>CM077809.1:42575190-43175190 GCA_039764185.1 Tamarix austromongolica | reverse complement strand
ATTAGAGACCAAAAAATTTTGGTTCATTGCTAAGCCTTTAGTGAGGGAACTCTAGCGACCATCAGCAACCATTTTATTTTTAGTCGTTATTTATATTAATAACCAAAATTTAGACATTAGCAGCTAAAATTATTGGTCGCTAAAACATAACTTTTTTTAATAAAAAATTAGTTTATGTATGGTAAAACATTAATCATATTTTATAAAAATATATTTTTAGTAAAATATAAGTTCAGTTATAGTCAAATATTGGTTCGATCATGGTAAAAAATTAGTTTATATATGATGAAGCATTGACTATGTTTTATGAAGAAAGATTGTTGGTAAAAAAAAATCAATTCAATTATAATAAAATATTAGTTCAATTATAGTAAAATATTAGTTTATATAGTGACACGTTGACTATATTTTTTGACAAAAGATTAGCTCTTGATTAAAAATAGAATTAGTTATGATAAAATATCCGTTTATATATGATAAATAATCATTTTATATGTCATGAAACAAAATAATAAAAAATAGATATAATAATAGTAAAAGATATATAAAAGTTATTTTTAAACTAAGAATATATTACTATAACTTTCTAGTTGTAGAAAAAAAAATATTATGATATGTATAAAAATATTCTAATTTTTTTAAACAAATAGCATAATGCACTATGCTGCTGACACCATATATAAATATATATATATATAGAAATGAGTTCATATGCGAACCATTTATCTGTACAAACGTGGGAACAGTTTTCAACCGTTGGATCTAAAATATCCGACGGTTGAAAATGTATCTCCCTGCCCCTTTATCCCATTCCCCATCCCGCTCCCCTGTCTGTCTCTATCCCGCACCCGACCTCCCTTCTCGTCCCCCGTCTCCCTCTATCCATCGCACTCTCCATTGCACCTCCCGTCTCCATCTCTCTCGTCTCCATCTCTCCATTGCGCCACTCGTCTCCCTCTTTCTATCGCCATTTCTGCCCCTGTTCAGTTCGACCAGACCTTACCTTCTTCATTCTTAACCTTCCTCTACCCTTCTTGACTTCAACCGCCACATAGCGGACGCGGACAAGCACCGCCAGTGGCGCAGCACAGCGACATCGCGACCTAAGTAGAGCTCCACCGTTACTGCAGCTAGAACAACCAACGCAGCAGTCTAGCGCAACCTCTGCGACCGACCGCCACCTCAGTGCACACCGTCGGTATAATTCCGACCTCTCTCCTCCAATTCGTAAGTTTATTTGCATGATTTGGCTTTTATTGTGCGATTGTTCATTTTTAATTTGATTTATGTGCTGATTGTTCTGGTATTACCGCCTGATTTTGTTAATTTTGGATTTAATTTCTATGATGATTTTTCTGGTATTTCGAAGAGATTGTTGTCAATTTGCTGTATAGTTTGCATAGTATATGCTAGTATGGTGTTGTATTAACGATTTATGTCTGAGTATTTGTTTCTTGTTCGATAATCTCCATAATCAGCAACATCGACCATCAGCTTGTTTTTTTTTTTGTTTTTTTTTGCCGAGTGATATGTTCTTTATTTGTTATTTTCTGTTGGTGTTTGACATTTATTTTTTCTGTTGTTTGGAACAAACATTCATCGAGCAAACCAAGTCACTGTCGTACGTGAACACGTAACAGGACTCCTGGTTCTGCGCATTCTCGTTAGCTACAAATGAAACCTGCAGTTCCGGTGCCCAGCCTTTATTCATTCCTATACTTTGCTGGGCGTAAGAGTCGGTTGGCAATGGATACGAGCACAGTGTCCCAGAGAGTTCGCCATGAACTAGTTTGGTGCTCCGAAGAGGCCTAATTTTTAGTGTGGATTATGAACTTTTAGTATGGATTGCTCGTTACTTATAATTTTTGTAGGAAGTTTGAAGCGGTTATAAGCTGCATAATTAATTTTTAATGTTTAAGGCATATGAATCGTAAATCGAATCATACCGGGCTGTAGATTGTTGATTTCGTTTGGATCATTTAAATATAGTCTGGTTCTAACATGATTTGCTGATTTATCTTTGGGTCGGTATTATTAAATGGCTAATGTTGTCACTTATTTCTTTTGTTTGTTGGCTCGGATTTAGGAATTGCATGCAGTTACATGATAGTTCACCAACAAGGTTGTGCACAAGAAGGTTTAGGGTTTGGGATTTGGGGTTTAGAAGGTTTATGGTTTAGGGTTTAGGGTTTACATGGTTTGGGGTTTGGGGTTTGGCGTTTGGGGTTTGGGGTTGGGGTTTGGGGTTTGGGGTTTAGGGTTTGGGGTTTAGGTTTTAGGGTTTAGGGTTTGGGGTTTAGAGGGTTTATGGTTTATGGTTTATGGGGTTTAGGGTTTAGGGGTAGAGGGTTGGAGGGTTTGGGGTTTGGGGTTTAGAGGGTTTAGGGTTTAGAGGGTTTAGAGGGTTTAGGGTTTATGGGGTTTAGGGTTTAGGGTTTAGGGTTTAGGGTTTATGGTTTAGGGTTAGGGTTTAGAGGGTTTAGGGTTTAGGGTTTAGAGGGTTTAGGGTTTATGGTTTATGGTTTAGGGTTTAGGGTTTAGGGTTTATGGTTTATGGTTTATAGGGTTTAGGGTTTAGGGTTTAGGGTTTAGAGGGTTTAGAGGGTTTAGGGTTTAGGGTTTAGGGTTTATAGGG
This sequence comes from Tamarix austromongolica, assembly GCA_039764185.1. Classification (NCBI taxonomy): domain Eukaryota; kingdom Viridiplantae; phylum Streptophyta; class Magnoliopsida; order Caryophyllales; family Tamaricaceae; genus Tamarix; species Tamarix austromongolica. Next base: position 43,172,555 of record CM077809.1, on the reverse strand, counting down.
TTTAGGGTTTAGGGTTTAGGGTTTAGAGGGTTTAGGGTTAGGGTTTAGGGTTAGAGGGTTTAGGGTTTAGAGGGTTTAGGGTTTAGAGGTTTGGATATAGGTTTGGGTTAGTTTTTTGGTTTGGTATTATTAAAATCTTGAATGTTGATTTAATTTTGATCTAATGGTTGAGATTGGTTCTTATGTTTGTATAATAAAAAAAGTTTGTATGTGAACCTCACCCTATATATATATATATATATATATATATTAAACAATTAGCATATTGCATCTGGCGACACCGTATCGTAGTTTGTTCGTTTGTTTTTGTGTGTGTGTGTGTGTGTTTTTTTTTTTTGTTATTGTTATCCTTTTTCTACGTTTCTGGACAAGCATCATCCATCACTCCATTTATACAGGGAACCGACTGTAGATGGAAAATCTTCCGTTTGATTTATAATCCAGGATCACATCAAAACACCCGACTATAGACATAAAGTTGACATGCCACATAAAAATCTTATGTGTATCGTGCCTGGCCTGGGCTTTACCATCTTATACATCGACCTATCAAAGTAAAATGTCTTACTTCGTGTTTTCCAAAACACAACTGTATTCTATAAGACGGCACAACGGTAGGCATTTTAATTAGAGGTGGTAAACTAGTTATATAAGTCGGATTTGGTTTAGAGTAATTTAAATCAGATTAAAATTAAATTGTTATATAATTGATTTGGGTTCGAATAATTTTTAAGCTCGTGTTTAATTTAAATAATAGTAACTCAAGTTACTTCTCTATTAAATCAAATTATTTTGGATATGGAAAATATTATATTGAATGTAGATCTAAACCTACAGTTTTGAATTTGTTTTAGATTTACAGACTTTAAATCAAATCGGATTTAGATTGGATAAATTCAGGTTTACAGATTTTGGATCATAAGATTTAGGTCAAGTTAATTCAAACATTAATTATTATTAATTTAATATAATTAATAAATTAATTTTTTTATTTATTATAATTGTTATAATTATCATGGTAATTTTTATTATAATATATGTAATGATATAATAATTTTGTATTATAAAATATGTAATAATAATAATAAGAATAATTAATTATTATCATTATTAGTATTATCATTATAATTATTGTTATAAATAAAACTATAAATATTATTATATACATAAGTATAATGACTGTTAAAATAATTATAATTATTATGTCAATTATAATAATAATAACAATAATAATAGTAATAATAATAATAATAATAATAATAATTATTATTATTATTATTATTACCATCATCTTTAAAAATATAATCATTATTAATAATATATATTATAATTATTATATTTACAATTATAAAGTTATATTCATAATAATTATAATTATAATATTAATAACAAAATTTCTATAATATAATCCTTTTGATGCTAATATGATATGAAAATAAAGTGAGAAAAATCTACTATTACTAGTTTTGTTTCATTTGTTATTATATGAGCTACACTTTTATTTTTATAAAATTTTATTAATAAGATAATATATTAGTATTTATATATCAATTTATAAGAGATAAAACATTATATCTATGGATTAAATTTAACTCTAATTTAACTCAAATTCAAATTTATATTCAATTATAAATCAAATTTAAATTGGATCATTTCAAATTAAATAAGTTCAAAGCATTATCAAATTTCTATCCGAATATAAATCAAATCAGATTTTTTTTAGATTATTTCACATATGTATTACTATCAGATAAGTTAAATTTACATTTAGTTTGAATTTATTTAGATTATTTTGGATTTTTAAATTGATATCAAATTTAAGTTTTTGGATTCAAATTAATTTTTAAGTAGAATCAATCGGTCGAGCTAGTTTTGTCGGGCCTAATTTTAATTCACAGGTGTATAAGATCTCACCCACTAATGAATAGGCCAAACAGCCAGGTCAGAATAATAATAATAAGAGGAAAAAAGGGCAGATGTCTGACAGCTAAAGCGCGAAAACACGGTGAGATGCACCTTCGCCTCCCTCTTCAAGCAATCGACCATACATAAACTCCGTGCAGATATGCTGTGATATGCCCACAAAACGAAGGGATCCTAATACACCTGAGCCGGAAGCAATCAGGGCCCGCAAACTTGAGGCAGTGCAACCAGTCAACACAATGACGACCTCTATTCTTCGGAACTAAGCTTCAATGTCCGCTAAGAAGTATCCGGTGGACTAAAGATTGAGGGGGGGGGGGGGAAATGGTCATGAATCATGATGCAGAAAGAGGAACCGGCCTCACTGCACTTTGGATTCGTCGAAATGCAGTACTTACTCTTTCCTTGAGCCCTTCATTTTCACTCTCAACAACCCCGCTCTGTTTATCTAGATATGCTACATTGCTGTCAAATGTAATCACCAACTTTCCGTCCTCCCCATATTTGACATCTCCAAACAGTGAGACCAGGAGGGCGTGGGTAACTTTCGCTACTTTCCTATCATTTTCTTCCTCGGATTTCACCTCATCCGACTCCACAACCACCTTAGGCATCTCCCTACCAATATTCAAAACCATGGCCACGACAGAATCTGACACCATATCACTAATGGGGTCAGCTGTCCAATGGACTGATACATGCTTCTCGGACTCTTGCTTCACAACCACACGACCATGCACACGTAAAGTCGGAATTTCAGCATCTTCATCGGTGCCTGACTCAACACTCTCATATATTCGTTTCAATCTGTGCTTCAAGACACCAAAAGCACCAGAGTAAGGAATCGTAATCCTTTGGTTGATGTTTGCCGTTGAGAGCTGTGAGAAAATATGAAGATCATCTGGTGCCATTATCTGATAAGTGAACCCCTTTTTCACAAGTAAGCCACCGACAGTCTGACCAACTTCTGGGGCCTTCTCGGCTAATTTTCCAATAGTTTTTGCCATTTTTTCAGAATTAAAATACATCTCCACAGACTGGCAATTCTTAGGTGACATAATTTTGGTGTTGCGGTCAGAGAACATGGTGATCAGCTTCTGTTTAAGCCTTCCCATTTCATTCGCTTCTCCATGGACCAAAATTATGTTGGGAGGCATCAGCTCTTTCAAGAATGTGCTTGTCTGGGCAAAATCTGCATGAGCAGAGAATGATATGTAATGCACAGACATGTTTAGAGGAGCGGTGAGACCATTCATAAGGGTAACTTCCTTCGGTTCATTTATAATGGTCTTGGCCAATGTACCTTCAACCACATATCCAGGAATAACACAAGCATTTCTCTTTTCTGCACACCACTTGTCAAAAAGCTGTCTTGACAACCCGCTCTGAAGACCACTTGGACTCGCCATCACCACAGAAGGGCCCACATCATCAAAGTTTTCAATACTCTTCAATGGAGATATGTGCTTAAAATCAAATGGATTCGAGGTTGCAAATTGGCTACGAATCCTGTCATTCATAGCATTGATGTAAGTCTGATAAACAGCCATGCACCTTTTGGCAAGAGGTGAAGCATAGTATATGGGGATGTTATGAAGCTCAGGATGCTTTGACCAATACTCATCCAGAATTAACAGAAGCTCTTGTGCACGGCCAAGTGCAAAAGCTGGAATAAGGACACGGCCACCTTGAGATACAGTTTTGTGTATAACATCAGTAAAAAGCTTCTCTCGTATGTGCCGCGGTTGATGAAGTTGCACTCCATAGGTCGACTCAATAATGCAAATGTCAGGACAAAATTGGGGGGTCTCAGCAGCCCGAAGATGCCTATCTTCTTCACGTGAGTAGTCACCAGTATAGAGGATTCTGACTCCAGCAATATCCACCATGAACATGGCTGCACCAAGGACATGTCCAGCAGTATAACACCAAAATCGAATACCATTCACTTCTAAGGTCTGGTGATAATCAATTACCTGCAAAGACAGTGTACCAACGAAATGTGGTCAGGTGGCGATTATATGCTTCAGTGTTTATGAATAAAAAACTTGGATCATTCCCAACATCCAAAATGAAAAGAAAAAAAAATAAAGGTAAAAAATCTTGGATCTTCAACGAAGAAAACAGAGTAAATTAAAACTTACTACAGGACCCCAAATTGCAGTTATGATCACAACAGCAGCATGCACAGAAGAGAGGTATCAGCAAGCAATAAAATTGCAGTTGCGGTCGTGATAGCGGTTGCGGTCGCGGTATCGCGATATCGGAGCGTCGCGAATGATATTTTATATGTCGCGGTTGTCGCAGCGTGAATTTTTATTCTTTTTTCACAATAAATATTAGCAAATACTAGTAAATATCGATAAATATCGGTAAATATCAGTAGAATATCGGCAAATATCGGTCAATAACTGATATATCGCCGATAAATATGTGAAATTCTAAATCCGTCGCGTATCGCCAATTTCGCGTATTGGCTGACCCAAAATCCGATAAATATCGGCCGATATTGCGTATCGGGACCGATATTTAATTGTATTATCAGCAATATGTTGAGCAGCAAGGACTAAAAAGGGGAGGAAAATCAAATCAAATGGATCATAACCTAATAGAAAATTATTCTCATATTTAAAATAAGCTCCTAGCTCTAATGGAGAACACATGTAACCTGATACATCATACCTCCATGGGGCGTTGATGTTGGCCATTTTTAGCAGAGGACAACCAATCAACAGCCTCTGCAGTAATAAGATTCTCAGGCAGGTGTACTGGACTATTATAGACAATCTGAGGGAACAAGAACTGAGAACTCATGAAGAGGAGCATGACACAACAAAAGTTGCTCCAAAATTTCAGATCCAGAAGCCATTAAGAACCTCATTACCTTTAAGCTGTTAGTTAATTACAACATGTTTTCAATCTCTAACTCAGGGATAAAACACATGATCAAAGTAAGATGGAACTCTTATAAAAAGGAGAATACAGGACAGCTAAGTTTTAACATCTTAAACAGATAAACACCAGGTGCAACAAAAGGATTTCACACTTGAGTTGCCCAATAAAAGCTTCACAGCAGACTAATTAAAACGCATATGGGAACATAGCAGCACCAAAATCAAGTAAAAAAATTCACTGATAAAGGGTAAGGAAACAAACCTCAATTTTATCCATGGAACGAATAATATCTTGCTCATCAAACAACATATCTTCAACTGAAACTTTGCTCACTTTTACATAATCAGACAAAAGCAGTCTGTAGACAGCTTTTGTAGCAGGAGTCATAAATACTCGACCCCTGAATGTTGTCTGCACAAAGAATTCCACAAAAGATAAGTTAATATGTGGCAGAATAGCATGAAATGGTTACATAAAAAACATTCACAAACCTTTTCCAAAAAATATGGAAGGGATGCAGCATGATCCAAGTGAAAGCTGCAAAAATAACTCATTCAATTAGCATTTTAGATTAACTAAGTAGCTAATAGAACCTTTTGGATGACACTAAATAGTTTGATCCAACTAAAAGCTGCGGAAGCACTGATCCAACTAGCATTTTACAGAAAATAACTCAGCAGCAAGTATAACAATTTCTACATAATAAAGCAGGCAAAGTAAAAGACCAAATGCAGCTACATAATCTCATTTGAACATATCATATTAGCAAATCCATATAGTCAAACCACAATGAAGAACTATACACCTGTACTTGATGTAGATAATTTCTATAGGAATAAGTACAAGCGTAGGGATAAAAATTAGATTTCTACTTTTATTCTTTACTATCTACTGTTACTATTTACCTTCGTAATTATCTTATTTCAGTTTTATCTAGTAATTAGTATTATTTACTAATTAGACATAGTTTATCTTGTCGGCCCTTAGTCTATATAAAGGGGTCCTAGGCTTGTTATTTTGGCACGATTAGTGGAAAATTATTAATCCAAAGTGATTATCTCGCTCTCTTTCTCAATTTCCTCTTTTCTTCTCTCAACCTTACATTAGTTTTGGTATCAGAGCCCAACTCCGATCCCTAGACCTGCTGCAACAAACTAATCAGCACTGCTGCCCATACACGTCCACCACTGCACAACCACCAGTGCGCCGCCCTAGACGCCACCCGTAACCCCATAATTTTGCAACCACCACAAATTGACCGGTTAGACTCCAAATCAGCCCAATTCAAAGCATAACCCTGCCAGTTCGACCCACATAAACCTCCCAAATTGCTGGATTTCGGCCTCCAACCCTCACTGCCGAAGAACCCTAAAATCGTGCACCTCATTCATCCAATTTACCATAAAATTAGTCGATTTCACCACAATCGACACTTAATCTGTCTGTTTCACACTCATTTAGCCTCAAATAACTCTAAATCAAAGCCTGATTGAGTCGATTACAGCTGATTTGAGCAAGGTTGAAACCAAAATCCTAACCCAAAATTGACCAACCACCCCGATCCGTCGGCACGCACCTCGTGCCGCTGTCCCTCACCGATAGCGTTGGACCCTCGCTGCCAATCTCTCCTTAGTGGAAAATTATTAAAACTTGATTTTTATCTAAATTATTTGGTTTATTTAGAATATTTGCTTAGGTTCTTATTTAAAAATAAAAAATTAAAAAAAAAAGAAACCTCATTCAGCATTAATATTATCTTTCAGCGTTTTTTTAAAATTCATGATACTCGTTTATCTGATTTAGTTTCTTTTATTGGATAGGGTAGGTTTATCGTCTTTTATCATTTTGCATAGTTTAGCATCTATCTTATCTTTCATATTTATCTGTTAGTGTCCATTTTATTATTATTATTTCATATTTATCTGTTAGTCGCTATCTTATGAAAGTCTTTGTCACCAAGGCCTAAACTGCTAAAAGGTTTGAGGGTACTTAAGCGAACCTCGGTCCACCTTCTTAGTTGGAAGACTAACGTAGTAGAAGAGGAATCGTGGGTCACCACACAAGTGTTGTTGTAAATATGTAGTGATTCCTTGTAGCTTCTATCGAATTTTGAAGATAAAGTTAAAAAAAAAAATGCCTTCTTTTAAGAGTCAAGGGTCAGAAGATCAGTCCGACCCATCCCGTATGGACCAATTAGAACAATTAGTTATTAAGTTAGCTAAGAATGTAGAAAGAATGATGGAAAATCATCCCATAGATGAGCCTGACCCTCAATCAGTTAGGCAACCCATATTACCTCATCCCAATTTAGTTGACTCTAATCGTAGTGTTCTTGGTTCCCATAAACAAGCCCTTGGCTACGTTCCTATATCCCATAGAAACCTTAGGTCTCAAGGTCCCATAAACCCACCTAATTTCAATGATTCGGATGAGGAGACCCTTAAGGATGATGTGGCACCCCTTCGCCATAGGAATCATAGACATCCCAACCATCATGATAGGCAAGAATACCCTAGATATGAGGACGACATTACTTAGAAAGTCGAAGTTAATGTAAACTCCTATGAAGGGACTCTTGACCCAAACCTTTTTACTGATTGGTTAGAAAAAATGGAGGCTTAGTTTGAATTTTATAACATGAGCGACATAGAGAGAGTTCGCTTTACCAAGATGAAGCTTTCTGGAGCTGCAAAGCGGTATTGGAAAATGGTCCAGACCCAAATGGATCGTTTAGGAGAGCCACCTATTTGTCAATGGGTCATTATGAAAGAAAAGCTGAAAGAAAAATATCCTCCCACTTTTCATAGGAATCAACTCTTAGAGCAAATGTATAACCTTAAATAATCTTCCTCCAGTATCTCTAAGTATACCTTTGAGGATTATTCTGTAAGGTGTGACTATCCTGAACTTACCGACATTACCCTCTTTAAGCATATTAATGGTCTTAGGGAGTTCATTAGGGAAGATGTTAAACTTCATAGCCCTATATGTGTCGAAGATGCTTTTAAGTTGGCTCTTAAATTTGAAAGGTGCTTCAAACGCTCCTCCACTCAATATTCATCTTCTTATGCTAACAATTCACGTCAGACCAAATCTTTCACTCCTACATCCTCCAAGTCTAACCAACACCTATAGTTCTACCCCCAGTAGTCGATCTAACACCGTTTAGTCGACTGCTAACTCTATCCAATATCATAATTGCCATGAGAGAGGGCATATTGCATGGCATCCCGTTGTCCCCATCGTACTATGATCTTAGAGCACGAGGGAGATGAACCCCCTATTGAAGATCTTATAGTTGACCCATGTGACTATTCAGGAGAAGATGAGGAACCAGAAGAATATGACACCCCACATTATAGCCTTGTTAGGACTATCAACCCTCAACTAGAAGAGCACTATAATGTGGTTAGATGTGTTCTATCTTAGGACACCCATCTCGATGAGTGGAAACGAACTTCCATTTTCTGCACCTTCTTTAGGTGTAATGGAAAATTTGCTAAGTTGGTCATAGATGGCAGTAGTACCCTTAATGTCGTATCTCGAGCCGCCATAAAAAGACTAAACCTTAAGTCTGAGCCTCATCCTAATCCTTTCACGGTAGCTTGGGTCAACAAGACCACTCTTCCCATTGACCAAAGATGCCTAGTTCCCCTCCAATTAGGCCCACATTATAAGGAAGATCTCTATTTTGAGGTGCTTCCCATGGACATAGCCCATCTTCTCTAAGGTAGACTTTGGCTTTATGATCATTCAGTTAAGATTGATTGCCAACCTTATACTCATTATTTCTTCTTTAAGGAAAAGCATATCATTCTTACCCCTACAAAGCCATATGATCCTTTACCTCCTAAATCTGCTTCTACTCCCAAGGAAACTCCTAGAATAGGATTCAAATCATCACCCCGAGTACTTTTCAACAGGACAATAGAAAAACCGATTTCCTATTTGCCAAAGTTGCTCAAGACGTCTCCCCGAATTCCACCACACCCATTCCCACTGAAATTCAGAAATTATTGGATGAATTCTTTGATGTAATTTCCAAAGGGTTACCTAAGGAGTTACCACCTATGAGAGACATTCAACATGCCATTGATCTTATTCCTAGGTCTCAGTCACCTAATCTTCCTCATTATAGGATGAACCCTAATGAGTGTGCTGAATTAAATAGGCAAGTTGAGGAACTCCTTAAAAAAGGACTTCTAAAACCTAATACGAGTCTTGTGCAATACCCGCCTTACTCACTTCCAAGAAGGACAGATCTTGGAGAATGTGTGTGGATGATAGAGTCATTAACAAAATTACGATTAAATATAGGTTTCCTATCCCCAGACTAGAGGACATGTTAGACACTCTAGCTGGCTCTAGTTATTACTCTAAGATTGACTTACGTAGCGGGTAACATCAAATTCGTATTAGACCAAGAGATGAGTGGAAAACAGCCTTTAGGACACAAGATGGACTCTTTGAGTGGTTAGTTATGCCTTTTGGTTCATCAAATGCCCCTAGCACATTTGTGGGGTTTATGACCCACTCACCCACATCCTACAGCCATTCATAGGGAAATTTCTCGTTGTCTATTTTGATGACATCCTGATCTATAGTAAGTTTAAGGGGACCACCTGGACCACCTTAGACAAGCCTTCACAACTTTGCGAGAAGCCAAGCTTTATGCTAACCTTAAGAAATGTTCAATTCTTCAGTCTCAAGTTCTTTTCCTAGGCTTCAATGTTTCTTCTTAGGAGATTTCTACCGACCCTGAGAAAGTCAGAGTTATCAAGGAGTGGCCCGAACCGAAATCTGTTATAGAAGTGCGTAACTTCCACAGCCTAGTTTCCTTCTATCGTCGGTTTGTCTGCAATTTTAGCTCCATTATGGTTCCTATCACTGACTATTTAAAGAAGGGATCATTTCAGTGGACTCCTAAAGCCTCTAGAGCCTTTCAAGAAATTAAGGAATGTATGACTACGGCCCCTGTCCTTAGGCATCCCAATTTTAGTAAGGTCTTTGAGGTTCATTGTGACACTTGCGAGATAGGCATAGGAGTGTTAGGTTAGGAAGGACATCCCATAGCATTTTTTTAGTGAGAAACTTAACATGTCTAAATATGTTGTGGTCAAGTCCCTCCATCATTGGTGGTATTACCTTTTATCCCAAGATTTTGTGGTCTACTCTGATCATCTAGCACTAGAATATTTGCACTCAAAGCGAGAACTACCCAAGAAGTATGCTAAATGGCTTGAGTTCTTAGGAGAGTATACTTTCGTCCTAAACATCGTTCAAGTGCCAAGAATAGGGTAGCTGATGCTCTTAGTGGGATAGATGTTGTCCTTCAACAATGGAATATTAGGGCTACTAATTTCGATAAAATGAAGGATGAGTACTCTTTTATTCTGATTTCGGTCATATCTATTAGGAAGTCTCTAATGGTAACCATCATGAATTCGTTGATTATGTCATTCACGATGGATATCTTTTTAGAGCCTCTAGGTTATGCATTCCCCAATCCTCATATCGAGACTTTTTTATTTGGGAATTACACACTGATGGCCTTGCTGGTCACTTTGGTATGGCTCGTACCATCACCTTGGCATGTGATTGTTTCTATTGGCCTTCTTGGCAGCAAGACATTAAAAGAGTCATATTCCAGTGTCGTACCTGTCAGTTAGCTGAAACTAAGAAGCAAAACACGGGCTTATATACTCCTTTACCAGTTCCTCATAAACAATGAAAGGATCTTAGCATGGACTTTATTCTAGCTATCCCCAAAACATCCAAAGGCCATGACTCGATTCTTGTCGTGGTAGATAGGTTCTCCAAGATGGCCCATTTCATACCCTATAGTAAGACTTTCGATGTTCATGTTGCTAGATTGATTTTTCGTGAGGTAATCAGACTACAAGGTCTTCCCTCTTCTATAGTGTCTCATAGAGATTCTAGGTTTGTCTATTGGTTCTGGAAGACATTTTGGACTCTTAGTAAAACCCAGTTGAAGTTTTTTACTGTCCATCATCCACAGACTGATGGTTAGACTGAGGTGGAAAGTCAAGGTTTAGGTGACCTTCTTCGTTATCTTGTCGGAGATCAACCTCGTACTTGAGATATAGTGTTACCTACAGCTGAGTTTGCTTATAACCATGCATTTGATCAGTCCACGGAAAAGAGTGTCCTTTTGAAATTGTTTACGGTTACGCTCCTCGTGCTCCTGTTGACTTTGATCACCTGTCCCCACATACACATGTATCTGCATCTGCTAAGTCCTTTGCTTATCATATACATTCCTCGCATGATGAGATTAGGTGTAAGATTATGTTGAGTAATGTGGATTATAAACTTGTTGTTGATGTGCATCGTAGAGATAAGGACTTTAATGAAGGTGACTTTGTCATGGTACGCTTGTGTCCTGAACGTTTTCCAAAAGGATATTTTAAAAAGTTACATGGGCATGCTATGGACCCGTATAAGATTTTGAAAAAACAAGGACCAAATGCTTATGTGCTAGATCTACCCGATGATTTAGGTATTAGTCCTATTTTCAATGTGAGTGATTTGTCACCTTACAGAGGCAACTTTGAGCCTCCTATCTTGCCTTCTAGTATGTCTGCAGGTCTGAAGGAGGCGACGGTGTCACGGTGCCATCTGTTCAACTTCCCAAGGATGAGATTGCTTCTATTGATGATGTGGAGTATGTTGCTTCTTCCTAAGGAGGTTTTCGCCGATTTTGGATAACCTGGAAGAACCATCCGGATTGTGATGCGACCTGGATTTATGAGGATGATCTTCGAGATATGGCTCCAGCATTGCTTGATGATTTCCTTCGATCTCACTCGCCAGATTTGAGTTTCTTTCTAGTGGGGGAGAATGATGTAGATAATTTCTATATGAATAAGTATAATCGTAGAAATAAAAATTAGATTCCTATTTTTATTCTTTACTATCTACTGTTAATATTTACATTTGTAATTATCTTATTTTGGTTTTATCTAGTAATTAGTATTATTTACTAATTAGTCATCGTTTATCTTGTCGGCCCTTAGTCTATTAGGCTTGTTATTTTGGCACAATTAGTTGAAAATTATTAATCCAAAGTGATTATCCCGATCTCTTTCTCAATTTCCTCTTCTCTTCTCTCAACCTTAAATCAATACTCCAGGTAAGGGCTATATTTCATGGAGTTTCAACCACCATGTTCATCAACTTTATATTTAATTGCCCGAAGGCAATGCACAATTTCTCCTACTTTCTATGACCTGAAGCTAGAGATTGCCATTGTGTTGGTCTTATATCAGTCCCTGCAGGGGATAATGGTGGTTGAAATGCTATCTAGTCATGCTTCAACAAGGAAAAAACATAATAGAACACATATCCACTCTCCAACCTATCCATCGCTTTCAAACCACACACCAGAGTAGAAGCAAGGCTCGGATAAGATCCTTAATAGGTAAATAGCTCAAGACTAACTATAATACTATTTGTAAGGAACACAAAACCAATGTAGCTAGGATTTTAGTTAGGAGCTCAAGCAGATCATAGTTATTAGAGTTCCACTGCAACACATTTGGCATCTGAGCAAACCAAAATATTATTCTTCTATATGTCCTTTGAATAATTTCCATTAATTGGGGAAAGGAGAAAAAGAAAGACTTACCCTGACGCAAGGAAACCAAGCATATACCAGCAAAATCCAACCCAACACAGAAAGCTAGGCCCAAACTTGAGAAAGTGAGGACATAACACACAGATTGTTGGCTCAACACCGAGCCTTTTCCAAGACATGTTACAAGTCGAGACTTTAAAACAAAAATACATAGAAGGAAGGAGAGAATACTTAGAACATGCTTCAATCTGCTGTAGATCACAATAAGTTTTTATTACATCACTGTTTTATATATATACATTGATCTAATCCATTTGTGACCAAATATCCTAATACACAAATACTGCTCAGATGCCGATGGCCAATCATATCAAATAACACACCACACTAAGTAACTAGCTAAAGAATGTTAATAAACTAAGCTAAGCTAAAACATAATGAGAGGGTTCCTGGCTCGCCCTCAGATAGTTAGACTGCAAAATTGTTGAAAACGTGTGTATGGCTTAGTATTGTGATTCTAGTAATTGATGTGTCCTTCCTCAACGTACTAATTATGATAGCAACCAAAACCCTAATTTACTTATGACGGGGAGGAAAATGTCAAGGCATCACACAACCACTCATGCTGTGCAACATTAAAACTATGAAAAGGTCTCCTTTACAAGTGAAGAAACTCCTCAGGCCATCGCCATCAATTAATCATGGAAAGCTTATCAACATCAAACATCAACAAAATTAACAAAGCTTCGGGTACCCAATTTACTTGTACATAAACCATCACACTCGGGGGGGGGGGGGTGGAGATAATACTTTATGAGATAAGTGGACCACTTACTGAGTGACTAGGAGGACATCAATTGCCGATGGATCAATCTCATCAAAATACGGCAAAGCAGATATGCCAGAATATGCAGGGTGAATTCCACAATCAAACTATGAAAGGCACAACATCGCATGAGATAATGATGCCCTAAACAGATGATGATAAAAACATAAGGCCTGAAAAGATTGTCAGAACAATACCATTATAGTCTTCCCTTTGAAGGACATATAGACACAGGAGCGGCCCACTTCATTACCAGCACCTAATGGAGTTATCACAAGCTGATCCCCTTCTCTTACTGTCGCCGGCGACCCTCGTCTCTTGAGAGAGGACTGTGGCTGCCCCATGGAAGTCATGGTTTACAAAACACACAGTCTACACCTTTGCAAAGACGACGCTGAGAAGGAAAACTCAGTTTCACAACAATGATAAATTAGTTAAAACTGAATCAACGGATGTCCATCGGTTGAGTAATTGACCAAGTATGCTATGCTATTATTTAGATATGTTACTGGCCGCCTCTCGCCTAGCTGAGCCGGGATTTTGGCTCTGTATGTGTTTGCCATGACCTAGCCTTATGGATCGCAATGGGTGATGTCGGTTCGGGTTTAGCCGAATCTTATTATTATTAATACTCGTTAAATTTTAAATTTTGAGATTCAAACCTAGATTTGCTAAAAGGATTATAAATAAATCCGATTATTTTTTTTAAAATAATTAATATTTTATATAAATACAAATATATTTATATTTTATATGATTTAATATATATTTTTTATTAATAAAAATTTTCAATTAAAAAGATAAATATTTTTAAATAGTTAGTTTAATTTTTAATTTGTATTTTAATAATTTTAGAGTAAAATATTATACATATTGTTTATAAAATAAATAAATAGAAATAAAATTTAAAAAAAATAAGAAATTCAAACAAATTTAAGGCAAAGTTAATAAATATAATATCAGTATATATTTATATGTGTATGTAATAAATAGGTCTGGTGGATCAGGTCTGAGTCTTAGACTGTTAGATCTAGATACAAACACATTTAGATATATATAATCTCAATCATGGTGTATCCAAATATTATAGATCCATACTTGTTAAAAATAAACTAGGTCTAACAGATCCGAGATCCATAACCACTCCTACCTAAGCTAGTTAATTAGTTCGATTTCTTTTACATAAAAGTTTCACTTGGTAAGTAGATTTTTGCTAGTTTTCAAGATTTTGATAAACTAAACAAGAGTCGGACATATTATAAGCTACTTTTTGTAACTTCTTTATTAAATTCCATGATAAAATTACTGCTCAGAAAGAGGGGCATTTATGATAAATGTTAACTTATATTGATATAAATAATTATATTAACGTTATTTAATGCATTTATGCTATTGATATAAATATGTACACCAAGATTATTTAATGTATTTCCACCAATCCAGAGCTAGTTGCACTAAACATAGGTTCATACTAATCCCACTCAATATAGCATTTGAGCATGGTATATATGTGAATCAGAATAAATATACTAATTTTTTAACACTGTACAATAGATATACAGTAATTGAAAAATATAGCCCCCCTTCCATTTTGGCTAACGTAAATGAACAATCTAGGGGTTGGGGAGGTTGGCATTTACCAATATCCACACATTCAATCAAAAGAGAAGCTTTAAATTGAGTTAATTAACAAAATTAGGGTGATCCTATGGTAATTGATAAGCTTAAAATTGAATAAAATAAAACAGAACATGGCACATACCTATTCTTCCATGTAGGAAAAAAGACTCTGCAACTAAAGTGCAAGAGATAAACTGATGGAGTGAGTCGGTCAAGCATTGAAGGAGACAATCTGAGATGATGCTCAGAACTTTACAAGTGTAGACCGACAAAGATTAAAACGTCATCGGAATCTTAGCGACCCAAGGAAGAGCGGGGTTAAAGTGAAATGAATCGAGTGTGGGTTGTTTGGAGGACAATAGGACCGATTTTATATAAAATGGATATGGAAAAGGATCCCTCGGATTTGAGCACGAAAATAGGATCCTTACTTTATTTTCATACTTATATACCTTTATTTATTTGATAAATAATTAAATTTTTTATTTAAGTAATATTTCAATATATTTTAAAAAAATATAAATATAAATAAATTATAAGCATCTAAATATTTAATTTTAATTTTAATAATGAATAATTTTTATTATAAATCTAATAAATTTTATTCGTTAGATATTTTAACGGATATAAATATGGATGAAAAAAAGATATAAATATACATTTTCTGAGATAAAATTCCTGATACATTCCCCACTATAGTTATTCCTAAGTGCTCATTTGATATAGGGATAATAGGTGTAAAAAATTACCTTTATATTTTATATATCTTATATAATCTATTTGAGATTAATTATATTTTTTGAATGAATATCTATTTTAGATATTAATATGATTTAAAATAAATATTTTATTAAAAATTATTATTTTTAAATATTTAATATAAAAAATATAAAATAAGTCTCCTATTACTTTCATATCAAACAAATTTTAAGATTTGTTTATGCCCCTTTATGATAGGGCGTAAACCCTGGTCCCTGGGTCAACAGCGGGGGCTCGAGCTGCGTTTTTGCAGTTTGGGTCCGATGCATTTAAGGCCCAAGAACATAGATCTAAGCCTAATGTTCTTGAACTGAGATAGGAAGGGTTGTTCACGGTTCAAATATCCGATATTTCAGATATTTGATTGTCGGATATTTGAAATTTCGGATATCTAAAAATGATATTTGATATTTGATTTGAAACTTCGGATATCCGGAAGATCGAATATTTGAATTTTCGGATCGGATATCATCGGATATCAAATATATCCGATATTACCCAATACCATTTCAAATATAAAAAAATTACCACATGACAAATATATTTCATATTATTCGATTTGTTGAGCGAATGCTGAGCAAATATCCGATTCGCTTAGCAAATATCCGACTTACTCAACATATATCCAATGTTAAAACTAAAATAAGAAAGGAGTGAATGAAGTCTATTGATATGCAAGGTATTTTTATTTTTATTTTTATAAATATCTAAAAAGGGATTGTATTAAAAATAAATTTCAATTAAATTAAATTTTTCCTCAAATAATAAATAAAGTAAGTAAAAATTATACACAGACACATATAAATTTATTTATATATAATTATATATAAAATAAAAAAGTATAAAAAAATGTATAAATATTTTTCTTCGGATCGGATATTATTTGTATTTGTCGGATCGGATATTTGGTTTGTTTGACTTTTCGTTGACCGGATCGGATATTTGATTTGAAAAAAAAAATCGGATCGGTTATTTGCTTTTTCGGATCGGATCGTTTCGAATATCGGATCAAATAAGTAGATATCGGATAACATAAACAGCCCTAGATAGGAGGCAGTTTTCTGACGGTCTGACCGAAACACCCTCTGCCTTATCTGTAGAGTTTAGTCTCTTCTCTTTCTCACTTCTTCTCAGTTAACTTCTCTAGTCCAGAGCTACTCTAGAACTTTAGCAATTCTCAATTATCTTGTATTTATGGCGTCGGCGATATGTTATATCTCTTCTACTCACCTCATTCCCTCCAATCTTGCGAAGGTGAATAATCCACGTTTCCCACGACCTAAACAACTACAACGACACCTCCTCGTTTCTGTCCATGGAAATACCAACTCCTTTCATCCTCTCGCATCTCCTCACCAATCAACCATGTTTCTGAAATTTATGGACAGTGGTAATCGGAGTTTGAATCCCGTGTCGAGTTATGTCAGAGGTCTATCCACAACTCGGTTTTACAATCATAGAGGCAATTCTGAGGGCGATAGTCAAGAAAAGGTAATGCACTCTATTACCTGAGGCAAACAATCCGTCAATTCCCCCCCCCCCCATTTTGGTAGCTCATGATTGATATTCTGTTGCCTGCAATGTACACTAAATTGTAGGAGAGTGGATTAGACTGGCCTATTCTTAAGCGTTGGGATGTTCCATGGCCATGGCAGACAGTTTCCTTGACATCGTTGGCTTGTGGCATAAGGTCTGTTATATTCATGTTTTCGGGATAGCCATTACAGTTGTTAATTTCCTTGGAAATTGGGCTGATTTAGCCAAAGGGGGGGAAAGGAAATTTAGCACTTGTTTGGAGTTACTTACTAAAAGTAATTATACAAGATAATTACTTATTTTAGAAACTATTTAGCCTAAAAAATTTCTAAAATAAGTAGTTATCTTACATAATTACTTTTAGTAAGTACATTCAAACAAGGCATAATGGTCAGTGAAACTAACATTTCTTCAGGCAGTTTTGTTTTGACAGGGTTGATAGAGGCAGCCGCAGTGCCATACCTAGGGCTACAAATAGGGGAATTAAGTTTGGATGAGAAAGCAGAATTGCTCTTCGTGGATCAAGCGTATGAGCAAGAGCTCCTTGTATTTGACTATATGGTGTTAACTTGTTTTATGTGATGCACGTATTGCAAGTATCCTAGTTTTTGATTCAGGCTCCGATGGTGCTGTAAATAGATGGCCCATTTCAAGCACCATCATATTTTCTATTGATGTTTGCTCGTAAGAAAATCTTGATGGGTGCCATACTCACGTGAAAACTTCTGTTTGTCATTTTACATGAGTTCTATTGCCGGTTTCTTTATCTAAGTCCATAGATTGCTTGAGAAATGTGACAGAAATGAAAGGAGAATGAGGGGGAAATGTCCGTGTAAAACCCTACAATAAAATTGAAGGGAGGAAAATGTCTGGAATTGAACACTTTTTTTAAATTACATGATTAATCAGAATTACATAGCGTCAGAATTTAGTTTCTGAAATTGATCCACCTGCTTCTTGCATCGTCAGAATCGCAACTGGAGTTGTACTTGGAGTTCTCTTCAGCCTCACAAAATCCTTCCAACCACTTCCTGATGACCTATATCGCTATGGTACATTTTTCATCCTATAAATCCATCATAGTATTTGTTTATTAGCTGGATAGAACGTGTATGATGCTGTCTTAGGTTCACTAAAGGATCAATTCTACATGTATCATCTGTGAATGTATTTCTTTCCCTTTTTTTTTTTTACTAAGTTAATGTGAATTTGAGATAGGAGCGTATCTCTTTTATATTGTCTCAGAATTGAAAGATCCTTTTAGTCTTCGGAAAGGTTGGCTGTTGTGGGCAGGCATTGGTCTTACTGGGGCCATAGGAGCCATTGCATTAATAGGAGTTTCCATGTCCTTCTTCAGTGGTGAGAACCCACAAAGAGAGGTTAGATTATTGTACGCTCCATTCAATTTTAACTTTGCCCCTACCCATCCCCAGTTACTTCCCATATAATGGTATTTATGACTAAAATGCTGTCTTTGCTATGAATCTGCCTGTGGCCTCTCATGCACTTGTGTTTGAGTATTTTTCTGACTGAATGTATATCTTTTCTATTGACCCAAGGGGGCAGGGGATAAGAAGAAGAAGAAGAAGAAGAAGAAAGAAAGAAAGAAAGAAATTGCAGTGAACAGCTATACAACTGATGAAAAGTTTTGGAAAATTTAATATTTCAGGGTTGAAAAGAATAATGAGAACTTAGCATCTTGCCATGTTTCTTCGGAATAAATATAAACTTGACTACTGACTTTGGAGATTAGTTATTTTTTGCTTCTATTTTCTGTCTCTGTCGGTAGCATGTAGGCCATATCTTATATACAGAGTTTGAGAGCCCTGTCTTTGTTGTATTAGTACTTTATCTCTCCAAATTTACCTTTTAGTCTGACTGTTGGGTAATTTAATCTGCTGGAATGAAATGAAATAAACTTATGTATATTAATTTATCTGGGTATGTGCTTCAATGTTTTTATCTGTTAAATAACACCTGATTGTATATTTTAATTTAAAGTAATGATAATTCTATTTATTTATTTTGAAAAAAAAAACAATATGCCATCTCAGCCAAATGAAAGAAACATTGGCAAATAATCTAGTTATCAAGCATAGCCTTTGAATATTTGAGGATGTAGAAAAACAGATCAATTTTTATTACCAGACATATGGCCTGCATCTTTGGACTGATGTTGATGCTATGATTCTTGATGGCCATGTTATTACTCTTAGAATGTCTTTCTGAAGGCTTGTACTTATTGCTGCCAGGATATCGCTCTAGTTATTTAATTTCAGCTATCTTGTTTGATATCAGACTGATGCATTGATACGCTTGCTTCCATTAATTGGGCAATCAGGTGTCAGGTATGTTGTCAAGGTTGTATCTGGTGTTGTTTTCTTATTCTTAACATACCTGATAGCTTGACAAAGGATTTAAGCACTTTCCATGTACTTATCATATGCTTTGGTTTTTTATTCCTTATGCCCCGTTTGGATTGGGGTGGATCGGGGTGAACGGAGGTGAATCAATTGATTCACCCCGTTTGGCTATCAGGTTAATGTTTTAACCTAGGTGAATCGGGGTTAATGTTTCACCTCCATTCACCTCGATTAACCTCGTTTTTATTAACCTCCGATTTCGGGGGTAACGGAGGTGAAGGTGAAAGAATAAGTAAATTTTTGACTTAATAGGACTAAAATACCCCTCAATATGATTTATTTATTTAATATAAAGGTATAAATATCATTTATTTTTATTATTATAATCTTTATTTACCTCAATTTAAACGAAAATTTTAAAACATTCACCCCGATTCACCCAGGTTAGGTTAATATCATCCAAACAGAATTTTAAAATATTCACCCCGATTCACCTCAATTCCCTTCACCTAGGTTAATTTTTAATGTTTACCCCTACCTCGATTCACCTCAATCCAAACGGAGCTTTAGTGTTTCGAACTTTGTAGTTAAATATTGACAAATTTCATTGCTGTTTCAAAATTTACGGCAGCACTGCTTGCTTAGTGGGAATCACTGGTGTCCTTGCACCTGTTCTCGAAGAAACTGTATTTCGAGGATTTTTTTTGGCCTCTCTTACCAAATGGTAACATCACTTTCAAGTTTCTGTTATTGTCATTGGCACAATTCATAGCGATTCTTGATGCATTTTCTACTATATGCTTGAAGCTAATATTTTTTATGTTTCAGATAATTCTTATTCACCTTGTATCATGAAATGTTTTGTAACAAATCATTAGTTGGTTACAATAAATGAGAGGTTGGCTGAACTGGCTGATCAAGTTAACTCAGTTGACATTCTGGGAAAATGTCATATTAAGCGCTCTTTCACCAAAAGAGTAATGGGAGTGAAAAAGATGCCTCATATTTTGTCTCTTTCTGTAATATATTTGGAACCGAATCTCTTATTGAGGAAACATCCATTTTAGTTTCGATAAAGATCTAAAAATGGGTATTCTTTCCAAAAAGTTTTAATACATTTCGAAAAAACCATATAAAAGGCGTAAAGTATGAAGGTATATTTTCCACGGCTATTACTCACATACCAAATGAGCACTAAGTCTATGAGGCATTGAATTAATTATGTATAAAATCTAAGAAGCTTACCCTAAACTATTCCTAGAGTTGCCTTCAAAGGCATTCCATGATTTTGATGTGAAGAAATGAGGGTGTGTGAAAGTAGAGGCCTTTGAATATCTTTTTTAGGAAGCATAGAATTCTACCTTTGGCACAAAATGAGATATGAGGATCTGGTAGCTGCTTGAACTAATGACGTTGTGCATAAAGACATTAGAACTTGATAAAACAACCCTTGACTTTTAGATAATGCATTTATTTGCATTTAGTGTCCTGGAAAATATATGGAATTTTGATCAAGATACATGCATACATTTTCCTACTTGAGGATATGTGCTTACGCTTTTGAGTGTTCATTGCTTTGACCCAATAAGTTGATTCTAAAAATGTATGCTCTGATGGAATAAGTTGTTTCTAAGGTCATATAAGAATCTGGTGGAAAATGGTGCGGGCCAGTCCACCCAAGCTCATCAAGCATATGAACTCTAATAAATAAACAAACATATGATCTGTAAACCTATTTTTTAACTTCCTGTTTCCTTTGTTGCCATATTCTGATACCCTAAAGGTCTTTCTTTTTTTATTGGTAATTAAGTTGTCTCTAACTCTGCCTCTACTTTCCATATTCTGTTGCTAATGTTTCTGTCTTATGATTTTATTGTTTGTTTTAGGTTCTGATATACCTTTCTAACCTTGTCCTTTTACCTTTCCCTCGTCCATTTGTAGGGTTCCTACCCCCATTGCAATTATTATTAGTGCTAGCATATTTGCACTAGCTCATCTAACGCCCGGAGAATTTCCACAACTCTTTGTTCTTGGTAAGTCGTCTCATCATCCATATTTTATTAACTTTTATATGACAACTATCGGTCACTGCAAAACAACATATGGTAGCAAATTAAGATATGAATGTAGTCATCTCGTCATCCACATTTGATTAACTTTTATATGACAACCATCAGTTACTGTGAAACAACATATGGTAGCAAATTGAGATGCATGCTAACAAGAACTAAAGATGAGTGTAGTCATTGAGAAAGAAACTAGGGTCTAATGTACTGTCAATATGTGGCCTCTAGAGTCTGGATTAGTAATTGGCTTCGTATCTCAAGGTTGTAGATTGTTTGGTTGAAATTGCAATGAACAATTGGTTTTGATGAGTGAATCTTTCTACAACATTTTGGAAAATTTATTGCGTGAACATTCTTTCATAGAGGACCGTATTTCCTAGTTTCACTTGATTGAACTGACTTGCAGGTTTATATCTCTCTCTCAATCCTTGTGTTATTCCTCTAAACACTCAGGTTCGATTTTATTAATTGTTAGACATAATAGCCATTTCTTATGTAGTCCATGTTTTCGAGTGTCATCTATGAAACCAAAACTGCTGTTAACTTACAATTGGATCGGTGAAATCCTTTTCTTCATCCTTTGAATACAAGTAAAATCTCTTGTTCTAATAGTTTCAATTCATTCTTCATCTTTTCCTGTTCACACTATAAGCCCATTTTTCTTAAGGACTTCCTAACTAGACTCCAAGCCGTTCATGCTCCAAGTGGAATTTTCATGTGCTAATTTGCTCATTGTGGCTTGTAGTATATATGTCATGTACATGCTATGTTGGGCCTCATTTATTTTAATACTCGGTGAGTGCCACTTCTTACTTTGTCTATGGTTATCTCTTAACTAAAAGAACGATATGCATCAGCATCTAGTGATTGACTTGGTGAAGGGGTTCTTGTCATCACGTTAAATGGAGACATGTTGCGGCCATTTACGTTTCCATGGAAAGATGAATAAGTTGCTCATTTTGTAGGAACTGCGTTGGGACTTTCATATGCCCAAACTCGCAACTTGCTGACACCAATCACAATTCATGCTTTCTGGAATTCTGGAGTAATTTTGCTTCTCACCTTTCTTCAGGTGAATTTTACGAAGCTCTTCCATTTCTTGAAGCTATCGAATGTGTTTAAAGTGGAACTTTCCTCCCTATGACGGGGAAGTATAATGTACATCACATCGTATTAAGAACAATGATAAATATTTGGTTGATTGTTTGCTCCTTTATCCTATATTTTTTACATGTTCTATGTTATTTAATATGTGTTTTCCCCTTTGTAGTTTCAAGGATATGATATCAAGGAGCTACTATCTTAAGAGGGTATAGTGTTCTTTGCGTTTTGCCAGCTCCAGACATCTTTTGCTGCACATATCACATTAGATTCCTTCTTTTTTTTTGTGATGAGATTGTGTTTTGTAATTTAAACGGTTGTGTCATGATCAATTAAAATTACAACGTTAAACTGCTACTATATTATGGTTGTGTATCCTTGAGAACATTTGATTAGTACACTTCCTAACCAATGAATTCTCCAACATGAAGGAAGGAATTTGGGATCTTGCAAAACACAACCGATATCTCCAACAATAATAATCGCAACTTGGGCATTGATTTTATAATGCTTTATTCATTCATTTAAGGGGCTTCACATTAAATTATAGCAATGAAATCATGTCATTTATATTGTCATTTTTCTCTCTCCACCTAGTTGCCATTAAACTATAGACCAAAATACATTGGGCAGTAAAACAATTCTTGAGTTAACTAACCGTACAAGGTAGCTAACTATTTCACACATCTCTTTTAAATATTGCTATAAATTGAGACATCAACAAAGAAGAGCTCAATAGATACGAATTCCAGTCAAAGGAAGTAGAGCATCAAAGTGATGCGGTGAAACTATTTGGAGCTTCAGTTGGTCCCTCTGCAGCTAAAACTAGCCTAGTAAACGAGACGAATTTAGAATGGATATACTTATATTCATATTCATACTCGGGAAAAAAAAAATTGTATTCGAAACTATATCTATATCCAAACGGATATCCACTAATACATTCATATTTATATCCATTGGATATCCATTATCTAATGAATTTTTTGTTTATTCATTAACGAATATTATATAACAGATAAATCCATTTAGAGTTAAAATATATGACAATTTTAACCTTAATTTATAATATATTTATTTTAAAATTTAATATAAAAGAATAGTTATATATTAGGTAAATAAATACGGATATAAAATTAATAATTATATATTGGATAAACGGGTATGGATATAAATATTTCATACTTGTATCAGTATCCATATTCGAATCCGACAGATTTTTTTTTATCATCTATATTCGTTTATCTATATCTGTTTAAGTATCAATCGGATAAAACTCGTTAGATTTTGAGTAAAATCTATCATGTTTATATCCTTAGATAGAACTGTCATAGCTCTCAAGCTTAAAGGTATACCATTTAATTTTATAGAGAAAGATATGAATAACAAGAGTGAACTTTTCCTTCAATACAACCCTATGTACAAAAATATTCATATACTAATCCAAAATGGCAAAGCTTTGGTTGAGTCCCTCATTATCCTTAAGTATGTTGACAAATGATGGAATAAAGACTCAAAACTCAAGCTTCTGAGCAAAAACTCACTTCTTGTCTAACTTCCATGACCACAAGGTACATGATCCATCTTTGTTGTTCTCTCTTTTATTGCCTAACTGTTGCAATTCTCAATCAGATGAAAATCTACTTCATCATGTCATATCAACTTGTTATATTATCATGAGAACCAAGGGTGAAACACAATCAAAAGCATTTCAAGAGCTCTAGGGGTCTCTCAGTGCACTAGAAGAAGGCATTGTGAGAGATTTTCCAAAAAAATTTGCTCTATTCCTAACCTTAAAAACTTGAACTATCATAAAATCATGATGGAATCTTATGATTGCCTAGTACAATCATTTCCAAAGGTTTTAGGTGTGATCATTGACCCAAGAAAGCATGCTAGGTTTTTATTATA
Source organism: Tamarix austromongolica (assembly GCA_039764185.1). Classification (NCBI taxonomy): domain Eukaryota; kingdom Viridiplantae; phylum Streptophyta; class Magnoliopsida; order Caryophyllales; family Tamaricaceae; genus Tamarix; species Tamarix austromongolica. The sequence goes on along the minus strand of CM077809.1, from coordinate 43,147,958 downwards.
AAAGATAGTTCTAAGTAATGGCACAACCAGGATTAAAATTACGTAGTATCTTCATATAAAATAATATTCTACATTACACTTAAATATAAAATTTTACATAATTTTACAACATTATTTGTAAAATTTTCATATTTTAAAAATGAACTACAATAATATCATTACTAATAAAAATTAAATCTCTTTCTCTATAAATGTTACTAAACAATCTTGAGACCATTAATCACACATTTTATTTCATTATATAATTTGATAAAATTTATTGTAGAAAATACTCTTTCAACGCTTACAGTTGCTATCAACAAAATCAAAGTCAATTTCACAAGCCTATAAACGAAATGATATGTCTTATACTTCTTGGTTTGCACTAATTATCTTGAAAGATCAACAAATCTTTTCACGCTATGAAACCTGTTATGTGATCAAACATTTTTAATACAATTTTCAAGCTGATTGTCTAACACCACAACATCAATATTAAAGAAATTATTAGGATAAAAAATAGTCAATCTAATTAAAGAGTGCTTGTTAAAAGCTTCAAACAATGATAGAGGATGCACACATGCACACAACTCAACGATTCAATACTTACCACATCAAACCTATAATTAAACTCAACTAGCTCCGAGTATATAACACTATAGAGACAATTATATTTATATTAATGTAGATTCATAATGATTGAAGCTTGGCATATTGATCTCTTTCCCTTAACACAATGTCCATTCATGTTGGACACATCAATATCTCATTACAAAATAGAACTTCATTCAAAATACATTCCCATCCATCATCTCTCATCTCTTACAAACGATCCTTAGCAATTTCAACAAATACTAAGGCATTCAAAATATCTTAACCATTCTTTTACAGTGCTTAAGATACATCACCTATAACTCCCATAACATTTATTAACAAATGTAACATAAAAACAAAGTAAAAAGTTTATAATCCATATAATAATATAGCATCCCCATTTTTATTAAATGTCCTATCAGCTTCGAAGTCTTCTAGTATCTTGATCATAGGAGAAAACAAAAGTTTTAGGCTCAAAAATATCCTTAAATAAAAACCCCACCGAGTATCACTAACCCTTACAGGAGCAAATTCTTATTTCAATCCCTTACCAAATTCTATCAAGCCTTATTCTAATGCATTTGCTATATAAGTAATTTATTTATATCAAAGAGAAGCGTGACGCTTATTGAAAGATCCAACAACATTCACAACACGTGTAACATTGCTAAAAAAACAGCCTTATTATAACATTTTACCATAGCAATAAGAAACATTTGAAGTTGATGAGCAAAACAATGAACATAATAAACATAAATATTTTCATTCTGAATCAATATTTTCAAACCACCAAATTCATCTCGCATATTAATAGCTCCATTTTACCCTCGTCCTTATACTTTTGATAAATATAATCCATATTGACTCAATATTGATTCAAGTGTAACCTTAAGTGATAAAACAGTTGTATATTTGACTGGTACAATCCTAACAAACCTTTCCATAACAAAACCCTTATCATCAACATAACGCAAAAAAATAGTCATTTGTCTTTCTTTACTATCTCCTACTTCACCCACTAATGTGCCAAAATTATCATCTCTAATTCCATTAATAGTCTCATTAATTATTTCATATATAAATGCATAAATAATATCCTTCTGAATCTTAGGTAAAGTCATAATTATGCTTGGGAGCATTTCCTGACACAACTCTAGCTAAAGCTTTATTGTTATGCCTCAAAACCTCCCGAAAAAAGGAAAAAAAAAGTTACCACAATTTAGAGAATCTTCTGACTTATCTTGCCCTCTAAATGACATTCCCCCCTAAAGAAGAAATATAACAGTTTGAATAAATACATCTAAACAGATAAACTAATCTAATTTAGCTTGTTTGAATTGCTTTATGAAAAATGTTTCAATGTTTTACTTCTGTTTGATAAAATATTCACATTTTTTAGTAGCTTTAAAATGAAAACTATTAGAATTACCAACATGAACTTCAAACATTTGATTTTTTATTCCCGAGTATAAATCTTTTTCCAATAAAATGATCATCATTAGCTTCAAATTCACTTTTAAACAATGAACAAGGCAGAAAAAATGCATCTTTAACTATATTGTATTCCAACCAATCATATTCATCAAACAAAAATGAAATAAATTGATAATTTTTTCCGCCGATAACCTTTGTAGGAAAACTATAAATACGAGGTTTATAAAAGCATTTTAAAGGATAAGCTTTTCTTACCTCATCCTGAATACTCAGATGAAAATCTAAAATCTTTTGTCTTAACCTCAAACTTGCTTTTAGAGTTTTCAAATTAACTTTACCTTCATTAGTGAATATTGATTTTTGTGGATGATTTGAAGATGAGGGTGCATGATTTTTAAAAGTTGGCAACACAACTTGATTAATAGAAATAAATTTGTGGTAGCTATTTTTAGACTGGCTTGAAAGGTATCATTGCACCCTAAATTGAGACATTAAATAATTTAATGAATTAACTAAGGATTTACTAAAACTTAATTAATAATATAATTTTATAATAAAACAACTCAAAAACTAACTAATAAATTAAACAATTCAATCTATTAACAAACTAATTAGTAAATTAGAATTTACCAAATTAATTAGGGTTTCTACATTCTGATTTCTATAAATTGAAAATTTTAATTAATTAATAAAATAAATATAGATAAATAAACTACTCACAATTTATCACTAAAAATTTAATAACCAACAAATAAAGAAAATCTCACCTTCCTCACTTAACTTCTTGATTGTGGCTTCCTAAATTTGATTTCGTGCAACAGGCACAACTAACAAATACATATATCAACCGACAATAGCAACAACAGTTGTGCCTTGCGCAAGGCTGGGCCCCGAGGGGTGATGCTGAATCGTTGCATTTAGCGCTAGCAGAGGACAAGTGAGGGGTGAAGTAGAAGGACAAATTCGTCGATTTGCCACGTCAAAGAAGAAGGGTGAACTCAAAGAGGAAGTAATGTCATCACCGTTAATAGAGTCTGGCACAGCCAGTGACGGTCTTCGAAGGCAATAACATTGAGCGGTCAATGAAGGTGAAAGAGGTCGAGAAAGGTAAGATAGGAGTTTAAAGAACTTGAGGGAGGGAGATGACGGGTAACAAGGTAAGGGCATTAGGGGGAAAATCAAGACGACATCATTTTACCAACAAAATTAACTTAAGAAGCGATTGAATAAGGGATTCGATCCCGAGACGTGGTAGTTGAAAAACATGAGGAGCTAAGTAGCCCAACTACTCATCCATCTTAAACTATTAATATGGTGTCCTTCACATATAATATATATTTAATGCCTGCAAATAAATACATTTATTACCTTACCGCCTAAGCTCTATGGTATCCCGAGATACCATACGGAAGCTCTAGCTCCGCTCTTGTCTCTAAAAGAGCATCCTATTACGAAGGAGACATTTCCATCTCATAAAACACTAGTTGCTTCTTGGCAAAACAAGTTCCTCAATCTCAAACCGCAATTGGTTACTGTATGTGTCTCAAACCACAATCAGCAACAATATGTCAATAATTAATAGAAGTATCGCTATAATTCGCAGTGTAATTTTCAAAAGATGATTACTATTTGCCATATATAAATACCATGCACATATTACTTAACCGGTAAAATATCAATCATATACATCGATTAAGAAACTTTCAAGAATTAGGGGAAACAAATTATCTATAATTCAATTTGTCTAATGAAAAAACTACTGAAATCTTCAAGGAAAACATATAACTTGGTAATAGAACAACAAAATATTGTTCTCGTTTACTTTCAAGTATGCAAGGTTTAGCTAGAAAACGAATTTGGCAGGTAAAAATGCATTTTGACATTTTGCATAATTATGAACAAAGTTTTAAATACTTTTGAAAACCAAATGCAAACATCTATGATTTCTCAAAGATATGGGTATACACTCTAAATGTCAAGGATATTAGTAAGTGCTTTTGTTCTTGACTAAGGGGTAAACCAATCCATGCAAGTTTAACATAGTTCTAAGTAATGAAAACCCTGCATCTAGTTATAACTTGCCATCAAGAAATGAGGATCCTATAGAGTTCTTAATTGAATCTACTTTTGGTTGTATTAGCATCTAAGGGTGTAGATAAAGATTAAATAAATAAGCAACTATTAAAGATGCTTAAATAATCAAAAAAATTGAATGACATCCCTAAACAAAATGATAAATAAAAACAAAGGTCAAACTTCAAAACTAGATCGTAAGAGTACAACACATCACCTACGTATGAGGAAATGTCCTGAAAATACATAACCATTGTGATTATGAAATTCTAATGTTAATCAAAGACAAGTTTAGTTACTCCTGATTGACTCAGCTTTCAGTGAATCGAAATTCATGTTCCCAAAATAGCAAAATGTATATTATGATTTCACTTGCAACAAATTCATGCCAGCAAAGCAGCAGCTAGCTAAGAGAACAATCCAATAAATTGCTGGTTTTGAGTCCAAATGCACAAGAAAAATGCTTGGCACACAACAGAATGACAAGCAAAATTGCACAAAAGCAAGTGAAGCAATGGGTACAGTTCTTTCTGCAGTCAAGTGTTCTTTTAATCACAAAGGCCCTCAGCTTTATTAGATAGTAAAACAATAAGTGTAGCTCATATGCATGTAGCATTTGCCAAAAGCCTTTAGACCACCAGAAAAATGGCTTATATTATGAATCAGAGAGAGTATGTCATAGCAGTAAGGGTCTGTTCTCCTCTTATTTTCAGTGACTAGTAATAAGACCAGCAACATCCACAAAATACGTGGAAATGGTGAAAACTGACAAATAATATGGTTACCAAACACAATCTGGGCTAGCAGGAGGAATAGCTGCATCAGCCAAAAGCTTAATATTCAAACGTCATCCACCTCTCACTGCAAGCCAAACCAAGCCATTGTCTAAAATGGGGAAAGAAAATGTGGTGGCTAATGTAGTAAATGGCAGAGCTGCAGATGAGCAAAAGTCATTGGACCACAACTCAAATAGGAGGGGGAGAGAGAGAGAGAGAGAGAGACTGAACTTTTTTCCCTTCGCAGACAAAAACAGCACGACACAATTTTTAAGGAACAGAAAGAAATAAAAAGCTAAAGCAGCATGAAAACACGTAACTCTCTGTACCAACTAAAAGAGCATAAATATTCCAGGGGGGCAAAACAATCAAACACGGCAAATTAATAGAACATTTATGTATGGAATAGTACACACAGACCTTATAGATAATCAATAAACAGTTATTACCTAAGGCTATGTTAAGCCTCTGCATGCCACCACCAACACAATAAATAAGAAATTGGAAAGCCAGTGACAGTTTTAGAGACATTACACGAAACAGGGCTTCATATACTGTCATAGCTCAACGAAGGCTACTGGTGCCTTTATTATCTGACATTCATGAATACAGAAACATTGAAAATCAAATATCGTATTTACACTTTGGGTATTATAAGGTCTCCGCCATTGGAGAGACTATAACAGGTTAAGAATTATCGAGGAGAGCAATAAATTGTATCAAAATATTTTGGGCTCCCAAGATTGAGTTTTTGACAATAAATTTACTAACGTGTCAAAAGAGTGGATGATGGTAGGTTTCTTGTTTATTTACATACTTTTTTGTTCATGCCTTCAGCATATAGTTCTTTGGTTGATATCATAATAAGGAATAAGAACCCCAGGCATAATAAGGAGTCTATGAAATGTGTAAGATGTTCTTCTAAAGCTTCAATTTACATTATACCCAGAGTGATATTTAAAATATGCCTTCGAGATCATCTGAGGCATAGGTAAATGTTAATCTTGTGCTGATAAGTTAATAAATTGTAAAATATGATCGGTTTTAGATACATACATGTATACTTCAATTCAAAGTATTTTATGATTTGAGGATAGATGTATAATAAGATAAGAAAAGTTGATTATTTTATGGTCAAAACTGTTTCTATGCCAAACAAACATATTCTCATAATAAAAAAGCAAATTGACATTCCACTAGTTTGGCTCACATACATACAATGAAATATTGTTTCTGCAATTGCGTATTGGCTGATATTTCACAGATTTTGTGTCGGCCGATACGCAAAATGACCGAAACGTGATTGTTTCAAAAAATCAAAACAAATTTTCAATGCAATATTATTTTCTGATAAATTGTAGATATTTACCGATATTTGTCGTGAAAAGGGAAAAAATCAAAATCACGCCACAACAACTACAACATAAAATATTGTTCGTGACACCCTAATACTGCTACATCGCAACCTTAATTTTATTGCTTATTCACATATAATCAAAAGACCTTATAAAATTTTCACCCTAGGTTGTTTCAAAAACATGATTCAGGTCCCCTTTTGTTTTTTTAAACCACATTGAGGCCCTAAGTTTAACTAGATAGTAACCAGATTTTATTGTTTGCTCACATATAATCAAAAGACCTTAGAAAATTTCCATCCTAGATTATTTCAAAAACATGATTCAGGTCCTCCCCCCCCCCTTTTTCGTAAACCACACTGAGGCCCTAAGCTTTATTGGATAGTAAACAATCATTGTAGCTCATATGCATATGGCCTTTGTCAAAAGCCGTTTTATGAAATTGTGGGAGTATAGTATATTATAGCAGTATCAAGGGCATGTTCTCCACATCTCATTTTCATCAGATCAACAACAGTAACAACCACAAATGGTCAAAACGACAAATGATATGGTTACCAAACAGAGCCAAGGCTAGCAGGAGGAACAACTCCATTAACCAAATTATAATATTTATTATTCTAAAGTTTAAACCCCATCCATTTCTCACTGAAAGCCAAACCAAGCAATTCTCCAAAAAGGGAAGATGATGTGGTCGCTATTAGAGTAAAATGCTGAAGTGTCAGCTGAGCAAAAGGCTAAAGACAAATGTCAAACCATATGGAGAAATAATCTATCTATAGTTTGCATCATCAGGCTGCATATCAAATGAATAGAAGAAAGGACAAAAGCAACTTTTTTTACATCACAAACAAGAGCAGCATGAACCAAGAATAAAGAAAAAACTAAAGCAGCATGGATACATATAACACTCCATCCGAAAGAAAGGAGCACAAAGGTTACAAAGGCGAAAAAAAGTGGAAGGGAGGGGGAAGCAACCAAAAACAGCAAATGAATAGAACATTCATACAAGTATGCACAGATCTCATAGCTTATAACATGGCCTAATGAGTTATTAGCTCAAGGCAATATTAAGCCTCTGCACACTACCACCAACCCAATAAATAAGAAATTAGAAAGCTGATGATAAAGTTTTAGAGACATTAAATGAAACAGGGCTCAACAAATTGCCAAAGCTCAACTGAAAAGAAGGCTACTAGTGCCTAACTTATCTGCTATTTTGTAGTTATTATGACAACACAGAAATATTGAAAACTGAATATGGTACAATCGCTGGACGATATTTGTGGGACTATAAGGTCGCCGTTGTTGGAAAGAATATAGCAGCTTAAGAATAAATCAAGGAAAGCACTACATTGTATCAGAATATTATGGGCTCCCAAGATTTGGTGATTGACAGTACATTTACTAAAGTATCAAAGATAGGGTAGGTTTCTTGTTTAAAAGAAGTCTTTGGTGCATGTCTTTAGTGGATAGTTCGCAGGTGCTACCATAACAAGGAATAAAAAATACAAGGTATGGGTAATGAGAGGATGAAATATGTAAGTGGTTCTTTCCGAGCTTCAATTTAGGTTCAACGATTTGTGTACTACTTGGAGTGATAATTAGAGTATTGCATTGAGATCATCTGTGGGATAGGCAGATGCAGATCTTATGCTTAGAAAATTGTAAGACTTGATAGTTTTTAGATACATACATGCGTACTTCAATTCTAAATATCTTATCATTTATAGATTAATTGCTGATGTATGATAATATATGAAACTTTGATTATGTAATAGTCAATACTGTTTCACTGCCAAACAAACAAGTCTTATCATAAGAAAATCAGATTTTTATATTCTGTTCGTTTGGCTTACACACATGATCAAATGAACTTTAAATATTTCCATTCCACGCTGGTTCAAAAACAAAATTCAGGACTTTTTTTCACATATTTTTTTGCACACTGAGGCCCTCAGCTTTAATAGATAGCAAAAAATCATTGTAGCTCATATGCATATGGCACTTGTCAAAAGCCTTTTGACCACCGCCCAAAATGTATAGAGTAGCAGCAGTAGTAGTTGTTGTTCTAGCAAGATCAGATACACAGATAACAGACAGAACAGCAGCAGATCAGCAGATGATGATGGACCAAACAATTAATTTACCAAACAGAGCATAGGCTAACAAAAGGAACAATCCCATCAGCCAAGAGTGCAGTTTTCCAAAGTTGGAACCCAATCCACCTCTCACTCAAAGCCAAACCAAGTAATTCTCTCAGTAATGGGAAGAGAAAGCGGTGGCTAATGCAGTCAAAGGCAGAGGTGGCAGATAAGCAAAAGGCTATAGACAAATGTCAAGCCATATGCAAACAATCTACGTATATTTACATCATCGGGCCACATTTCCAATTAAATAAATAAAGAAAGAAAAAACCATTTTTTTCAAGCAATACGAGAAAAAATTTGAATTATTCACGGTATGCCATCAAATATTAAAGATCAAGACAGATCATAGACAGTAGTAAGCTTATGGCGTGAAAAGAAAGCCTCTATAGCTTACTTGGAGTTTTGGCTATGATCAAGTGCAATATCTATTCTTATCAGAAATGCATGAGGCAGATAGATTGATGGATAGAGTGACGAAGGAATGTGATGGATAGGAAGGTGACTGAATAGAAGGTAATGGTAACCAATGTGTAATGATGAACCAAATGTAGAATTAACTGCTCGAGATATAAAGCTTTCCACCATTGAGCAACACTTTGTAAGAGAAGAAACTCAAAAAAAAAGGGGAAAAAAAAAGAAACTTAATTCACACTTCATACACAGTCACTAGAACAGAGATGAAAGACCTGTGTTCCTAATGACAGGAAGTTACTGGACTTGCTGGCATAGCTACGCCAGCAGCAGTATGTTAAGCTCTGCACCATCTCTCTCTCTCACACACACACACCCCTCATATGTAAAACAGGGAAATAAATGGATTTTAGGGCTGTAATCAAAAAGAAGATGCAAAGGTATTAGCTAGTTTGATGATCTTACCCTATATCTAGCTTGACAACTAGATTCTAGTTTAATGGGCTACTAGATCTTAGACTGGTTGATAATTGAGACCTTTGTCAATGGCTGGGATCACAGAAAGTCCCCTGAACCAGGAGATTAAGCAATGATATATTTCTCATATACATAATATATGAGCATAGTATTGACTTATATATAATTAATAAACTACGTTAATTAGTAATTTCCTTCCTGTTTAAATAATGATTCTAAGTTTTGTTTTTGGGTATGAGAAATTAGTTACGATATTGATAATTACTATATTAGATAATAATAATAATAATCATAATAAGAGTGATAATTGATTAGAAAGTTGTAAGATAAAAATGCATACAATTATCTACTAATTATGAAAAAGATAAGCCACGTACTGTAGAAGGTTTTGAGCAAAAAAATACTTGGCAAAAACAGATTGACAAGCATAGTTGCATAAAAGCAAGCGAAGCAATGGCAATACTTTTTCCTCCAATCAAGAGTTCTTTTAATCACAAAGGCCCTCAGCTTTAATAAATAGTAAAACAATCATTGTAGCTCATATGAATATGGCATTTGTCAAGAGCCTTTAGAACACCGCCAAATAAGCCTCTATTGTAAAACAGAGGGAGTATATAGCAGTATTACGGTCCTGTTTTCCTCATCTTATTTTCATAGTGACTAATCAGATCAGCAGCAGCAGCAGCAGCAGCAGCAGAAGCAGAAGCAGAAGCAGCCACAAGATATGTGGAAATGATCAAAACTGAAGACCAATATAGTTGCCAAACACAGCCTAGGATAGCAGGAGGAAAACCTCCATTAGCTAAAAGCTTAATATTCAAACCCCATCCACCTCTCACTGAATGCCAAACCAAGCCATTCACTAATGCTCCATTTGGTTCATGAAAAATTTTCAAGAAAAGAAAAAAAATAAAGAGGAGAATAATTTTTTGTGTTTGGTTTACTGAAATAGATTATGAACAAGGAATAAAATTGCTAAAGATTAACTATTTAAATTTTTTTAGGAAAGTTTGAAAGAAAGTATTTTGATTTTAATTTTCTTTCACTTAAACTTTCTTAGAACCAAATAGACCATAAATATACAGATGAGAATGTGGTGGCTTATTCAGTAAAAGGAAGAGGTGGCAGGTGAGGAAAAGCCTAAAGACAAATGCCAAACCCTATGGAAATATAATCTATGTGCAATTTACATCATTGGGCAAATTTCAAATGAACAGAAGAAAGGGGGGAATCCCATTTTCCCTTTGCAAACAAAACAGCAAGAAACAAATTTCAAATGAACAGAAAGAAAGAAAGAAGGAAAGACTAAAGCCCCATGAAGATGTGTAACTCTCTGCATTAGGTAAAAGGGAACAGGGGTTCCTAAAATAAGGCAAACAAAGACAGCAAATTAGTAAAACATTCATGTATGGAATACTACACGCAGATCTCATTGTTAATCCTAAACACTAACTAATTTAAGGCAAGTTAAGCCTCCACATTCCACTACCACCACAATAAACAAGAAATTGGAAAGCTTATGATAAAGTTGGAAAGACATTACATGAAACAGGCTTTCACATACTGCCATAGCTAACAAAGGCTACTAGTACCTTTCTTATCGGCCATTTGTGATACTTATGATAACAAAGAAACGTTCAAAACCAAATATTACAGCAACGCTTAGGGTATTATAAGGTCTCCACCATTGGAAAGACTACAACAGGTTAAGAGTTTATTATCAAGGACGAGGGCACAACAACATATCAAAAATTTTCTGGATCCAAGATTTTGTGTCTGAAAAATACATGTACTAAAGTATCAAGTATGGATGACGGAGGGTTTATTGTTTGTTTGCATACTTTTTGGCACATGCAGTCAGCAGATAGTTCTTTGGATGATAACATAATTAGAAATAAGAATACATCAAATGGAAAAGAAGTGCCATGGAATGTGGAAGTTGTTATTTTCAAGGTTTATGTTTTGCTCAAAGGTTTATTATCTACCCAGAATGATGAATAAAATATCCCATCAAGATCATTCTTCGGATAGGTAGAAGCTAAATTTGTGCTAATAAGCAAGAAAAACTTGATCATTTTTCAATATATACATGTGTACATCAATTCTAAATATTTTGCAATTTATGGATAAATATGTAACAAGATATGAATTGTAGATTGTATAACAGTCAAAACGATTTATATGCCAAACAAATGAATTCTTAGTATAAGAAAAGCAGATTCATATATTCTGTTTGTTTGGACAACTCATCAAATGGCCTTAAAACACTCATCCTAAGCTGTTTTGAAAACGTAACTCGGTTTTTTTCATTTTAAAACACACAGAGGCCCTCAGCTTTAACAGATAGAAGAACAATCATCGCAGCTCATATGCATATGGCATTTGTCAAAAGCCTTTAGACCACCGCCCGAAAATGTGTAGTAGTAGTACTAGTGCTAGTAAGATCAGATACAGAGCGAGACAGACAGAAAGGGTAGCAGCAGATCAGCGGATGATAATGGAATGAAGTCAAAAAGGGCCAACAATTAAGTTACCAAACGGATCTTAGGCTAACAGGAGCAACAAGTCCATTAGCCAAGAGTGTAATTTTCTAAAGTTGGAAAACCATCGACCTCTCGCTAAAGCCAAACCAAAATTCTCTCCTAAAAGGGAAGAGAATGCGATGGCTGATGCAGTCAAAGGCAGAGGTGGCAGGTGAGCAAAAGCCTAAAGACAAATGCCAAACCATATGCAAAATAATTTCACGCATGCTTTGCATCATCAGGTCACATTTCCAAAAAAATAGAAGAAAAAAAAAGAACTTCATCTTTTCCGAAAAGAAGAACATCATGAAAACGTTAGCATTATTCACAGTATGCCCTCAGAACTTAAAGGTCAAAATAGATCATAGGCATTTGTAAGTTATGGTATGTGAAGAAAACCCTTATAGCTTTCTCGGAGTTTTGGCTAAGATCAAGTGTAGCATCTGTTCTTATCAGACATGCATGGAGCAGATAGATTGATGGACAGAGTGATGAATGAATGTGATGGATAAGAAGAAGAATGAACAGAAAATAGCGGTAACCAATGTCTAATGACGAACCAAATCCAGAATTAAGTGCTTCATATATCAAGCTTCCTATCATCGGGCTCCACTAGTAAGAAAAAGAAGAAAGAGAGGGGGCCCAAGAAAACGAAAAAAATAAACACGTTTAGTGCACAAGATTGTCATAAATAGAACATTCTTAAGCTTTTGCAAAATTGGAGATCAGTGGAGAAAATACCTGACACCAGGATGTTAGCAGACTTGGCGACATAGCCATGCCTGGGGCGGTTTTGGATCCTCTATATCCCTCTCTCTGTGCGAAATGAAAGGGTTTTGGATGGGAGCGAAATATATAAAGGGCTAATGTGTTTTGTCGACGATCTTGCCCCTAAAGCTGACGGCAGTAATTGGTCATCTTCCGTAGAACCAATTTTACACCCGTGATATGTACGGGTTAATCGGTCATTTGCTTTCCTTTGAAAGCATTAATCGGTCGATTATGAAGTAGTGTTAGCTCAAGCCAAATTAGATATAATATTTATATATAAGGATAATCAGATCCCCAAAAAGTAAAAAATATATTGCTTCTCTCTTTTATTTTTTTGGGTCAATTAAGTCATCAAATACTTTAGAGACATTTACAAATAGCATCATCAATAAAAGTTTTTTTTTACGAATTAAGTTTGAGTTATACATGCTCAACGAATAATAGTTATATATATATATATATATATATATATATATTTGGATAATCATATCTACAAAAAGTAAAAAATAGGTGGCTTCTCTTTCTCTATTTTTTTTTTGGATAATTCAGTCATCAAATACTTTAGAAACATTTATGAAAAGCATCATTAATAGAGGTTTTTCTTGCGAATTAAGTTAGTTAAACAAAACCTACCCATAAGCAAAATATATATAAAAAAATGCCTCTAGATTATTGAAAGACCAGAGGGTTACACCTCAAAACTATAAAAGAAGGGAGAAGGGAAGCTGAAGCTATACACAAAACCAATCAAAGAATCAATAGATAGAAGATGGTATGAGTGCTAACTTTATCATATTTCAAAAAATTTAAAAATAATTACATAATGTTGTTATAATATTGGGAAGCAGTGATACAAAAATTTAGTAGATAGCTAATATATTTACGTTATGATCTTCATTACCGATCTTGTCAAGCTTAGAAATATAATTCATGTCTTGCTTGTAGGGTATTAATTCAAATAGTTATTCACTTATTTAATTGAATTAGCTTTATACACAAAATAAGTATACTCCAATAATAAGAAAATACTTTGAAATCATCACGTACCAAACTATTAGATCCCTGACCTTTATAATTTGCTACAGTATCTATGTCATTCTTCAACTTCACCGTAACAAAGGGTCTTCTATGATTCTCTTTAACCAAAACCAAGAATATAGTTAAATTTCTGTTAGGACTCGGTTAATCAGAGTTCTCTAAACGCACATGAAATTAAATACACCCTTGACTATAGACATTGATCACAGCAGAACATTTGTAAATCTATTACCAGAATATTAGTAGAACCTCAAGCCATAAGGATTTAAAATAAGCAACAAAATATCCAATCATATGGGCACTAAGGTTATATCAAAGTACGGAAACTTCATTATATTTATCATTTTTTTACAACATGAATCTTCACCTTGTATCTTTAAACGAAAATAAATAAATAATTGTAAGGAAATGGTTCCAACTTTTTAGAAATTGTAAGGCTTCATAGAACAAATAACACATTTCAGCTATGAAATCAATAAAGGTATTACTTCATACATCACTACTATATATATTAACAAAATGATATGCGACTAACTAAGCTCCTACTTCATTAGCTTCTCAAAGGTACTAAATTCTCATTTACCACTTGGAAATTGGAGCCTCATCGATTATACTCATGTTTAAACTGCTAGATAACTATCCAATTACCTACGAACCAACCTCACCAACATCAATGGTTCTATAGAACACATAACATCATACTACAATAGATGACAAACAAAAATTGAAAGAAAATGTATCCATTATACTAAGTTACTAACTAGTTTCTAAAATCCTTTATTTAGCATAAATTAAATGCAATATGCCCAACCTTTCAAAGCTATCTGACCTACATAAGATTCAGCTTAGTCATAACTGATGGTTGTAATTTTATAACTACTAAAATGTATTTGTACTTCATCATAGTTGATAATTGTCTAGGATTATATCTTACATAATTTTTTTTTCACATGAATAGATTTAATAAGATAGTTGCATAACAATATATTCACACACTTAAATTGTGCATAAAAATGAAATTGTACAAATGGATTTGTCAAAAAATGAATGACTTGGCATAATCTATGCCTACAAAACCTCTCAAGTACAAAGATATACCATTCCTTTGCTCAGCATGTATATGATCTTTTCAATAAGCCTTGACACCATAATTGCCTTATTTCATCAATTAGATAAAATCAATGGAAATTTTCTCTCTTGTAGGCTGGTTATGGCCTTAGTAGACTCAGATGTCACACACCATAATCAGCCACTTACCTTTATATGCATGTAGTTGGTTGAGAATAGTGTAAGCATGGGACACCATGATTAATTGATTGGGAGATAGATGAAGTAATAAATTGTATATAAAACACATCCAACAAAATCACACAACCTACAAACCCTCACCACCCCAGAAAGTGTTTTTTATAATGCTTTTTAAATAGATTTAATAGCGGTTACCAACTTTTGTTGAATCACGCATTATTAAAACTTTAATAATGGTTATAAAAACGTCATAAAAAAGATCAAAATTTGCACCAAATTTAGTTAAATTACTCATATTTTAATAACTTTTATCAGCTAAAAATATTATTAAAACATGATGTTTTGTCAGAAGTTATTTACTATAACCGTTATTATAACTTATGGTTTTATCAACAGTTATTCGATATAACCACTATTTTAAAGAAGTTTTTGGCAACAATTATTGATTATAACAATTTTTGTGTGTTGTTTTAATAACGTTTTTCACTAAAATTGTTATTAAAACAATAATTTTTTTATATATATTGGGCAGCTTGTTTTAGCCCACATACACAGATGTATGCTCGAATATTTATCAAATCTATAATTGGTAAAATACTACCAATAACTTTGAAAATTAATAGGCATAACACAAGTTGGTAGTTCTATATACTCTAAACTCAAAGTTCTTGGATCTACAATTCCAAACTCAGAGTTGGTAGCTATACTATAATATGCAAAGTTTTGCATATTTATGCAAATTTGTATATGTTATATCTTATGTTCTTCTCTCTCTCTATATATATATAGAAGAACATAAGATATAACAGATATAATTCTAAAATGCATGCACATAGATCTCTAATACTGAGCATGTGAGCACACAAACATGGCCGATTCATCTCTAACTTTATCAATTTCATCATCGGCATATTTCTAGCCTTATGCATACTTATCATTGAAAAATTGTAAATTGATACGATTCAATCATTTGGTTAATAATAAAAATGTCATATATTAACTATATAATGAAAAAATATGAAAAAAGAAACATACATGGATTTTATCTATGTTTACAGATTTGTTCTTGAGCATGAGATCCATTGTAAAACTCCAAAATTCATTATTTTTTTAAAAAAAGCAGAAGAATTTAAAATTGAAAACCTATGAATTCTAGGAATGTTACTGCCACACTTAGTACCAAACTAGTTCTCTCCGACCGTTTCAGTACCAAGTGCTAAGGCTAAGAAAATATTAACATTAAACTTAAACCAAGAGTTCATGAAAAAACTAGAAAGATCATAACACTAAAGATTAGAGTACGCGTAAAAAATTGTAATTCATATCTAAAAGAGAAATAAGCTTACAACCGATAAAAGGTTCATTTAAAATACGCAATACAAGTAATAAATCATAAGAGGGTAAACCCGATAAAAAAGGAATAATAGAAGGAGGTAAAATCACAGGAAGAGTGAATCCGGCCACAGTACTCTCGAACTTGGAGCCAAATATATGCTCAACACTCGGTTCCGCCTGATATCTCGCCCACCTGTACAATGTCAGAAGGGCCTACTACTAGTGGAAATGAGCAGCACCCATGAAAAGGATGATAAATACGCTACGTACTGAGTAAGGTAACAGATGTACTAAGGCTAACACATAAAATCACATAAACCATGCAGAAGAATAACAAGAACATAAAGACCATCATGATAACATAATATCGCATAATCATTTGGGTAGATACATAAATGCCCATTTATAGTCCGGATTAATTACTTAATTAACCTCTAATCAAAAATTGATTCACATCATGCTTTTTATCAAACCATGCGAGTACAAGAACCTCCCACTATTTTAGCTGGTGGCTTGGTCACTTATAAGGCATCATGCCCTAACCACTATTATAGCTTGTAGATCAGTCACTTATAGGATAAAACTCTAACCACTATTTCTTATTGGTGGATCGGTTTAATTCATGCTCGTATAGTGTTCCACTGTAAGTAATTAGTATCTTTTAAGTGCCTTAGCAAAACTCTGGTTTGTGTTTATTGAGCTCGGGATCCTCCACTATTATAGCCGGTGGGCCGATCACTTATAGGACATCATGTCCTAACCACTATTATTCACCCATGGATCGGTCACTTATAGGGTAAGAACCCTAACCACTATTCCTAACCAGTGGATCGGCTGGACCCAACTCAATAATCTTTCACTTTAAATTATTAATGTATTAAGTATCTTATTCAGAAGCTTTCACCCTAGACATGCATGAATCACTCCCTTTACACTTATCCTCCAACTGACCCGTATCATATCATGAGAACTTTGCACCTTCTAACTTGCCCAACAACCTCTATACTCAAACTCACACTAGAACTCCAACACCAAAATATGTGGGTCAAGGCTCACTACCACACACCTTCAAGTCCACTTATTTCCTTACTCTAGGGGTTTTCCTAGAAACCCTAATTTAGGCCTAAGTGGCCCATCTTACTCCACCTCACACAACCCAAATCATTTTAACACCCCATTTTCACAACCCATCGATCCCATATTCACCATCATACTTTACTCACCAAGCACACACACATTGCTATTGAATCCTAGTTAGCCATATCAAAACCCTAGTTAACCACTCCAAACCCTAGTTATCCATAACCAACCATAGTTAACCACTCAAAACCCTATTTAACCATACCAAACCATAATTAGCCACTCTAAACCCTAGTTAATCCCAACAAACTATAATCAGCCACTCTAAATTCTACTTAACCACAACAAACCATAATTAGCCACTCCAAACCCTAGTCAATCACAACAAACCATAATTAACCACTCTAAACCCTATTTATCCACAACAAACCATAATTAATCACTCCAACTCCTAACCTGGTCTCCTACGTACCCTTATAATGCTCCATGTACTATTGTCCATCTAAAGTGTTCAAACACCCAAATAACACTTACATTACCTTTCTCACATCCCAAATCAACGTTTCATATGTAAATTTCACTCCCATGCAGACTTTACACATCCTATGCAAACGTTCGAACTTTTTCATGCAAAACCCTAAAACTCCCACGTGAAACCCTAGATTCAACCATGCAAAATCCTATATTCCTCCATGCTAAAACCCAAGATTCCTCCATATAAAACCCTGGATTCATCTATACAAAACCCTAGATTCCTCCCATACAAAATTCAAGATTCATCCATACAACTCTAGATTCAATCCATATAAAACTCTAGATTAGATTCTCTCATGCAACACCATATATTAGATTCTCCCATGCAACACCATAGATTAAATTCTCCCATACAAAACCATAGATTGGATTCTCCCCTATAACACCATAGATTAGATTCTCCCATACGAAGCCTTAGATTAGATTCTCCCATGTTACACCATAGATTAGATTCTTCCACATGAAACCCTAAAATCCCCATTTTATTCTTCCACTTATGGATCATTAAAATACTTAGGTCAACTCACATCCTTTGGTCAACTTCTTTTCCATTTTCCATTTTCAACCTTTTTTCCACACAATACCACTTTTATACATCCTCACATGCATGTCTGAAGGGTCACAAACCAATCATCACATACCATAATATTTCATCACATACACATAGTACACATGTCATTTAATAACACAGAAACATACTTCAACTCCACCTCATACCACACATAAAATAATTACAATGATAAACGTATGATGCATAACATACAAAGCATATAATGCACATCAACACACATAAGGTCTTAGTAACACCCTTACCTAAAATGACACCGGTCTTAGAGCATACTCCTATGCCTCCTTAAGGCTTTGACAGGTCTCACCTATATGAGGAAAAAACTAAAGTTAGATTCCTTCCTACCAAAAATACTATCAATTACTAATTTATTCTAAGACTAGGCTTTTGATAAAAAAATATTATTAATAATAACCATTAACTAATTACTAAATTTAGCTAAAAATATAAGAAATAATAGTAATATTATAAAAGTTGATAATATAAGGTT
Organism: Tamarix austromongolica; assembly: GCA_039764185.1. Taxonomy (NCBI): domain Eukaryota; kingdom Viridiplantae; phylum Streptophyta; class Magnoliopsida; order Caryophyllales; family Tamaricaceae; genus Tamarix; species Tamarix austromongolica. The sequence continues at coordinate 43,129,123 of CM077809.1, read as the reverse complement.
GAAGACTTTATCCTAATAATAATAATACTAATGATACTAAAAATAATAACAATGATAATATTAATAATAGTAAAAATAATAATAATAACAATAACAATATTCATACTAAAAATAGTAATAGTAATAATAATATGATTCGAAATACATGGTGGGATAAGGGCTTCGACCCTTCACCAAAATAATGCTAATAACAACTTTAGAACATTATAAATAAAAATAGTAATAATAATAATAATGAAATAATAATAACAACAACAACAACAACAACATAAACCTAGGGTAAAATAAAATAGGGTTTTCGACCCTACTTTGAAATAGTAAGAATACTATTAGTAGTAGTAATAATAATAATAATAATAATAGTGATACATATTACTTATAATAATAACAATGATAATGATAATGATAATAATAATAATAATAATAATAATAATAATAATAATAATAATAATAATGATATTCGAATTAAACAAATAAAATAGGGCTTCGACCCTCTTAATAAATAATAGTAATAATAATAGTAGTAGTAGTAGTAGTAGTAGTAGTAGTAGTAGTAGTAGTAGTAGTAGTAAACAAATAAAATAGTCATTCGACCCTCTTAATAAATAATAATAATAATAATAATAAATTTGAAATAGTAATAATAATAATAATAACATCAATGAATAAAATAAAAACTCATATTAATACTAATAATATTAATAATACTAATACTAATAATATACTCAGCTAAATAGGGTCAGCCCTAATAGGAAATAATAATACTAATAATATTGAACTTAATAATAATAATAATAATAATAATAATAATAATAATAATAATATCTATACATAATAATTATAATAATAATAAAAATATTCGAATAATAGGCTAAAATTGAAATAAAATAAAATAAACTTAATTAAATAGGGAAAAAGGGTTGAGAGGGTTTAGGGTTCAACTTTAGGCTAGTGGTGATAGGCGGCACCGACGGTGATCAGAAAAAGAGAAGAAAAGAGGAAAAGCTAAGGGCCGGGAAAAAGATGGGGAGAATGAGAGTAGAAATAAGGGTGATTATGGTTGTCTAGAAGGAGAGGAACAGAATGAGAGTGGCGGCGGTGGCTGAAAGAGGAAGAAGAAGAGAAAGAGAGGAGGAGAGGGAGGAAGGGGAAAAGAAGGGTAAGGAAATGTATAAGAGGGTTTGCAGAACAAATTGGGAGGTTTAGGGGGTAGTGGCTACGGTAGGAGAGGTGGCTAATGGTGATTTGAAGGGCGGCGGAGATGGAAGAGAGGGCTGATTGGGAAGCAAACAATGCACAGTTGGGGTGGCTTGTGTAGGAAAAATTGAGGGAGATGGGTGTTTCAGTTAGTTAGATGGTAGTGTAGGGAAGATTTAGGTGGGAAGATTGAGTGGCGAAGTTGGCCGACGGTGGCAGACAAAGTATCTAAAGTGGCAGTGGCGCACGCGAGGGTTCTTCTAGGTAGGGATCAAAAATTCGATGCAGGGCTCATTATGAGGGTATTTATAGATTTTAGAAGAGAGGGTAGGGTTATGTGGGTCACTGAGGGAGTAATGCAGGAAGAGTTAGGGTCACCACCAGCAACAAAAGCCAGCAAAATTCAAATGGAGGCAGGAGTATGTGCAGGAAAAGGGAAGGTCGTGTGTGAAAAGTAAGGGAGGTGGGTTGGGTCTAAGTGGTCACCAAATTAGGGGGAAGAGAAAAGGAGAAAAATGGCCGGTCAAAGGGGTGTAACCGGCAGTGAAAAACCAGGGGAGTTATGGCGGGGTTGCAGGTCGTTGACGGGAGGAAGAGGAAGAAGAAAGAAGGAAGAACGGGGTTGGACCAGGTGACTGAGGAGAAAAAGAAAGAAAACAAGATAAGGGGAGAACCGGGCGGACGATGTTGGTTAAAATGGTGGCCCAAAATGCAGCGTTCTAGGGGAAGAAAAGAAGAAAGGACACATTTCATCCCTAGGCCGCGCCAAAGGAAGAAAAAGGAGGAAAGGAACGGGCCACTAACTGCAGGCCCAATCGGCGAAGAAGAAAAAGAAAGAAGGAAAGAAGGATTGGGCTACGGATGAGCCCAAATCGGGAAGGAGAAGAAAAAGAAAAGAAGAAGAAAGAAAAAGAAAAGAAAAGGAAGAAAGAAAAGGAAAAAAGGAAAAAGTGAAAAAGAAAAATAGGTGGGTTAGGGTCAATTAAATTAATTAGGATATTTGGGGATATTTAAAAATGATAATATTTAAATAAAATAATATTAAAATCCCTTTTTAAACTAATTTAGGATTTTTGAAAGGTTTTTCATAAATTTCATTTTAATTAGCAAATCACTCTAATTTTCTCCTATTAAATTATTTATAAAATTCCTATTAATTTGGACCTACTTTATCCTTCTTATTTTAAATAAAATAATTTATTTAATTAATTTCCAAAATAAAATATTTAATTAGCTAAAATACAAAATTTTTCTAATAAAAATATTTATTATTTTCTTCTTGAATAGCCCTAATTAATTTTCTTTTATTTTAATAAAAATAATTTATTTAATAAATTTCTATAATAAATCCTTATTTAACTAAAACTCTTAAAAATAGGTTTTGGGGTATTTCATCCATTGATCTACAAACATAATATCCATAATCATTACCGTTTTGTTGTTGTGGACACCATAAAATGAATTTAGTTAGCTTGTTGTTCTATTAGATATTAATTGTAATTGAAATAAAAATACAAATTATCAATCTTCCTGCTTACCATTACAGATTTATATTCAAGATTCTTTGGGTTTGGAATACCATTTTTCTGCATCTCCTCATATATGCCGTCCATAGTGCCCTATATAATAAATAAAGTTGATACACAATATTGTAACTTTATATACCTAAAAATTATATAAGAGGATATATGCATTAATAAAGTAATGTGAGTAGAAGTATAGTAACATGTCAATTAAATGTTACCCTTCAAAACAAATGACAGCAAAAGGAATGGGATAATTTCAAATGGAATTAAAAACATATAATTTCTTTTGATCGAGACGGATGACTTACAAAATCCAATGTTCATTTGCGAGGTGAGGGATGCGGTAAAGCTTGTTGTTTTACCCCTCACTCAAGATGTGATCTGCTACATAGTTTATGTGTCTACCCTTACTTATTGTAGTATAATTAGATATGTAATATGGACACAAACATAGTAGAAGACGTCATCCCCTCTATCACAACTTGATTAGCTTCCATCTTATGGACGAAAATAATAAAACATATTTATTAATAGCCAGTAACTCACATCTATATATATATATATATATATATATATATATATATATATAAGAGGTCATAAAATTATACAAATCAATGAAAAGTTTTAAAATGTATGATATGAAATAATACTTACTTAACATATACGACCATCCTTGTTGTTGACATCCATTCAAACTTATAAATTTTGCTAATAACATCCACTAATACCATGTACACGACATTGTCCCTCCCAAAATACTCGATAGGAAAATAAATTATAATTAGATTGCTAACAAGGTAGTTTTTGGGCATAGAAATACAACATTGCTGAAGTAGGTGGTGGTCGATGGGGTTATTGTATTAATTGGTTCTCCTTTGAAGATGGGATCTTTTTGTGGGGCTACTGATTTTTATGATCTAGCTCACTTTCCTTTCTTGGTGCCCTCTTTTGTTTTGCCCCTTCCACTAGTAATTCATTTTTCCTTTGACTTAGGAGCCTTCTTATTTTCTGATCCTTTTATTCATAGTACTAAACAAAATATAATTTTCATACACACACACACACACATTAATAATGTATAAACAATGTGTGTAATGTGTTTGGTTTAACATGGATAGATGATATCATTACCTCTTCAGTTATAAGATGAATCCTACCTGTGGGCCAAGGCACGAAGCTTCCATGAGTTTCCAACACTGTAGTTGCCTCATCATCTTTTTATAACAAGGTAAGGGTGCATCTCTAATTATTGGAATGTCAATACATACAAGCCTGCAATTTAAGGCCAAGATAGACCCATGGACTGGTAGCTTTTTGGTCCCATGGGTGATGCGTACCCTTCCTTTCACCAAAATAATTGAGGGGTAATTATCTACCAAGTCATATTTATGCAAACCCCACAAGAAAAGTATATCAGTATTGTTAATTATTAAGTTGACACTTGATACATTGTATATATATCAATTTATAGTTTCATATGCTTACCTTAGGAAGAGAAGAAAAACGTGTATCAACTTCACAACTATCTCTAACACTATTTACATTAGGTATGTGAAGCTGATCATGTGCATCTAAATTAGAAGGCTTATACCCTTGAGATTTGATGGATGTCAACTATTTCCCCATTGTGGTCATCCATTCAAATGCCATGTTTAATTTTTGTGTTAGGAGAACCACTTGGTCATGGGTGCTTTAGGGTTCACAGGATCGACCATAAATGCTTGTTCTGGTAACCCCTAACCCAATACTACTATGTCTTCCTAGGTGTTCTTCAATCCCCGTTATGTGTGACACGATGCTATATTGATATAAACCCTATACAATATTTGATGTTTCAAGTTCATCCTATAATATATACAATTTAGAATATATAAATAAACATAATATCATAATATGTTTGCTCTAAGAAAAATAACTACAGTTAGGGATAGCCTCATGCTTGCAATTATTTTAGTAGCGTTTTGTATATCTTCACTAATATATCATTCTTTTATTACTCTAGCCTTTTTTCATAACGTACCAATATTGATGGATGATATACATAGATCCTTGTCCTGGACTAGGAGTTGTAATTCCAAAACACACAATTATATTAGCAATATGATTATAACACTCTCAACATTACAATGTGAACACATTAATCAAAATGTCAGACCAACTTTTCTTCTAGGCTTGTATAGACTTTTTAAGCCATGTTATGGCAGTAAAAATTCTCCTTCGCAATTTCTTTATTCTTGGCATTTTTATCCTATATTATAAGACAAATATGTACGATTGATTATTTAAATATCAATTAAATATTCTTAATCAAAATACTTAATTATTCGTCAAAAAATACCTTAAACTTCTCTAAAAGATGATATACAATTGGTCCCAACTTTCTTAATTAATAAACCCTTAACGCTTGGAGGCTTCGTGTGTAAAGAACTATTCCTCTTTTTGTACATTTTTTATTTGCCACATATGCCCTACATATTCTTAGATGTTCACCACAATGTCTAAGAAGCCACTTCTTCATCGCCTCTGGGATGATGGAGACTATCTACAAAATTAGACATCAATATGTATATCAATGTCATTGTGTTGAAATTAATAACATGTAACATCCAGAAATATGACAAATAAAACATATCATTTACCATCACTTCTTGGCAAATATATTACTTGTGATCTTTTGGAACCTACTTCCAATTGTTGTAGGAGATAGGAATATGATTACGAGTGGTGAATGAAATGTATATTAAAAACATGTCAGCATACTCGCCAATGGGAAGATTATTCATATTCCAACTCAATAATTCTTTTTCTCCTCTATTTCTCATGTATGTGAGGTTCTCTCTTCCCTTATTCATCAATAGAGCCCTTATCAATAGTGTGATTCATCATATCTTTGTGGAATTCGAATATATAAATTAGTATAATGTATGATGTGAATAAATATCTACAAAATAAAGTGTCAAGAAAATATTTCATATATAGTAATGATATGAAAAATACAATAATCTAATGGAATAATAACAAGCACGCTCTCAGACATGTTACATATAAACAATTTCAATACGTTTCCATATCCCTTACCAATTCACAAATATTTCATGGTTAGAAAGAATTCATATTTCTATAATATGTCATTTATTCTATTGCTATATATATAAATCATTCCAACAAAGGAATAAAAATATGCAAATACACAAATCGTTCTTTCTTAGAAAGAGTTCATATATATATGCATATTAAACATATATACAAGGGTTGTAAATTCAAAAGTAAATACACTCTTCGCGTTTAAAATAAGACCCAAAAACAAAAAAAAAACTAAGGAAATAGCAATAATATATACATTAAAAGGTTGCTACAACCTACACAACTAACTAACAAAACCCCCTAACCATCCTATGAAATGTCGATAGCCTTGCCTAAACTGACTAGAACCAGTCACTCTTAGAGTCCACTCATCTCGATTTGTCATATGCTCCGTGACATCAATAACGGAGAGTTCACTGATATATACTCTAGGGTAACTAGGGCAGATACTTGGGGTTAGATATGCTGAAACCTCCACTCATCATCGATGACCATTTGCTCTCTAGCAATCTGATCATAATCCCTTACAAAAACCTTACCCTCAATGAATCTCAAGTGTGGTGCATCAGTATGGTCGACAAAAAGATAAAATAACTAGCTAATGTCCCTGACCATGACTCAATCTAAGGTAATGTCAAAATCAAATGATACGATATGAAATTGAACATATCATAATATGACCCATTCAAGAACAACCAATAAAAATCCTTATATAATCATGCGATATGACTCCAAAAATTTGAATCGGGTGTCATGCAAAAATATGTTGGAGGAAAATACATAATATGCAATTGCACCATCTCACTAGTTCACTACCTATAAAAAGAAGAACCAATAAATCATGTTACTAATATTTTTATCTAACTTTTTAAATTATAAAATATGTAAGAATCGTTCGCAATTTTTAACACACTGTAATCACTTTATGTGTCTCTAACACTAAAAAAACTAGTTTTTTTTCCATTAATATCAAAGGCATCAATATTGTCATGCATGCATAAACATATAGAGAGGCAAACCAAAACCCATAACAACACAGAAACAAAGGCCAACAAAATAGCAACAAACATATACCATACAAACAATAATACATGTAATACCTACTAAATAGTTAGTATGCATATATATATAATGAAATAAAAAGAAAAAAAGTATACCAAGCGAATTTCTTGGGCAGGGAACTAGGCTGCAAGGTCATCAGTGGCTATTGTGGTTGTAGTAGCCACGAATGGTGGGGAACGGTTGTGGTAGAGAGGTAGGAGGCTAGGCAAGACGCAGACAAACAATAGGAAGGGTTGTGGCAGAAAGGGTAGATAAGACACGTGACCTGAGCAAGAAATACAAAAAAAACGACGACAATGAGAGGAGATGAAAAACAGTTGTTGATGAGAAAAAGAAAGGCACACTGAATGTAGAATGAAAAAATCAAGACAACTGTTAGGCAAAACGAAAAGGACAACTGAGAGCAAGAGGGAAACAAGAGAGATTTCAAGTTTTTGTAACAGACGTAAATGAGAAAATGGGAAGGAAGGGGTGTTTAATGTGCTAGTTTTGATAATGGTTATACATATTACCGTTATCAAAACTTGCTTTAATAATGGTTCCATAAATAACTGTCATTAAAAATTGGCAGCATTTTAGTTTTGGTAATGGTTAATTTAAAATCGTTATCAAAACAAGCACTACTTTAATTTTAATAATGATTAATGTACAGAGCTGTTATTAAAACTTTTCCCGCATTCTCGCCCTTAAAATTTCATATTTTTATCAATTGTTTTGATTAAATCATCATTTTTGTGGTGTCATTAGTTTTTTCGTTTTTGTAGTAGTGCCTCTGTCAATAATCTTGAATCATATACTAGAAGATAGAGAAAATCAACACAAAAGATCCATTATTGGCACCAAGCATATCATGTATAACTAAAATTGAATTCTGAAACAAAATTATAGTCTAATTTCAAAAATCCTTTACATCATGGTGGGGATGTTGGTTACATATTGAACTTTGAAGCAAAATCCAAGTAAGATTCATGAATGTCATTGTATAATAATAGAAAATAAGAAATTAAAAGATATATCAAACAATCAAATATGGACTACATTAAAACTGACCTCTATGTTTTCCCTCAAGTGATAATTTGAGCTTTATGAGAATCAAATAGAAGAAATAGATCTAAATATAAAATCAAGGCCAACAACCTCATTATCAAAGTAAGCAAAACCTTCAATTAGCTTTACATAGGGCATATAATTGAACTTGAAAATTTTGAGTAAAAAAAACAAAAAAATAATAACCAAAATGCTATAAAAAACAACATCAAGGAAAGATGTGTAAATATTGAATCTTGTGATTTTTTTTATATTTAGAACATCAAATCATACCCAAGAAACAAAATTGATAATATATACCTAAATAGTTTAAATTTTATTGTTGCCTCATTTTGATGAGTGATGGTTTCATCTCATAGAGCTTTGTTCATTCTTACTCCTCTAAAGGTGAGATTCATAGGGGAGTAGTCTTCTTGATTCTTAACTCTCACTTTGTATCATGTTTCTCTACTATCAGGATTCTAAAAACTCTCTTATCATACTTCTATTTCATGCTATTAGGAATAAGGGGGTATAGAAGAAATATTTCAAACTTCTCTCCCTCGAATCAAGTGTCATAATTATCAAATTGGAATTTTCCCATTTGAATGCTCTTTTTATCTCCATAAAAATAACTTTTATTGTATGCCACTTCATTGTTTACCTTTTTTAAATTTTTTGGTTGACTAATGTGATTTTTTTTATTAGAAAAAAAATTGTTTCTTATATTCTGCATTTACATGTAATAAAAAGAAAAAATATTTTTTTGCTTAATAGGTAATTGATTCCTAGGTCAGGTGATAGTTGAATCCCATATTGTGGTGCTCACAAAAAAGCCAATGAAATCAAGAACTTTATGGCTTGTTTGGACTAGGGTGACTAGGGTGAATCAAAATGTTCATAGAAATTAAATATTTACTTTAGTGAAGGGAGAAAAGTTAAATGAGAATAATTGTTATAAAATAATATTTGGATAATATTAATCAAACTACCAACTTTAAGGTGAAGGTACGTTATGATTGTGGTGGTGGTGGCGACAACGGTGGGTTTGGTGGTTGTAGTGACAGTTGTGTTGGTGGTAATGAAGGTGGGAGTGATGGTAGAGGGGGTTGTAGTGGTTGAGGTGTTATTGATTGTAGAGGAGGTGGAGGTGGTAGTGGTGATAGAGGAGTAGGTGATTGTGATGGAAGTGGTGGATAATTAGGATTGTAAAATTGAATAAGGTTAATTTTGTTAAGTTATGTTAAAGTTTATTTATAATTCTTTCACTCTAATTACCCCCCAAAATGAGTAACAAAAAATAGAGTGATTCAAGGTGAATAATTAATCTCAATTAATTTAAGTATCATTAAATGCATTTCCAAGTGGAGGTGAATTTAGATGAAGGTTTCCATTTACCCCACTTTAAACATACTATTAGGTAATGATATCTTATATATATTATATATGTGCTAAAATATGGTTGTTTGGTATAAGATAGTAGAAATTTGACTTCACAATGAACCTAGGCATGGATTATATTCTACTTGTTGAATTGTGGGTTATTTGGTATGGGATTAATGAAGCACTAAATGGTGGATTTAGGAGGATTCAAGTGGTTTGTGACTTTTTAGTTATTATAGAGCTTATCAATGACCCTCCCCTCACATTTCATCCAATTATACATATTATTGTGGATTTTCATTCTAATGGCCAAATTTAAAAGTATGTTGAGTGAAGGACTATTTTAGGAAAGGTAGAAATGTTGCTAATAAGATGCCTCATAGAGGCCATAATCTATTAGTTGGGCACACATTTGATTCCCCTCTAAGATAAGTTGTTGTTTGATATATTAGGTGGTTGTGCCCTAAAAATTCAACTGTTAACTCTAGATATAAGTTGTATTTTGGGATAAATTCTGTTAATGCCTAAAAAATTGATATATGAGCATAATACTAATTGATTTTATGCAAAAAGAAGGTTCCAATATGAACGATTCCAATGGGATTACAATAGGAGAAATCTATTGATTGGTTAACTAATAGTTTCTTAGAGCGAATAATACCCTTTTAATATAATTTGACATAGAAAATCAATATGTTAAAGTATGCAACAAGACTACTTACAAACACGCATCCTTAATGTATATCGAAGCTATTTAGATTATAATTCCATGGTGAAAATATTCACCATATTCTCCCATTGTCTATGTAGAAGCAAGTAATACAGGGTATCAAAGGCAAAGTATATTGTGCGACATGCCACACCATCATTCACCCTACGACGAGCATAATTTTATCTTCTTCCTCCTCTATTACAAAATTCAATAGGGTAGCAAAATGAAATCTAGTCTCCAACAAACTCTAATCTTCATGTTTCCTTTCTTGTGTTCTCTTTTCTTTAATTCTCAATAATGATTTAATTGATCTCAATAATTCCATATCCCTTTCTATTTCTTCCTCCAATGGAACTATGACCCAAAGACTTGTGCATCATTTGGCACTAATTTAGAAGAATTAAAGATTCTATAATGAGCCCTTACTTAAATTCAATTAACTTTGAGAATGGTTTAGTGAAAGGTGAAGGAAGGAAAAGAGTTGGTGTTAAAGGAATAAATATTACCACTATTAGGATTTAGAAGTCTTTATGTTGATATTTTTCTCAATAGTGATTGGCTTCTTCTGGCACGAAGGCATAGTGGAAAACTTGCATAGAGCAATTACTAATGTTGCTTCCAAATATGGTTGTTATCTTTTAGATTATAATTAGGGAGGTGTGTATTAATTTTGATTAGAGCATGATTTTTTTTTTTCAAATTCTATTGTTGTTCATTCATGAGTTTATTTTGTGATCAAGAGTATGAGTTAAATTTTCTATTTACACCCTTTAGATGTAAATTAGTTGATTTTACTTGAATCTTGTTTGATTTGCCTCATGTCACTTTTTGAGTGATGCTTTCATAATATTCAGTTGTGATTAAGATATGATAGTGCTATTTTATGTTCTCTTGTGTAATAGCCCAAATTTTTATCTAATATTAATTCCAAGTGATTAATATCTTAGCTTAATTCTAATTTTAGAAAGTTAATATTTTTACCTTACCTTAATTCCCTAATCCTAAATCTTAACATAATTAATATTTATTCAAGGCTTTAATATTTTTAACCTAAACCTAACCCCATATGGTTAATAATTAAATTATCCTAACATCCTAATCTATATTATTTTACCCTAAATCTAATTCTAACCCCAAATTCAATTTCTTCTCTACTTTTTCCTTTCTTTCCCTTTGCTCCTTCTCCATTTCTTTTCCCTTTTCTTTCCTTGTGTTCAGTTTCTTTTTCCTTCTTCTCCCCCTTCTTCCTATGTGGAACACTCCCATGACCATACCCCTTCTTCCATGTTATCATAGCCTACCTCCCCTACCATCATCATCAAACCATCAACCACACCCCTTGTGTTGATGTGATTTGTTGACAAACTTGCTCGATCATGCCTCATCTTCCTTTTCCCTCTCTACTAGTGCATGCAACTTATGTGTGCATATACCCCTCACCTTTTGACCTTCACTTGCATTCCTAACCTTTAATCAATGTCCATTTTCATTGATTCCTTACCCCTATCATTGACACTAATATTGTTGATGCCCTCTTAACTTTGGCACCTTCCACCATTGCTCCCTTCATTTTGGCACAAGTTTCCACCGAAGCCTTACCTTGGTTTGGTTCAATTCTTTCTCCTCCTTACACACTCCTTTCCCTTAGCTTTTCCTTGTTTTATTCCATGAGTTATAATTATTTTTTCCTTTGTTTTATTAAGTGATTTTATGGAGGTTTCGAAGGAGGTGGGATAGGATATACATGCTTAGAGACCAATATCCTTTTCGGTAAGGATACTAGTCGTAGTTAGGATTTTTGTGCTAGATTTTATGTATGGTTGTGTTTATTATATATATTTGAAATTTATTTTCTTAATATTATGATATGGTAATGTGGATCATATGATGAAAAGTGTGTGAAAATGAGAAAGCATACACTTATACGATATCATTATGATAAGTTTCATCTTGTAAGCCCTAAGTGAAATGGTATGATATATGGTTATGTGATGTGGATTTTATAGAGTGTGATAGGTTTAAAATGAGTATATATAATATTTATGCTGATGTAATAAATTGAGGATTTAAAAATAATTACATCGGACACATATGGCTTTGTGAAATAAGGGTATTGGCTATCCTTAAGGGTTTTTTGGTCAATATGGGCTTAATATGAATATTTTAGTATTTTAATGTGTTAAATGGGTTAAAATATGCTCATAATATCACATTAAAGGTCCGGAGTAATTATGAATGACCTAAGTATAAATAAAATAAGAAAATGGCTTAAGTTAGGAATAGTAACCCTAAAGATGGTGTTATTGTTGCATGTGTAAGATGTTGGAGTTAGTCTTTAATTTTTTGATATGTTGTTGATGTTGTAATTTTAGGAATATGTATCGAATTTTGGTGATTATATGAATCTTATGGAAAAAATTATACCTAACTTGTGAAATGAGGATTTCATATGGGTTGTAAATAATAACTTTTAACATAAAGTTGTTATCATATGTGGAAGACATTAGAGTTAAACCTGATTTTCCCCTTTTCTTCTTCTTCTTCCCCTCTTCTAAAAAAATGGTAAATTATCCATGCAATTTGCTCATAAAATCTTCTACAACACTCTGATTTTGTCTTAGCTTCTTTTTGTCTCTTTTCCCCATTCCTTGATAACTAAGGATGATCGTGGGAGTCAAGACAATTTTTAATGTCAACTTAGCTTATAGCCCAAATTTTTTCTTCCAATAGTGTCACTACCAATTTTTTAGGGGTTGGGGGAGAAATTTTCATGGCTATTAATTCATTGAAGCCACCCTTTCAACCTTAACTCCATATTCCCTCTCTTTCACCCATATTTCCTTTAGTGTGGAATACTTCACCTATTACTCTTTATCCATTTACCTGAACCATCAAAATTCTTCTCCTATACTTCTTCATTTTATGTTCTTCTCTCCTTCTCCCACCCTTTATCTAGATCTTTCTGGTTTCCTTCCTTAACAAAAGAGTTAGATTTAAGAAAGGTTAAGGATATACGCCTTACCCTTAGTTTTCTAATTCTTGGGAAATTTTATGTTGTTCACTCTTTGGATTTATTTTAAGAGTTTTTTCTAAGTTTTGTTATGCTTTTTCTTAATGTACTAAAGTGGTTGGAAGCTTTGGACATTCTAGCCAATGGAAGGTCCTTCTTCTCTTCTTTTGTGTGATTTTGCTAGAGTTATGTAAATCATTATTGCCCTTTTGTGTTGTGAATGGAATGAAATTGATGTGGTTTAGTGTAATCTCTATGCTAGTATGCTCATGACTGAAGTGAGCAACCATGAGAATATGAGCATGCAAATTGGATATTTTATGCATGTTGTCAAGATTTATCTCTAGAAATTATGACCTAAGTGGTGCATGAGCAATTTTTTTAAGTTTTTAGTATAATTTATGTGAAGTATTTTTCATATATTTGAAGCATGTTATAGGGTTCTTAGTATTTGGTTGATGTTAACCAAGCAAAAACATGATTCTTGATGGCTTATATAAATCAAAGCATGGTTAAGTGAATGCATGTTAGATCTAATATTTGGAGTAGTAGAAAAATTATTATGCATCAAATGGATGCTTAGAATGAATTTGTTGAGCATGTATTACTCTAGAATTATATTGTGTGATGGGCTTCTAAGGAACCAATCATTTGATTTAGGGTGAAAACATGTTAGTCTGCCGATTTGTGTTTTGTGACTGGTATACTGGTCATCTAATAGGATTATAAATGAGTCAAGATGAGCTAACCCAGGGGTGGAATTGGGGTTAGACTTGACTTATTTAATAAATAAGCCTAAAAATAAGGTTTATGCTTAGCTTATTTAAAAATGATACGAGATTTTAACTAACCAAGCCCCGCAAACTAACAATAATTTGAAGTAAATGACTTGAGCTTTTATACTATAAACGAGCCTAGTCTCAAATTCCTCATGATTAGGCTTGACTCATTTATTAAAAATACCTAGAATTAGTATTTGTGAACAACTTATTTAGCTAAATAAAGGAGTTGAATTGAATCCTTATGCTTCGTTTGGTTTGGGTGAATGGGGGTTAACAGAGGTGAATCAATTGATTCACCTGTTTGGGGATACTTTTTTTTAAACTTTAATTAGGTGAATTAGAATTAATGTTTCACCTCCGTTTATCCTTGGTTAACCTCATTTGTGTTAACATCTAATTGTGGGGGTAATGGAGATTAAGGTGAAAACATAAGTAAATTCATCCCCGTTTAACCTCAATCCAAATATGAATTTTAAAAAATTCACTCGATTCACCTAGGTTAGGTTAATATCATCTAAGAAAATTTTAAAATATTTACATCCATTCACCTCTATTCTCTTCACCTAATTTAATTTTTAATCTCACCTTAATTCACTCAAATCCAAACAAACTATTAATGAGCCAATCTTAGAAAGCTTGTAATCTGACTTTGTAGACTTACAACCCTAGATAATTTCAAACACTAGTTATCTAGTTTAGGAACATAGTATGTTGGTTGTTGCTGGAGACCAATCAACTACTTTAGTGGGACCATTTAACTAGTTTATCAATCTAATGGGTTACATTGCCATTTAACTAGCTCAAGAATTTTGTGTGCTTCATTATATAGGTTTCTAATCACTTGGATTGGAATAGAACTAACATATTAGTATGACTAGTTGATTGGTTAGTCCCAAAAATAAATGACGGGTTGTTCTTCCCTAATTACTTATGTTTGTATTGTTGTCCTAAACAAATCCATTAGCTCTAAGGACCAATCAACTAGTTTTTAGGGACCTTGTATGATATTTTTTGTGATCCACCCTTGGACGTGTAAACATTTTTTGACCTACATCTTAGGATTTGACATAAAATTCTAATTATTGATTTGATGCATAAATGGACTACTAAGTAATGGTTTGATATGGTTGGGTAAATGAATGAGACATCACCTTGAATATTATAGATGGTACATGAGTGGAAAAAGTGTGAGGTCCTTGCTTGTTGGGGAATTGATGGATATGATGTAGATAGAGATATAAAGTGAGTATTCTCTCAATAAAATATTAATCATTTAAAGGGAAATAAGTTGTTTGAGCTTATTTTTCTCCAAATCTCAAAGTAACTAATCGAGAAGTAGCTTGTATTTTTCTTCACTTATAGTGAGGGGAACCCTTGTCGGTTTTGGTACCTCTCATACTCTAAGTTACACTATTGGTGTACTTATAGGGCATCAACACTTAAGGGTAAGGATATCTAACACCGTGATGGTTTGGAACATGTTTCCTATCTTATTGGTAGAGACTTCATTTCCTATTACTATTATTAGTTAGGACTGTGTGTCTTATGGTGCTACCATAACTCTTTTTATGGTGGAGAGCTAAGCATGCTCTCTTGATGTTCTTAAATAAATATGGATTATGTCTCCACATTTTCTTAAGGTGATAATTGGAATCCCTAATGATTCCTTTGATAGTATTGTATTCTCTATGTGTTTCATACTATGTTTTGTATTGCTAATAAGATCCATGGTAACTCTTTAAAGTGTATGCCATATATAACATTAGTGAGATAAAATATACTAACTTAGTCATGAATATTGTTCATATGACTTGTGTATGCATCTAGTGTTAACATGTACATGAGTAAATAGTTATTGCATGGCATGCCTACAATATGCCTTTATGTAATCATAAGAACCTACTATGCTTTTTAATGTGCTAACCTTCCTTATAGTCTTGCATATTCTCAAATGCCATAAATTACATGCAATGTTAACTTGGTTTACTCAATACCGAGTGTACTAAGATGCTTGTTTATTCATTCACTTACTCAATCCCATGAATAGAGGACCTTATACAGGTAGGATTAGTTAACCAATAAATAGCCCTTTTGTGGGAGGTTTTGGGTGATCAGAAAGAGTTAGGTTATTCAACGTGGGATCAATCTTTGTATCATGTTTTGGTTTATCTTGGATATTTAAAATCTATTTGTCTATTCATACTTTTGGAGGATTTGTATTTCTTATTTAAGCTTTTATGTTTGTAAATCTAAACTATTTCTATTTATGTTTGGTATTTGTGCATCTCCTTTTTAATTGCATAAGTTTTGGTCATTTGGTTATCACAATTTTGAATGGAGGATGAGATGGATGATGAGACATCTATCTTATGTTAGGTATAGCGATAACACCCTAGTTTTCCTAATTTTTTTTTTGTGTTTTGCTTATGTAATATTGTTAATAAAATAAAAAAAAATTTGATAGTAAAAATTTGGGGTGTTACAATGGGTGAAATTGAACCAGATGTGTAAAAGATGTGATTTTGGCTCAAAATAGGCTTTATAAAAGAGTAGAAGGTCAGGTCTAATTTAGGGATATTAGGAAATATTTTTCATGGTCAAACTAAGACTAAGATACATTTAAAATGCCAACAATGGGCCGATTGTCAATCCCCAAAAAAGCAATTGTTCTTTATCTAATGGTCGATTAACCGAGGGGGTTGGTTAGTCGACTTTTGATTGAGGTGAGGAAATTCTAGGGTTTTTAAAGGGTTGAAAGGTAAAACAAGTAGTGTGATTTTTCAATGATAATGGGGTAATTAAGAATGAATTGGGAGGTTAATTACTTTAGGAAACTAGGTTTAAGAAAATGGGATATTGCAACTTCCCATAATGTTAGCACTAAAAATAAAATAATTGAAAATATTTAAAGTAATGTAAGCGGTTAGTGTAACATCTCCAAATTTAGTACTTAAAAATTTATTTTGTGGAAGTATAAATCACAAATTATTAGGTGTTATTTCCATACTTAGTATAAGTTTGGTTTTCTTACATTTCTTATTGGCTCAAAACAAGATATATCTAAAAACAAAGCAATGGAAAGAAGAGACAATAATATAAATAAAATTTAGGGATACACATCCTCTATACAACAATATTAAGGGACACAAGAGTCCAAAATAAATCCAAATACAACAATACTTAGCACTCGAAGGTATGACACTAGCTCGCCCTAACTTTTAGACCCTAAAGGCCATTTCAAGAATGGAATCTCCTCCTAAGGACCTCACTAATCTTCGCCATAATCATACACCTTGTGCCACTCCATGACCTGTACATAATCATCTGCAAATAAAGTATCAGTATGACTTCTTACACCGAGTAAATAAAATTACCTCACAAGAGGTAGTATGATCACATTTAGTAATAATAAAACATGTTGAAAGCATAAAAACACATGTGATAACAAGATACAACAAACATGCTATAACATATATGTCATCAAAGCCTTATGATTATCAATTGACATAATTAACCATTTCAAATCTATCTCAAAAGTTATGACAACCACATCATAACCCATGACTAGTATGGTAGTGCACTAAGACTTTATCGACCAACCATACCAAATCAATTTCAAATACCAAAAGTAGGGCACGAAGGCAACTACTAAACCAACAATCTAAGAAATATCTAAGCCATCAAACATATACTTTCTTATTAATTATTTTATTTAAGGGGAGATAATATCAACCCAAGGACATTGACATACACCTATTCATATTGGCACACAAAGGCAACACAATACCATAGGACCTAGGGATATTGTTTTAGACATGGTCATACTAGTGAATGAAGGCTAAACAATACCCTCATACATCCTAGGGCATCTAATCCTTAAGTATCAATTATCTCCTAAAAAGTCCAGATAACTAATAAGAGTAGATATAAAGCTCTATTAGGGTATTGTGGTACATCAATGTACCAAACCAAGATCCAAACCTCATACTTTACGTAACTAACTTTAAGGATTCATAATTTCAAAACTCAAGGTCATCCACTTATAATATTAATATTTTATTTGGTGATCACAAATATCACATAATGCATAAATAATCCAATGCCATACTTAACCATTTTTCCTTTATTTTCAATTCTTTAAGTTAACCCTAAGGTTAAGAGTCAAACCAAAGTCAAATTCAAACCTATGGTCAATCTAACAATCAACTAAGGCCATCATATGTCCAATTATTGACATTTTGGCGTGCTAGGTCACAGGTGACTAAAATTCCCTTAAAACCCTAATTACTACAACATTATCTAATTTAGTACCAAATTTTATTGTGATGATAATTTCTCATAAAAATTATAAGTGCCAATAATTGAAAACAATTTATCATGAAGGTAGATTCTAATATTTAACAGTTGATTATCTTTCCCTTATGCATGTATTTAACATTTTACATACACCAAACCCAAAGCATGCATTTCTAACACGTATATTCCATGAAAAACATACATATAGTTGTAAAGCATGAATCAAAATTTAAGGTAGTAGTTAATATAATGGTATATGAAAGAAGTCATCTTTAACCCTACCCATAGAGCATGCGAATGGAGATTAACACGAAACTGGCTCTAATCATGCATGACTGCTATCATCTTATATATCAACCTTACCTACAACTTGAATGATAATCATGGAACACTTAGCATGAAAGGAAAAAATAACTTGATAATGTCACATGTCCTAAACAAACCCTAGTTATGAATATGTTAACCTTTTACATATTTTCACATGCATGTATCTCCTATTCAAAAATAAGAAGAAAATACATGCTAAATATTTGAGGTCATGCTTTCATCTTAGCACACAATTCCATAACACTTTTATATAATAAAACTCTAGCATGATTCTAGTTCTAAATAACTTATCATGCTTACATACAAATTCCACCATCTCATGGATCATTGAATTTATATAAGTAGAAGATACACACAAGTTTGCCTTCTCCACAACACCTAAAAGGATTACCTAAGTAAGCACCACCCAACAACATATATTAGCATCTAACATAACACAATAATATTTTTTTTATCAAAAACCAAGTAAGCAAGAAACATAAATTAACCAAGGTAAAGGAAAACTACGCAAGGCAACAATGTAATAAGGGAGCGTCGATGTGAGCAACTAATGTTGCCAATTCCTATCAGCATAAGGTCTTCATGTAGAGAGAGGTTGGGAAAGAAAGGAGGTCATGTTTCAAGGGATTCCCAATGTGAATATCTCATGTTAAAAGGACTTTTCTTCATATGCACTTCACACAGCTAATGGAGGGGTAATTATTGAAGCTCACATAGCAAGGGTCTCACAATATAAGTACTTCAAGCAAATAGGGGGGACATAAGGGCTTCACACAGCCAAAATTTAAGTAGTGTGATGTTGAAAATTTTAACATGGGTAGCCATAACAAAAAATGTAAAAGAAAAAGAGAGAAAGATGGACAAAGCTGTGTAGAAGCTTGGGGAAAAGTTGAAGAAGTGTGAAATGAAGGGGTTTTGATTTGAGGGTGGATCAAAACAAAAAACATGAGTGAGGAAGAAAGGTGTAATACCCCAAAAATTTCGAAAACCTATATTTTAATAAATTACTTTTAATTGGAATAGAATTGCTTTTAGATTATTTATTTTAATTATTTTATGGATTTTAGAGTATGTAAATTCGGATAAAAGTATTTAATAAATTAAAAATAAATATTTTGCTATTTATCATATTATTTTATTTAAATAATTTTCCAAACTAATATTTTGCCAACTTTATCCTTTTTAAACTAAAATATTAGATTATAATAAATTAAATTATTAAATTAAATAATTTACCAAGAATATTATGTTTTATGATTTTATAAATTAATTTAAATTATTTTTCCTATTTTACCATCTCCCTTTTTACCCTTTTTTTTCCTTTTTCCTTTTTCTTTTTCTTTTTTTCTCTTCCTCCCTCGGGCTGCCTCGCCAGGCCAGCCTTCTCTCCCCGCGCGTTGGGCCTTCGGCCCGTCTCCCCCTCCTCTCCCTCGCTCGCACGCCCGTCTCCCCAGCCTGCCTCCTTCCTTTATTTTTTTCCCCTGGACCGGTTGGCTCCCTCCTTTCCTGCGCCGGTCCGACCGCCCCGTCCCTTTCTTCTTCCCTTCTTCTTCTCCCACGCCCGACTTGCACGTTCGACGCCATGCCTGCTGCCACCGCCTGCACCCATCGTTGCCACCACCTGCTCCCTCTCCCTCTCTCTCTTCCCCCCTCGTTTTCCTTCCTTTTTCGAGCCAAACCGGCCCTGGACCAGCCCCGCATGCCTCTCCCCCTTTCCTTCTTCTTCCCTCCTTTCCCCTGCCACCCTGTTATGCCCTGCCACCCTAAGCCTGCCCTCCGATCAGCCCCTATTCCCCTACCCTTCCTCCTCTTTTTCTTCTCCCCTTCAGCCATTTCCCTGCCCATTGTTGTCGAGCCCCTCACCCCCTTCCCGAGCTCCCTCCTCTCTCTTTTCTCCTCCTCCCATTCTCCCCCCGTTCTTCTTTTTCCGCCGCCGTCCGCCGCTCGAACCACCAAGCCCAGCCCCTGCGCCGCCTTCTGCCACCGCCTACTACCACCTTGCACCACCACACAGCCCCTTCGAGCCCCGCACTTTCTCCCTTCTCCTCCTCTTCCTTTTTCTTCCCAGATTTTTCCCTTTACCGCCGAGCCACCTGCAACCGCCTCTACCGCTGCCGTCCAGCCACCTCTGCCGCCACCCAACCCACCGTTCGACACCCTGCAACCCCCTCTACAACCGCCATCCATTAGTTGGCCGAAACCAACCCCTACACCCCTCCATTTTCCCTCCACTTTTCCTTCCTTCTCAACCCTTCCCCATCGACCCTTCTCGGCAGCCAACTTCGCCGCCTTGCCGCCGCCGTCTCCGCCACCCTATGCCACCGTGAAACCACCCTTCGCCTCCACCTACACCCCCTCTACGCTCCTGCACCATTCCCCTGCCTTAGAACCTCCCCTAACCACCCTCTTTTCTAGCCTAAAGACCCTAACCCGAAAATGGTTTATTTTTCTCCCTTCACCCCCTTCGATTTCTCCCCATAATTTTGCATGAGACTCACGCTGTTCATGCAGCGTGAGCTCCCTTTCATTTTAAAAATTGTTTGGATAATTTTTAAGGTAAAATGGTATTTTATGTTAAGTGTTTTATTAATTAAAATTTATAAAGTTTTATGCTTTGGTCCTTATTTCTAACATAAGTATGATGGATATTATTTTTAGGTGTTGAGTTGCTAAATATGCTTGGTAAGATTTGATATTTTGAGGGATTAAGGTAACCGTTAATCCTCCCTTAAATATATGAAAAACGCATGCTAGCACATTTAGGGTTTAGTATGATTTTATGCATGTTTGGTATGCTTAGCATGATATGTTTATGGTTTCTTATATTGTTGTTAAAAAGAAATAGCATGATAACTTTTGTGCCATATGTAGGTATGTTAAATAAAGAAGGAGTTGGAATATGGATAGAAATGTTAAACACTTGATTATGATGTACCATGTTGTTAATGCATGAATGATGTTATTGTTTAAGGGTATTTTAGTAATTATGCTTATGAGATAAATAAATCAATGTGTATAGTTGCCAATGAGTATTATGTTGAAAAATGATAAGTTGGTGGACTTAGATGATAAAAATGAAGTATTAATATCATTATTTTATGTAGTGTTAGTAAATTCATAAAAATGGTGAATAAAGGGGTTGAGTGGAAATTTTATAAGTGGAAAGGGGTATTTCGGTAATTTTTGAGATAAAAGAATAATATGGTAATTTTATAATTAAATGGCCAAATGATAATCTACAAGTAAAGGATAAAATTGTAAGTTGTGAGAAAGAAGGGTAAAATGGTAATTTTGGAAGTAGGGGTAAAATAGTAATTTTGGATGAAGGAGGGCATTATGGTAATTTTGGAGGTAGAGGGGCAAAATCATAATTTCATAAGTAAAGGGTAATATGGTAAATTTTATAAGTGAATGGTGAAGTGGAAATTTATAAGTAAAGGGGTAATATGGTAAATTGGAAAAGAAGGGCAAAATGGTAATTATGTAAGGAAAGATAAAGATGGTAATCTTGGATGTAAAAGGGTAAAATAGTAATTTGTAAAGTAAAAGATGTATGGTGGTAATTTTCATAAATAAAAGGATATTATGGTAAAATTGGATGTAAGGGGTAAAATGGTAATTTTGTAAATGAAAGGATATTATGGTAAACTTGGGAGTAAGGGGTAACTTGGTAATTATGATAACGACAAAAGATAATTTAGCAATTAAATTATGATTGTAGAAGGGCAATTGGATAAGTATGATACTATAGAAGGGTAATTTGGTAAATTAACCAATTAAAGGGCATTATGGTAATTTTAATAATGGAGAAGGGTAATATAGTAATTTTGATTATGAAAAAGGGTAAATTAATATTGGTAATTACGAAGAAGAGTAATTTGGGATTTGTGATAATTAAAAAGGGTAAATGGCAATTAAAATAATTGAGAGGGGTAAAATGGTAATTACGATAAAGGAGAAGGGCAATTTGGTAATTTGTTCAACTAAAGGGGCAATTTGGTAATTTAGCCGATAAAAGGGTAAAGTGATAATTGTTTAACCAACTAAAGGGGCAAAATAGTAATCATGATAATGAAGGAGGGTAATTTAGTAATTTATCCAACTCAAGGGCAATTTAGTAATTATAACAAAGGAGAAGGGCGATTTGGTAATATAACCAACCAAAAGGGAAATATGATAAGTATAGTAATTATGAGGGGTGAATGATGATCTAAAAAGTGTATGAGAAAATTTGGTAATCTAAATTGGACAAAGGGTAATTTGGTAATTATGCAACCTTAAGGGTAATGTGGTAATTTATCAAGTAAGGAATGGATACTTAACAATTATATAAGTAAAGGGAAAATGAGTAATTTGTACCTAATAGGTCCTTGAGATTGTGGAACATTAATATGATTAAATAATGTTGATTAGCCAAGTAAGAGTATCTAATGATTAGTATGGCCTTGATGGTTTCTCTGTGACATCCTGGATAATCCACTGGATAAGAAACGATTAATGATATCGAAACGATTGAAAGTGAATAAGTATCGGATCATTGTGCTTTATGTGATCACCTTAATTAAGACACTATTACTTAAAGTGAAAGACCTCGAGACCGGGAATGGTGACTCCTTAGGGGTCGCTACCCTAAGGACGTGGTTTAGTCCACGATTATTCTGGTATTTGCTGGTGTGCCTTTGTGCCCCAGCCAGGCCCTATATCTTACTCTTCCTAGCTCTACGGACCTAGTTAGGGGGTATGCATACTTATGGATTAGGTGTCCTTGTCGGTAGGGTACTGAGTTAGCTTTATGCACCAGTATGACCAGGGTACCTTTGCGTCCTTGGGTTCATGGTTAAAGGGTACTGAGTAGTTGATATGCACCGGTACGACCGGTGTACCTTTGTGTCCCGGGTTATCGATCTCCCAATCGAGGCAAATAAATATGATTGATGTGCTGATTAAAGAAAGGAAAGATACGATAATTGAAAGTGGAATATTAATGAGCTGGGCCCAGTGATTTATGATACTGCGTACCGGTCCACCGGTTATAATAGTGGTCCAGAAGCGTGTTGCCCTGGTATATGATATTGCGTACCGGTCCACCGGTTATAATAGTGGTCCAGGAGCGTGTTGCCCTGGTGTGTGATTATGAGTACCGGTCCACCGGTTATAATAGTGGCCAGGAGCGTTGTGCCCTGGATGATGATTACATATATATTCCGGTCCACCGGCAACAATAGTGGGGGTCCCGAGCTCAATAAAATCAGTTATGTATGTGAATAAGATTATGGAAAAATACTAATCACTTATAGTGGAACACCATGTGAGTCGGGGCCAGACCGGTCCACCGGCAAATAATAGTGGTCAGGTGCGTTCTGCCCTGTGTGTTTATCTTCCGGTCCACCGACAATAATAGTGGTCAGAGGCATTCTGCCCTGAGTATATACTTTCCGGTCCACCGGCTATAATAGTGGGGTTCTCGTACTCACATGGATATAAAATATGATATTGATGGATTAATGACAGAATAATGGCTTAAGGCCCAAAGTATCGATCGTGACTTATAAAGTATTATGTTTGTCATTGTTATGTATGCATCTCTCATTATTTATATGTGTGTGGCTTGCATTATGTGTCGTATGCAGGCCTGTCTTTAAGTGTGGTATTAAAGGGTTACTCAGTACCGTAGTACTGAAGGGATTCCCTTTATGGGGCCCCTGCCTATTCAATGGGCAGTGCCCTTGCAGGTTTTTCAGGTGCTACTCAAGTGGGTTACGGGAAGGAGAGTAAGGAATTTTCCGGTATCATGGCTTTTTCTCTTTCTCATTTAATTTCTCGGTTTTAAATGTTAACGTTGTTAAAGTAACCACCATCGGTGGATTTTATTCTTGAAAACGATTTGATGCGCTACTCTGATTTAAATATGTTGAAGCTTGCAATTTACTCTGATTTATGCATGTTGAATGTCTTTCGAACTGTATTTCATTTTCTTAGCCTTAGCACTTGGTACTGGAACGGTATGAGTGAACCGGTCTGGTACTAAGTGTGGCGGTAATACTCCCAAAGTTCACGTTTTGTTTATCTGCTTCCGCTATTATCTTTTAATAAAACGAAATTTTTCAGTAGTGAATTTTGGGGGTGTTATAATATGGTATCAGAGCCTGGTTTCGACCACGCTCTCGTTTTTAATCTGTTTAAGCTGATACCGCAAGTTGGTATTGGAGTTAGTTTCAACCGCTCTTCCGATTTTAATCTTTTTAAGTTGATACCACAAGTTGGTATCAGAGTGGTTGGTCCTTCGACCATGCTCGTTTTTGAAAAACAAAATTGGTTGATGAAATTTGTATCTGATTCTTAAGCGTGTTCCGACCGCTCTTCCAATTTTTATTCTGTTTAAGCTGGTACCACAAGTTGGTATCAGGTAATTTCTGAAAGCCTTCTTCGGTTCTTAAATATTTTGATTTGACTATATAAGTAAGTATCACGGTATTTCATAGAAATTTTGAAGTTTAAACGATTTTTATAAAGTTTTTCCCTAATTCTCCCTTTTGTTGCAAAAACCGGATTAGTCCTGAGAGTTGGGTATGGGTAGATTGAGTGACCTAGGTTTAGATCACCTAGCTTGAGAGATAGCGCCTTCCCTAACAGACTTCTGTTTTACAGTTAACTCAACATGGACCGAGACGAACGAATCAACAATCTAGAGAGGGCGTTCGAAGTACTCATAGGAATGGCTCAACGTCCCTCGTTGCCTCAACCTCAAGCAACTTTACCCTCGACGGGTATTGGAGAAGATTGGCTTGATAGGGTTTCACGTCATCGACCCCCGACCTACGATGGAAAAGAAGACCCCATGGTCTTAGAGAACTGGCTACGAGATTTCGATAGGACGTTTGAGGCGCTCAACTGTCCCGAGGAATGAAGGAAGAACATCGCGGCATACTATCTTCGAGGATCGGCCGACACTTGGTGGGAAGATCTTCATACTCAAGGAGGACGACCGACATCATGGGAAGACTTCAAGACCGCTATCCGTACGCGTTTTTACACAGAAAGCCTCAAGAGGGCCAAACTCAAGGAATTTATGGAGCTGACACAAGGAAACCTATCGGTTCGAGAGTACTACGCACGATTTACAGAGTTGTTGAGATTCGTCCCCGGGATAGCAGCTAGCAAGGCAACGACAATCTTTCAATTCGAACAAGGACTTCGATTCAACATCCGAAGCATGATGGGCGCTGACTTTTTCCACGACCTGAGTACGGTGTATGAGCGAGCATGTAACGCGGACCACACTTTTAATAAAATGTGAGTTGATGTTATGAATCAATGAAATGAACAATGATAACAATTTTAATAAAATGACACTTTAATTATTTAATGAACCACACTTGTTAAAGCTATTTTATTTATCAATTAAATGGATACCATGTGATATTATGCACTTTTTTTTATTCATTTCACTTATTTGTCATGGTATTATCGTGTCAAAAAACTTTAAATCTTATCTGAAAACTATCTAATATAATGTATCGTTTGATTTCCTTACACTTACCTATCATGGTATTGTTTCCTGCACCATACTTTAAAAACCATATTAGGAAACCATGTAATATAATGTATATTTTATTTCTCTTACATTTATTTTTCATGGTATTTTCACCTCAATAGACTTTAAATCATACCAAGAACACCATGTGATAATATATATGTACCTTTTGATTCCCTAATACTTATCTCTCATGGTATTGTCATCATAATATACTTTAAATCATATTAGGAAATTGTAATACCCTAACATTCTAACCATAATTATCCTATGTAATTAGGACTCATTAATTACTTATTATTATTCTAAACTCTCTCAATTTGATTCTTCCACTCTAAATTCATTCATTTCTTTCAAATTGTTAAATTGTGAAAAAACTCATTTACATGATGAGACTATTTTAGCTGTTTTCACCCATTTAAATTTGTTTGAGCTTCAAACCAACCCCAAAATCTAATTATATATATATATATATATATATATATATATATATATATACATGTTCCTACAACTCTTCCACACCTCTCCATAAATTTTTATAATTTTTGGGCAATTTATTATTATTTTTCTAACAAATCCCTATTTGTTTTAGCATTTCTACTTATTTAATTATCCTTAAAGTTGTTAAATGCTTACCATATACCTCTTTTTGTTGGCATGTGACCCTACATGTTGGAAAATCATATTTCAAAGTCTTGTTTGTATTCACTCAACCAAAAGTACTTTTGTAATCCAATCACACTAAAAAATCTACCAAGCATCTTACAATCTCTCTACCCTTTTGCACTTTTTGTGATTGTTCAAGAAAGTCCCGCACCCTAATCTGATTGATGACTTAGTTGAGTAGGGAATTTGGTATTCTGGTTGATCAAACATACCCCAACATTATATATTTCATATAATACCCTGCCCTAAAATCTTTTAAAATGTATTTTAAATTATGCTAATAAAAAGATTGGTTATGCTTTGGTGAAATTTGTGTACATATATGAATTTTAAGTGTATCAATCAGATAGTTTTCTAAACTAATCAACTGATATTACTAGGAGCTAGCATTTTTTATTTATTTTTGGGATGACTAGTTGAAAGGTTTCTCAAACTGATCAGCTGATCATACTGAGATTTTAGAACCTTTTTTTATTTTGGTTTTGATTATTTTTACAATGTCTACAAAAACTTTTAATTAGAGTCTATATGTGCTAATAATAATATTTTGGTACTCTAGGAATATTTTTACATTGTTTAGATCATTATACGATTTTACATAGCTAAAAATTCCTCAAAATTATTTTTGAGATACTTTCTCAGCTACGTTTTCTCACCTTCACTTTTCTCTCTTATTTAGCAGTCATGATTGTGTTCATACCATCTTTCACCTTTCTTTGACTTACTTATGTCTACCACCACCTCATTTCACTCCAACCCCTTCATTCTCATCATATCTTCTTACACTTTGGTTCTCCACACTCAACCAAAGTCAATTATCCCTCTCTCCTCCACTCTGATATATTGACCCTCAAATCTTTAAAACTCTAATTTCTTATTAATTCTAATGTTAAAATTAAGCAATTGATTTCCTTTCCTCTCTTCTCTGAGTTATCTTGCTAAGTGTTGGCCATTTCCCTTCTTTTTCCTTTTTGATTGGAAAAGTAGGCTCACCTCTTACATTCCTTCTTTTAGTTAATTTTTTTTGTCTTCCCTTTTCTCCTTATCTTATCCTTAGCTATCCTTTGATTTAATTTTTTTAATAAGGAAGGAATAAGGTATAGAGAAATATTAAAGTTCTTGGTTTTCTTCTACTTAAAATCTATTCTTAAAAAATGGTTGGGTTGGATTTTTTCTTTCTCCTTCATTTGATTTCATTTTAGCTAAGTTTTAAATAGGTTTTGAATATTTTAATTATTGGCTATTTTAGGAATTCAATAGTGTTGGGTTAGACCATCAAATTAGGAATAATTCTAATGCTAGAAGACCTAGGTTAGAGGTAAAACATTCTTATCTCTACTATGATTAAGGATTTATTTTGTTAATTATGGTTTCATGTTTTGGTGTGTTCTCTGATGTGTGTGCTTTAGGTTTTGAGTCCTTGAATTCCAACATGTGGAATACCTTTAGAGTTGGAGTATGTTTTCGATTATTTTGAATTTGAACATGAGTTTAGTAATTTCACATGAATATGATGTGTATCAATTTTCCTACCATGTATCTGTATAATTTTATATGTGGTGTATGTTTTTTTATGTGTTTTATAGTATAGGATCATGATAATATTATTATGGAAAACATGGATTTTTGTTAATTGTGATATGTTTGTGTTAGGGTGTTGTTTTACCCAAACAATTTGAATGGTTGGTGGGACCCATTGATTGGGTTGCATGGACAATCGATTGTTACACAAACACATTTAATTTCTTTCACGAATAATCGATTGGTTTTAGGAATCCATCAAATGGCTCTATGAATTGTCGAATAGTCTTATAGTCCTATTGACTTGTTATTTTGTGATTGAAATGGTTTTGGTCTTAGCCTAAACGCATCAAATGGTCTGGCCAAACCCATCAACTAGTTATTATGAACAATTGATTGATTTAACACATATGTTGACTATTTTCTTCATGTTATTTATATCTCTTCAGGTTTGGTTCTCCTAGGCTAGTTGGCCGATCCTATAGATTCATCAAATGGTTTCACTTGATCTTGCCATGTTCATTTAATATTTTTTGATATTTCTTTAGAGCTTCTATGATTTTTTCCATTAGTTTGTGACATTAAATCATGACCTTGGTCATGCATAATTAGAAAAATTGGAAATAAAATGATAAATATTATGGTATGGCTTGGATACCTCGTATGGTTAATTTTGGTGTTACATCTCAACACCCACTTTAGTGACTTGTATGATTTGAGTTGTGTTTGATTTTATTACTTGAAAAATACCCACTTGGTTATTAATGGATTCAATTTGTAATTTATGATATTACTTAACAATTATTAATGATGACAATTAATAATTTTTGGATCCTTTTTCTCTGACTCTTAGGATAGCTAAAAGGGAGTCAGTGGGTGTGTTGCCCTATGTTTTTTTTATCTTTTCACTTAGTAAATATTTCCTTATCTACCAAATTGTGATTGGTGGGGGTTATGCACAAACCTTTTAGCTATAGAGTAATACTGTGGCAGGCCGACATGACATCAGTCTCTAGGTAATATGGGTGAGGTACCCTGAATTTAACCTAACCTTAATTCTGGTTAGCTAATATTTTAATGAAACACTACTCCTAGATGATTAATATATTAATTTCACCCTTATTATTTAATCATAAAATTTAACCTTATTCTAATCTTAACCCTAAACTCCTTTTCTCCTTTTCTTTTTCTTTCTCCTTTCTTCTTCTCCACCACCACCACCTCCTCCTCCTCCTCCTCCTCCTCCTCCTCCTCCTCCTCCTCCTTCTCCTTCTTCTTCTTCTTCTTCTTCTTCTTCTTCTTCTTCTTCTTCTTCTTCTTCTTCTTCTTATTATTATTATTATTATTATTATTATTATTATTATTATTATTATTATTATTATTATTATTATTATTATTATTCTTCTTCTTCTTCTTCTTCTTCTTCTTCTTCTTCTTCTTCTTCTTCTTCTTCTTCTTCTTCTTCTTCTTCTTCTTTTGCTCCTTATTCTCCTTCTTATCCTCCTTCTCCTCCTCATCCTACATAATTCCTTCCTTCCTTAACCATTTTTCTTCAATTGTGCTTCCTTCCACCACCTTACCTAGCCTAACACATCATCACCTCCCTCAACTCAAGGGATGTGTTGTTAGAATTTCACTCCAAAATATTCCTCAATCTTTGCCTCTTTATACCAAATCTATATTCCGTCTCAACCTCTCATACCACCACCAACAATCTCCTATATATACCTCCATTCTCTCTTGTTACCTCATTTATTACCTTACCTAACTTCTCCCCTAATTTCCCCTATATTTTCCTTTCAGCTTTGGCATTGTTCCATCCTTATCCACCATTTTCATCCAATGAAGCTCTGTGCAGCATATACACCATCACACAAGCCAACCTTTACTATGTCAAAAACCTATGTAACTCCACCTTACCTATGTCAACTTCTCACACAACACACCTCAAGATGCATCCATACCTCACACAACCTTCAACATTTAGCAATTGTATTTTCCAACCATCCCACACCTCATGCAATGCCCACCCAAGTTATGTTGCTTATTGACACAAAAATCCCTTATTTGCATCAAAATACAAAGGAACACCCCTTTAGATGCATCGGAATTTAACATAGCAACCTCCCTAGTTGCGTCATCTATTAACGTAACACACTCCATTGCTACATCACTTTCTCATGCAACTAGTTCAATTTGTGCCAAAATTTTCCCACAACTTCGTTTTCTTTGGTTATTCCTCTTTTCTATCCTTCTTTGCCTTAGATTTTCCTTAGTTATTTTCTTAAGTTCTAACCATGTGTTAGTGTTAGGATTATTTATGCTTAGAAACCGGTGTCATTTGGTAAGGATACATGTCAAAGTTTGGGATTTTTGAAAGCAATGTGTATTTCGTGTGTAATCACATGTTTGGTATTATTATATTGATAATTTCATGTTGGTAACATTATTATATGATAATGTGGTATCGTATGATGGAAATTTAGTAAAATAAGAATGAATGAACTTATATAATATCGTTGAAATAAGTTTTATCTTGAAACCCTGAGTGTGGTAGCATGATCTTTGGATTTGATTAAGCATGAAAAATGGGAAATGAATGTAGTTAAGTTTTATGGTGATGTAATAAATTAAAGGTGGGAAATTAATGATATCAAAATGTAAGGTTTTTTGTTGAAATTTGGTATTATGGCTATCATAAATGTATTTTGGTCATTTTATGATATTGAAAAAAAAATCATGGCATGATAATCTTTAAGGGTTTTATGAATTATTTCATAATTGATATTGTAACACCCCCATTTTTACTACTAAAAATTTTCATTTTATGGAAGCGTTAATTAAAAATTTAATGAGCATTACTACAACATTCATTATAAGTCCGACATCCTCTACTATTCTTATACTAAGTGCTAAGGCTAAAACATTACTTTACTTAAATAGCATAGTTAGAAAAGTCAAAATACAGAGGATAATAGATAATAATGGTGCTAGTTAAAAGCAACATCAGCAGTCTACCAAAACTTAAGAGAGAAATTACAGGAGGACATGAAAGTCCAAATACAATCGAAGACCAGATAGCAAAGGAGACACCATATATCTACTCTCTCAAAACTGACTAACAACTTTCAACTAAACTCGGAAGCTGACCTCCAAAGTCCACTACCCATCGAATAGATGGGGGCCCACGAAAATGAACCCTTCAGTACTACGGTACTGAGCAATCTTTTTGAACAAACTAATATGATAAAACCGCATGGAGCACATACAATTCATACAATTAACATTGTATAAAACATATACATACACATACGAGGATTGAGATACAGTAGTTATTTAGATAATCAAATTCCATCTAGGTTACAGACTACTCATATTCATTCATCTAAAAAAACTAAACTTCCCACGTGAACAACCCAGAGATACTATCTGAAGTATGATTAGAAGAAAACCTTGAAACAATATCCATAAGGCATCACGACAATACATGGTGTAATCTTAAGACATGCATGAGATGATCAAGATACGATAATTATATCATATAAATCATAATCACCGAAACCACATACGACTCATACTAGTTCATCAAGGACATAATACAACTTACCTAACTACCATACTAGAGATGCTCTCTAAAGTATGATTAGATCAAACACAACACAATAATCGTAAGGCATCATGACCATGCATGGTATAAACAATAAGACATACATGAGATGATCCAAACTCAATAATCATAACATATAAGCAGTAGTCACCAAAATACATACTGTTCATGAGTGCTCATTTAGAATATAATAACACTTATCAACTAAACATCCCAAGATGCTCTCTAAAGCAATAACTCAAACCCAACTCTACACCACAATGATAACCTTCACAACATAATTCATGTATCGGCATCAATCCCAACCAATTACATAACATCATAGGTATGTTCACGGGTATAATATTATAAGATCCATATCATCACAAGTATACTTACATATACAATATAATAAAATCCTTAACATCATAGGTATACTTATAGGTGCAGTATGATAAGATACATAACGTCACAAGTATATTTACAAATACAGTATAATAAAATCTGTAACATCATAGGTATGCTCACAGACATAATACCAACATAGGTAGGCACAAAGGTTGCTACCAAAACCATATATAGGTACAAAGGCTACTACCAAACCATAGGTAGGTGTAAAGGCTACTACCAAACCACAGGTAGGCGTAAAGGCTACTACCAAATAAAAACAATATCCAATAATAATCATTCCAATCAAATCATATCATATCCATTTTTATTTACTCGAGGGGGATACAATAATAACCCGAATACATAAAAGTATACCGGTTATACCAGCGCACAAGGCATTACAGTACCCCCAACCATCCAACTCAGAGGCATAACAATACTCTAGTCATATTGATGCATAAGGAACACAATACCCTCCTCACCTTGGACAACTAATCCTTAAGTATCAATACCCACTATAGGGACCGTAGGTTACCTTAGAGTAGACTAGGGCCTTATTGGGGCACAATCAATACACCAAAAACCTAAACAAATTGAGGACTCCTACCTCATCTCTAGGGTAGCTACCCCTAGAGAGAAACCATTCCCAAACTTGCAGTCTTCCACTTTATATATTAGTAATTTATAAGGTGATCACAGATAACACATATTGCATAATTATTCACATTTCCATACTTATCCATTTTCCTTTATTTCTAATTATCCAAGTAAACTCTAAGGTCAACGGTCTAAAACAAGGTCAAATTCAACTCTAAGGTCAACCTATTAAAAGTTTAAGGCCATTCTATGTCAAATTATTCACATTTGGGCACATTAGGTCAAATTGACCAAAATTCCCCTAAGACCAATAATTATCAAATTATCATCCATTTAAATACTAAATCTATTTTATTTATTAATTTATCGTGAAAAGGCTAAAATAAAAAAATTTAATTATTTCTTATGTAATTTAAGTTATCAGTTATGTCAAAAGGCTATTTTTCCCTTACATATATTTCTGCATACAAAACCTTATCATACACTTTTAAAATGTCCAAAACACATGATCGCATAATCAACAACAGGTAATACATATTAGACATGATTTTCAGGATAAATATCATAATACACACAAATGACCAAATTGCCACAAGGGCACACATCCACAATAATTATTCCATAATTATATCTAAGCATGCTCAACCTATTATTTTATATATAATTATCATACAAAATATTTTTTCCATCATTAGAATCATTTTAATCAGACTTTTATACCTGAAATATTTTACATTAGATAATATGCTCGTTTTACCAATTTTCATGATAATAACAATTAACACATAATTATAATGTAACAAATCATGTTTAACATATTTCATACACCAAAAATCCTAATGTGCTATCACAAAATATTTATCATTTTACTAGGGTATAACGATTATTTGAATTCCAGCAAAATATAAAATTAGTAGTATCCACTAAAAGTTATTAGGTTCTACTAATCAATTTTTGTACCTAAAAATAATACCATAATTACTGAGTTAATATCTATAAGATAAAATAAGAATTGTAATATAAAATATTTATTTTTCTAAAATTACCAAAATGCCCTTACATTTAATATAGGTACCAAAATTTATTAAAATGAAACATAACTCACGTTACATGCAACGTGAGTCATGCACGAAAGAAAGAGGGTGGGTTGCATGGTGCCATACGAGGCTAAAGGCTAGGTGAGTCAGGGGTGTAGGAGACGATGGATATGGTGGTGTTGGTCGGTGGTCGACGGTGGAGGGCGGCTAGTTGTGGATTTAGAAAGCGTGGCAGTGGCTCGGTGATGGAGGTTGTTGGTTGCACCAAAATGGCTCAGTTGAGGGTGGAAAAAGTGGTGGATGCATGCGCAGGCAAGGGGAGAAGTGAGAAGAGGAAGAAGGTAGTGGTTCGGTGGTGGAGCTGCGTGATGGTTGTGGTCAGTGGAGATGGTGGGATGGTGGGAGGCTACGCTGGAGGGTGACGTAGGCAACGTAAGGACACTAGGATTGGTTTGGTGGTCAGTGCAAGCTGTGTTGGTGCTACAAGAGAATGAGAAAGAAGAGGAGGAAGGGTGGAGATTGTTAGATGTTGGGTTAGACTTGTTGGAGATGTTCAGTTGGAGGTGCAGGAAAATGGAGGAGGTGGCAGAGAGGTGGATGGTGCTAGAAGATGAGAATGCAAAGGGGAGGATGTGATCTGGTGGCTGGCAGTAGAAGGCTCGATGGGTTGGGGAAAATGTAGGAAGTGGGAGATGAGGGCTGGCAATGGATGAGGAGATGGATTGGGGCTACAATGGGGAGGGGAGCTACGGTTGCTAGATGATGGTGTGTGATGCTAGAGAGGAAGGGGGTTACGATGGGAGACACAACAAGGCAGAGAAGGGGAGTGTAGAGGAGGAAGGTGGATGTACAGAGGGCTGAAGCAAGGGGCTGTGGTGGATGGTTATGCGTGTGATATTCAGGGGCTGGGAAGGCCAAACAAAACAGAGGGAGGGAGTTGGGTAGTGGAGGGTTGTTTGGTTGGAGGCTTGGGGAAGGTTGCACCGAAAGGAATAAGGGGGCTATTTGGGTGCTACATGTGTGAATGTATGTAGTGTGTATATGTATAAAATGTAGAGGGTGCTGATAAGGTGATGGGTTGAGTGAGGTAAGGAAATGAGGGAGATAGGGACAGTGATTGGGGGAGGGAATTGAGGCAAGCAACAAGAAAAATTAGAGGATAAAATGGTGGAGTAAAAAGAATCGTTTTATTTTTATTTTAAGTTTAGTTTGGGTAGATTAGGGTATCGGGTAGAAAAATAATCTAGGGAAAAAATAATCCAATCTAGGATAGTTAAAAAGGAACGGAAAGAGTGAAAATAATCCAGGATAAATTTTAGGAAATTATTTTGGTTTACGGATCAAAATTTTATTAGTAAAATAATTAGAATAAGATTTATGGGTATAAACTAGGATTATATTAAATAATCTGATTTCTATCAAATTTTAATTTGATTGAATTTATATATAAACCATTGTAATAAAACAAATAATAATAACACTTTAATACTAAACCTCCTAAAATAATAATTAAAAATAATCACACATAATTATTGATTATAATTAAGGTTTCTAAAAACGAGGTATTACAGATATGATCAAATGATGGTTAAGTAAGACACAAGTTATTTAAAATGAGATTTTGAGGCATGTGGTAGTATAAGGGAATTTTGATTACTATAGGTTAACTATAGAATTTTGGTATTTATAAAGTGGAAATAGATTTAAAATATGCTAAGTGTGTTGCTCTAAATATTCAGGGAATTTATAAATAGCATAAGTATAATATAATGAGAAAATATCTTAAATTGAGAATAGTAACTCTAAAAGTAGACCTATTATCTCATGTGTAAAAAATTGGAGTTAGATCTTTACTTTTAGATATGTCATCAATAATAATATTCTAGAAATGTTTGCCAAATTTGGTGATTAAATGAGTATTATGGAAGAAGTTATTCTTATCTTGTGAAATTAGGGGTTTTTAGGAGAAATATAGCATTTTTCCATAGGAAATGTCTCAATTTTTATGTGGTTATGTTTAATGCGTTTTGAATAATCATGTTAAGTGTAACACTCTAAAATTTTGTGACATTTGTTTTTACGTGTTAAGCCATTTTATTTGAGAAAACTTACCTTGAAACCTTACCATAATTATTTTATTAATAACCTTTGATCCATAACCTAAATAAAATCTTAAATATTTTTTTCCAATTATTTTATATTTTCCTTCCTATTAAACCTATCCTAAACCTAACTATTTCTATCAGATATATTTTCTACCCGATACCCTTATATATCTAAACTAAACCTCAAACTAAAATGGTAGGGTAGCATAAGGTATATATATATATACCCTACGCTACCCTACCATTTTTACCCCTAATTACCCCTTGCGTGTCTCGATATTTTTTATGCCCTGATCCCTCTCCTTGTATTCACCTTACCTTACATAACACCTATACCCCTCACATGTACCATCCTTATCACCCTACCCTTCTCTGCTGACCATGCTCCATCACTTCCCTCACCCATCAAACTCACCCTGCATGCATATACATACACACCCCTTCCTCTCTCAACCAAACCCATCGCCCTGGCCTTATCCATTTTAGCCTCCATCGTTCACATCCTTTCCCAACATCTCTTTCTATCCAAGTCAATGAAACTAACCACCAACCTCCTTTACCCTCTCTTTTCTTTGTTATAAATTTCCCAACCTATGAGCACCCAAACACACCACCACAACCTCTGCACCATCACCCAATATCCACAACCACCAACCCACATACGCACCTCCACCACCACTCTTCTTCTTCTTCCATCCCATCCATACATGCACCAGCCCTCGACTCAACTTTGGCCATTTTTTCCTCCCCGTTATGCCTCATCATTCCCATCCACAACCACCACCAACCCTCCTTTTTGCCTTGCGTCACCTCTCTACACCACAACCTCCACCATCATCAAGTCGGATAGCCTTGCAATCACTAACTTCCTCCTCCTCTTCTTCTTCTTCTTTCTCCCCTGTCACCCCTATTTTTCTTCTCTCCTTCCCTGTAGTAATTTTTGCCAATCACTACCCCATCCATTTGGCACTTTGTCTCGCTTCGACCCCCTGGGCAATGACAGTTTTTGATGTTGCACCCCATCCCTTCGACATCTCTTTGAATAGCCAACCACCACCCTCTTTGACCTTCTCTGTCTTTACCTTCCCTTCGCTCCTTCTTACACTAACCCATCCGAGCCATCCTCCACATTGTCCTACACACCACCGTGCTTTGAAGCCTCCTCCACCATCCTTTCTTGTAGCACCAAACATCCTCTACACCACCTTCCTTCACAACCTCATTGTCCCTCTTATGCCACCTCCACTACATCCTTTCAGCACTAGCTACCAACACCCCATCGATCATCAACAAGCACCACTCGACCACCATCTCCACCACCCCTACCTCACCCTTCCTCCTCAACTAACCTAGCATGACCTCCACTTTTCCCAGTTATCCAACCCCTTTCTTAAGCTGCTCACACTACGCATACAACATGAGGCAACTTTTGGTTTTTAATAATTTTTGTTAACATAGTTTAATAAGTAAGAGAATTTTGGTAATTTTAAAAAATAAATATTTTATTATTGTTATTATTTTACTTGTTAAATATTAATTCGGTGATTGTGGTATTATTTTTAGGTAAGAAATTTGATTAGCGAGATCTTATAGTATTTTTACAAGAACTCACGTAACTTTTATACTCTCATAAAACATTAGACATCTTATGATGGTACATTAGGGTTTTATCTGAAATACGTTAAGTATGATTTGTTAAATTATAATTATATATTATCTATTATATCCTAAATATTGGTAAAAAGAGCACGTTAGCATATATAAATATTTTGGGTACAAAAGTATGGCAAAATGATTTCTATGATAATGTATGACATGTAAGTGGAAAATGATAAGATGAGTATGCTTCGATATGTTTATGGAATAATATTATGGATGTGTGCCCTGGGGCAGCTTGGTCATTTTGGGTGTGTTTTGATATTTATCTTGACAAGCACGTCTAATGTTTATTATCTATTGTTGAGTATGAGATCACGTGTGTCAAAATGTATTAGATACGCATGCTAGAGTTTTATATATAAAATCTTGAATAAAATAAATACGATAATTTGTCTTATCTAATAATTTAATTGCATGAAAAATTAATTTAATTATTATATTTTAGCCTTTTATGACAATTTAATAATTAAAATAGATTTATTAATTAAAAAGGATGATAATATGGTAATTTTGGCCTTGGGAGAATTTTAGTTATTTTTGGCTTGATGCGCTTAAATGTACATAATTGAGCCTAGGATGGCCTTAGTATATTTTTAATATTGACCTCGTTATTAACCTTAATCATAGTTGTCTCAGATGTTCGGTAATGAATAAAGATGGTTAATTATGAAAGCTGGATTTATGTGTTTGATTGTGATTTCTTAGTCACCTTATAAAATACTAATACTTAAAGTGAAAGACCCCAATATCAAAAATGATCGTTCTTTAGGGGTTTCTATCCTAAAGTGTGGTTTAGCCCATATTTCATTATAGATTTTTGCTAGTTTGCCTTAGTGCCCCAGCTATACTCTATATCTTACTCTATTTTGTTTTGTGGACTGATATGAGGTATGCATACTTATGGATTAGGTATTCTTATCGTTAGAATATTATGTTACCTTTGTATCCCAGTGTGACTAGGGTACCTTTGCATCCTTGAGTTGATAGTCAATAGAATACCATGTTGCCTTGGTGCGCCAGTATGACTGGAGTACCTTAGCATCTCTAGGTTGATTGATCATTTATTGAGTAAATAAAAAACATGGAATTTATTGATGGATTATTAGATTGGTCAGTAATAACCTTTATGCCTACTTATGGTTCAGTAGTAGCCTTTGTGCCTACCAGTGATGCGATGAGTTGTTATTGATCTGTACTTGTGAGTCTACCTATGTTATAAAATTTATTGGTATTGATAATGAGGTAAATGATATGTTTTTATTGTCTTTGTGTTGGGTTCATGTTGTTGCTAATTATACTTCAAAGAGAATCTCTTAGATGTTCCATTGGTAAGTTTTAAGTAATTCAAAATGAACGAGTATAAATAGTATATGACTTTGGTGGTATGTGGTTATATGAATGATTATCATATATCAATTGATGCATGTACATTTTGATGTTTACACTATGTATTATTATGATGTGTTCTATGCTAGTTTTCCATTTTGGTTTAGTATAAATGATTTCTAAGTATCGTTATACTAAAGGATTCCTTTCATGGGCTTCTGCCTATTCAATAAGTAGTGGTCTTTGCAAGTCAACTTAAGAGTTCAATCGAAAGCTAGTATTTCAGTTTGAGAGCCTATAACTATCCGATGTATTTTGGTATATTTGATTTCAGTTGTATTTGGATGCTTGTGTCCCCTGTATTTCTTTCTTTTAAGTCTTGTAAATTGCTAATGTTACTTTTATTTAGCACAATACTTATATGTTGATTCTCTATTTTATTTCTTTTACTAGTGTTAGTAATTGTAAGTGAAGTAATGATTTTAGCCTAAGCACTTGGTATGAAAATGGTAAAGGAAGCCAAACTTACACCAAGTGTGGGAGTAATGCACTTCACTCTTATTGATTTAGCTTCTGTAATTAAATATATTAAATGAATTTCTCAAGTTCTAAAAGCGGGGGGTTGTTGCATTAAGCTTGGGTTATCTACCTTGCATATTTATATCCATGTCGTCATGATGATATTGAGATAAAAAACAATGAGAAAGAAATTAATCACTTAAGGTAAAATATCAAGTGAGGTAGGACCTAGGTGTTAAGTTTGTTTCATTAGATTCTAATAGTGGCTTAAGAACATTTTTTCCTGAGAGGTACTGCATACCATTCCATTGGTTTAAGAATAGGGGCTAGGACATTGTTTCCTTGGTATATGTTATGTCTATTCCACCAAAAGATAATAGTGGCTCAAGAATGTTTTGCCCTAAGAGGTTCTTTGGCCCATTCTAGCAAGTTAAAAATAGTGGGTCCCTTGAACTCAATGTAAATAAGATATTAGATTGAGATTAATGAAACTCAGTTTCAATTCTTATCTTACATCATATTATTCTCTTTCAATATGCATACTTATTCTTCCATGTGACCTTATGTGTTTGTATACCCTTTCTATGAGTGTGTTGTCCCCTTACACAGTACATAACGTATTGATCATCCTTTTATGGATGATGCTTATTCCCACCAGAAGATAACCCAAATGATTTTGTGTAGGTCGGTGAGGACCACTTTAATGACTTTGTTGCTTATGATACTTAGCCTATGAAGTAGTGACTCTTTATGTATTGAAGTTGGATGTAGATTCATGTTATTTGGTAGCTGATTTTTATTTAGATACCTTTTGGACTCTTAATTCCATGTGAACCCTTTTTCTTGTGTTTTATTCATGATGTAATCAGATTTTAGTCTCCAAATTCTTATCTAAGTTTACGAAAGTTATCTCATTCTTTGTTTATTATGCTATATGTTTTTACTATTTTACCTTGTATTTAATGTAAGGATGATAATATAAGTCAAACTTATGTTTAGTACAATGGCAACACCCTAATATATTGATATTATGGTTCGGCCATAACAAAACTTTTTAATAGTAAATTTTGGGGTGTTACAACAAGCCCCCTATCTGTTTGTATATCCATTACTTAGGTAGGAGTGGTATCCCAACATTTATGTTATCCCTTACTTTAGATGCATGCAAAGTGTGGTGGGTGAGGTATCCTGGTACAAGCCCCCTCGATGTATTCAGACCACGTATGGCGGGTGTGATATCACAATCTTTGATAGCCCTTACGACATATGTAGTTAAGGTGTAATGGGTGTAGTATCCCCGAAGAAAAGTCCCCTTGATGTGTTTTGACAACATGTGGTAAGTATGCTATCTCATTGTGAGTGTTATGTTTCTATAACTTTTGTTCACGATAGAGAACCAGGTGTGGTGGAACTGATTAGCTTAATAAATGGAACGTATGTAGTCACTAATTAGAGGATTAATAATATTGTTTCTTCTATATTAATCTAATCCTTGATGTGTACTATTATCACTTCTATGATTCTCATGCAAACATGCCTTATAATATGATAATCCTAAGATGGGAGTTATATTAGCTAAGTACGTTTCATACCATGCTATTATGTGACATCAATGTGTAACATAAACCCTTACCTTATTTTAGGTAGTTTGTTTTACTAGTACTTTACCATTCTAATACTACATTTATGTGGTCATTGTGGTAATATAACCTCTATTCTAATGAGAATAGGATGGTTTATAGGGTTATAATTCTTATCTTAAGTATATTGAGGATGCTGACATAGGCCAGTGGTTGACCATATCTTGAGAATCAAGATTTACTTTTCATTTAGTTAAGAGTTTGGCTAACTAGTTTATATTTTTTTACCTACTATGTTGGGTTGCTTTTACTCTTTTCTAGTTATTTAAACTCTTTAATTGGTTACTTTATTTGAATTTTGTAAATCCCTTTCCGATCTATGTTATTTTCATCCTTGTTATCATATTGTTATATTCTTAGTGCATGCATTATTTTATTTATCATTCTATTTTGCCTTGCATCAAACATGTGTTAGATGATGATCACATTGCTCTCATGATTGATGTGGCGATGACATCCTCTAGTTTATTTTAGTATGCTTTCGAATTGTACTCAAAATAAAATTTTCTAGTTTAAAATTTTAGGGTTGTTACACCTCATTTCAAAACAAAACTCACAAAATCAAGCTCTTAACCCTGTCACTAGGTAGATTTATTTCCAATTTTGATCACATCATTCTCTCTCTTTGGTCATCCTCTTCCCTTGGTTTTTGTTTTATTGTATAGATTACATTACATTCTATAACTCTCTACCATTTCCTTCCCTAAAATAAATCCTTGTTACCCTTCTTTCCCTCTTGATCCTTAGCTTCCTATTAGCTTACCAATGACACAACTGGTATGTTTGTCACTTCAAGCTATCATGGCTAATTGGTCATGTTCCCTTTCTTTTTTTTTTGAGTGTTTTTCCTTACATTTCATACTTCATCTAGGCACCCATTTTTCCAAATAAATCATTACCCTTCCCATTTCTTTTTTCATCTCCTTTCTACCTTGTTGATCAACCATTGAAGTTGTTGTCATTCCTATTGCATGTGCTACAGTAATATTTTGATGCATTTCCTCCCTTCTTTTCTTTTTTTCCCTTCCCATTAACCCTGCAACACCTTGACCTCTCATTACTTTGTGATTGTTGGTGGATTTGGTGGTGATTTCTAAGCCTCCATATCCTAAAGTAATCTTTTCCATTTCATTTCTTTCCTTTCCTTTTTCCATAACTATAATTTCATACAAATCTAGCTTATGTTATTCTTATTTTTGTAAAGGTGAT
This sequence comes from Tamarix austromongolica, assembly GCA_039764185.1. Classification (NCBI taxonomy): domain Eukaryota; kingdom Viridiplantae; phylum Streptophyta; class Magnoliopsida; order Caryophyllales; family Tamaricaceae; genus Tamarix; species Tamarix austromongolica. Next base: position 43,086,929 of record CM077809.1, on the reverse strand, counting down.
CAAGAAACCTAGGTGGTTGTTCTAAGTTTGGATTGTTTTTTCTAGAATACTTAGTGCTTGAGTAACTAAACTAACATTTAGGAATAAGATTTTATGATAGATGTATTATATATTGTTTTATGTGTGATTAGTTTATTTTGATTATGAGCATGAAGTAATAATCTTGGAAAATCTTTTATGACATGTGTATGTTTCTATATTACCTATATAAGCATGAAAATTGATGAGAGAATAATTTGTATGATTTTAACATGTTATTATGTCTACTGAAACTTTGATGAACATGTAATAGAGTTATGATGAATATTTAGTAGGGTTGTGATGAATATGCCTAGACCGTAGTGTTTTGGCTCTCAACCTTGTTATTTTATGTGAGTTTGGGTTGTTTTAATTTTTTTAAGCATGTTATTATATGTATTATAGAGTATAGAAGCTAAGTTATGAATTTTAGGTCATTTTGAGTTGAATTAATATTTTTGGATTTTTGATATCTACGTCCTTGGGTATCTTGATTTTTTTGTTTATTATTTTTTAGGATACAATTGTGTTAATTTATTCTCTTACATAAATTTGATGGGTAATATGTTAAGGTTTGATGTTGTTTAGAGTAAGTTATAAATTTTAGAAGTTTAAGGTGATTTTATATGAATAAGAACATTTTGTTCCTTGTGCTTTAATTCTGCAAAAATTTGAGATCGAAGTGAATATTAGGTTAATAAAATAATTTCAAATGGATAAGTGTGATGATTGTGTGGTGATTGATGAGTGTACTTAGAAACCTTATCTAATAAGGGACATTTTGGGTTTATTAAGTAATCTTAGTATTTTAGACCTAGTATCCATATTTAATGTTCACCTTAGGAAATTAATTAGTTAAGTGTAGTAGCTTTATCATGAAATATACGTATCTTAACTCTAGAATAAATTAGTTAACCTTAGGAGCTTTTTAGTCATTTTATATATATTTATATCATTTTAATGATGCCAGCCTTATATATAAACCCTAGAGTGACCTTTAACCTATGGTTCACTTGTGGCTAAATATTAACACTTTTCTTGAATAATTGGAATAAATAAAAATTAAACCTAATTTAAGATCAGGCCTTTTATGGCTTAGCACTTGGGCTTTAATTAATTGTTTATTAAATTAGATTGTAATTGTATATTATTGAGCTTTTTTTATTTAAATGGTTGGGACTTGATTCCTTTATAGATTAAGTGTGTGAATATCATTGAAACTTAATAAAATAAATGGATTGTGTATGGTGGAAATGATTAAATATTATTTTATTAGCCTTGAATGTTGTTGACCTAAGTTTTTAATAAAATATTAATCACTTAAAACGTAAGATCTTAAGTTGGAATTAATAGCAATTGGGGTTTCTAGCTACCCTAGCATATGTTTGGTATTTTCTTGGTATCATTTTGGTCTTTTTTTTTCCGAGTGCCTTATGTGAGGTTTGGGAGGTCCCTTTTCTATTCTATAAGAGCCATGGCCCAATAGGGAGTATACACACTAAAGTGATTAGGTGATCTATTATTGGATTTTATGGCTATGTGTATTGGTGGGAAGCCAGGCTAGTGTCATTATATACTAGGTATAAATTTTGTAAACAAGGGGCTTGTTTGAAATCAATCCTCAAGGTAATATATCCTATTGATTGTGATCATGATAAGGACTTGTAATAATAAATGTATCTCATCTATTTATATCTTTATATTTCATTATTCTATGTTTGATGGTTGAGTTACCTTCTTTACAATTGACATCAATATGAAGCACGTTATTATTCAATTATTACATGTTCTACTACTTTGTTTGCTTATGTCTCATGTATAGTGATATCGATTTAGCATAGTTATGTTACTCAATATGAGATGCATACTAATAATAAATTTTGTATACATTAAGTCATAGGTATTTGAAGATGATCTTCCTGTCTTTAAGGTGGTCCTACAGGTAGTGATTTAAGTTTTTACCTATAGCTATCTCGGATCACACGTATTATGTGGCCAATATTTTAGATCTCTTTCGGACTCTTCATCCCTTTTGTTCCTCTTCTTTCCTTTTCTATTTATTGTATTATCCAAATCATGTACTTTATATTATATTCATACATTTAATTTATTAAAACCTTCCACTATTTCTAACTGTTTTTCGTAAGTTTTGATTTATCTGTCACAAATTTTTTAGTCTTGTATTTAATATGAGAAAGGTATGGACTGAACTTGTGATAAGTGTAGCACTAAAATCTACTTAATTATGTTAATACTTCCACTTAAAATAAAAATTTTCGGTAGGGAATTTTAGGTTTTTACAAAAGCCATGTGATATTATGTACCATTTGATTCCCCTACACTTATCTAATGATAATATTATCACCTCAAAAGACTTTAAATTATTATAAGAAATCATGTGATGCACTTAAACTTATCTAATTAGATGTATAAATAAATATTTCTTTTACATATACATCTAAAATTTACTTTCCTCCAAAAATAGAAGTGCCTCACCTCTCTTTGACATGAATCTCTATACTTTTCAATCAACAATGTTAACTAATTCATCCTTTCATGAAGACATACGTCTTGAAGAGGTATTAGTTTTTAAAGTCATGGATACTAAATTTGAAGATATTATTCAAGCTTATCATAATAAAATTGTGAGAGAATGTAACACCCCCAATTTTCAAAACTACAAAAATTCATTGTTTTAGAAAAGAGGTTGCAGAAGCTGTAATAATAATGAGGACACTACTGCCATGCCCAACATGAAGAATGTACAACCAATACCTAATCCATACTGGTTTCAAGGATAAAAGTACTCTTATACGCACAAAGAAATAGGTGTGGTTGACCTTGATCCGAGATTAATATGAGACTCCCTTAATAACGAATTAGAGTGATGAAGAACTCTTTAAATGAGAGAGTTAAAAGCATAAATGGAAAAGTGTCAATCATTAAGATTTATATTGAAACTCTGACAACAAATAGAAGAAAATAACGAATAAAAATAAATGTGGTAGCCTACACAAGGTCAAATGTTGCTACCCCAAATATGATTTCACAATATTAGATTACCTAAAAAAATAAAATTAATCACTTCCCCATATATCCTAAGTTCATCGTAGTGCCACAAAGGGCATCATTTGATTTGAGTACTTTGTAAAATCTATCTCCTATGAGTACTTAAAACACAACTCATTCAATCACACGGTACCACATATCTTGAAGATAATGTTATTTACACATTTTGACTAAAAGGTTATACACACAAGCTTTAACACCCCAAAATTTAATATATTTAAAAAAAACTCTAAATTTAAAACTCGTAAATTCTGAGGATACTACCGCCACAATTAGTACTAGACCAGTTCCAGTACCAAGTGCTAAGGCTAAGAAAATATTGCCATCAACTCATATCAATACATAAATCAAGATTCACAATTCAATAATCAGAGTACGCATGAATTATTACATAATAGAGATATGAGAGAAAGTTTCTTAAAGTAGAAATATGTCCATGACGTTAAAATTGTTTATGGAATTCATAACATAGATAAAAGAGAAAAAAAGAATAATAATATCATTAAGGAAAAAATGGTCACGCCACTCCAAAGACTTGATCCAGCCCAAATCAACACTCGCCCCTACTTGACGGGCCTTTTACTCATGAGAATGAGTAGCACCTATAAAAAGGGTGATCAGTACGCTATGTATTGAGTAAGGTAATAGACAAGTACATAAAATCATGTAGGATAATATACAACTTACAAAAATTCAAACCCACACATATAATACATAAAGTCATGCAAGATAATACACATCTTATAAACATTCAAGCCCACGAATAAAGTCATACAAGATAATATACTGCTTACGAACATTCAAGCCCATGCATAAAGGCCCAATTAGTCCAAATTAATTATTTAATTAATCTCTTATCGAAAATCGATTCACACCATACATTTTTATTAAATCCATGCGAGTACGGGAACCTCCCACTATTTTAGCCTGTGGGCCGATCACTTATAGGTCATCATGCCCTAACCACTATTATAGCCGGTGGATCGGTCACTTATAGGGTAAAACCCTAACTACTATTCCTTACCAGTGGATCGGTTAGGTTCTTACTCGTATAGTGTTTCATTATAAGTAATTAGTATCTTTTAAGTGCCTTAGCAAAACTCTAGTTTGTGTTTATTGAGATTGGGATCCCCCACTATTATAGCCGGTGGGCCGGTCACTTATGGGACATCATGTCCTCACCACTTTTATTCACCGGTGGATCGGTCACTTATAGGATAAGAACCCTAACTACTATTTCTAACCGGTGGATCGGCTGGACCTGACTCAATAATCTTTCACTTTAAATGATTAATGTCTTAAGTATCTTATTTAGAATCTTCTACCCAGACATGCATGACTGACTTCTACTATTCTTATCCTCCAAACCCTAGTTAACCACCACAACCCATAGTTAACCATACCAACCCTAGTTAACCACCACAGACCATAGTTAACCATAACAAACCCTAACTCAGTCTCCTCCATACCCTTATAATATCCCATGTACTATTTTCCACCTCACGTTTTCAAAACCCCATACGACACTTCTAATACCTACCTTACATCCTATATCAACTTTCCATACATAAATCTTTCTCTCTTGCATACTTTATATCCCCCATGCAAGCGTGCGAACTTTTTCATACAAACTCTTACGCTCACACTTGAAACCCTAAATTCCCATACAAACCCTAACTCCCATGCAAACCCTAAACTTCACCATTCATCTTTCGATGCCACCATGCATGGTCATATAACACAAACCAACCCCACGTTATTACACTCCCCATCATCATATTACAAAACCTGTCATGCATGTCTTATGGGCCACACCATACCATAATAACAACAAAACCCATACACATGCCACAATTTATTGCACGAACTTACCTTAACTCCATATCATGCTGCATATATGACCGTTATACAAATACGTATAAAATATATTATAGTTCATATCACATGGCATGTATGGCATATAAAATACATAATATACAAACGGCCTTAGTACCCTTTACCTAAAACATCACCGGTCTTGGAGTACGCTCCTACGCCTCTTTAGGGCTTTCACTGGTCTCACCTGTATGAGGGAAAACTAGAATTAGGTTCCCTCCTACTAAAAATACTATTATTTACTAACTTATTCTAAGACTAGGTTTTTAAATAAAATAATGCTATACTAATAATAACTATACAAAATAATACCAAAAATGCTAATAATAATATTAATATGATTCAAAACGAATGGTGGTATAAGGGCTTCTACCCTCCACCCAAAATAATGCTAATAATATCATTAAGACATTATTAATAAAAATAGTACTAATAATAGTAATGAACTAATAATCGAATTATAAAATAATAGTAATAGTAGTAGTAGTAGAAGTAGTAGTAGTAGTAGTAGTAGTAGTAGTAATAATAATAATAATGAAATGAATTAAACCAAAAGTAATATAAGGTAGGGTTTTCAACCCTACCCTAAAATAGTAAAAGTACCATTAGAAATAATAATAATATTATTAACACATATTACTTATAATAATAATAATAATAATAATAATGATAATAATAATACTAATAATAGTAGTAATAATAATAATAATAATAAAATTGAATCATACTATTTAAATAAAATAGGGCTTCAGCCCTCTAAATAAATAATAATAATAATAATAGTAAGAATAATAATGATACTACCTAATAATAATAATAATAATAATAATAATAATAATTGAATGTTTGATAGAAATTGAAATAAAATAAAACAAGCTTAAATAAATAAGGGAGAAGGGTTGAGAGGGTTTAAGATTTCACCTTGGGTCGGCGGAGATAGGTGGCATCGGTGGTGGTGCATGGCGGCGGCGGCGGCGGTGGCTGGAAAAAGGGAAAGAAAAGGTAAAAGTTGAGATTTGAGAAGAAGAGATGAAGAATGAGAGTGGAGGTTGAGGTGTTGGTGGTAGTCTAGGCTGAGGAGAGTAAAGTGAGGGTGGTAGCGCAATAAGTGGTGGCAGCGCACGGCGATAGTGGTGGCGGCCAAAATGGAAAGAAGAAGAAAAAGAGAGGAGGAAAAGGAGAAAGGAGAAACGAAGGGTAGGGTGAGGTGGAGGAAGATTGATAGCAGTTTTTGGGTGGTGTAGGAGGCAGTGATAGTGGCAGATGTGGTGGTGGACGGTGGTGCGAAGGGCGGAAGGTGTAAAAATTTGGCTGGTTGGGCAGGGAGCTTTGTATGGCTGTGGTGGCTTGTGTATGAAGAATTGAGGGAGATGGGTGGTTCAATTAGTTAGAGGGTAGTGCGGGGAAGACTTAGGTAGGTAGAGAAAGCGGCATAGTTGGGTGACGGCGGAGGAAAGGGTGTTTGAAGTTGCGGTGGTGCATAGGGTAGGTTCTTAGGGTTTCATGGAAAAAGTTTCAATATCAATCAATAGGGAGTATTTATAGAGTTTGAAGGAGAAGGTAGGGTTCTAAGGGTCAGCAGGAAGATAATGTAGGTAGGGTTTAGGTAGCCGGCGACACTAATTAGCCAGTGTAAAATTCGAATCGTGGTAGACTTTTTGCGTAGGAAAAGGAGGGTTTTGTGCGGAAGAAAAGGAAAATTGGTTAGATCATGTTGAATTGCGATTCAGGAGGAAGAGAAAGAGAGAATAAACGGCTGGTCAAGTAGAGCATAGTCGGCGGTGCCATTTTCGGAGGTGATGGAGCCGCAGGTCGATGATGGAGGAGGAAGGAAGAAGAAGGAGGTGGATCGGCCGGCTAGGGAAAAAAAGAAAGAAAAGAAAAGAGGGGGAGAACTAGGCCGACGTCATTTAAAAACTTTTAAATAGAATGCGGCATTCCAGGGAAAAGGTGAAGAAGGAGCACCGTTTTGCTCCTGGGCTGCACCGAAGGAATGGGCGTTGGGGAATGGGCCACGCTAGGGCCAACCTGAAGAAAGAAGGAGAGAAAAAAGGAAGAAAAGAAAGAAAAGAAAGAAAAAGAAAAGAAAAAGGAAGAAAATAAAAGAAAGTAAAAAAGGAAAAAGAAAAATAGGTAGGTTGGGGATAATTAAATTAATTAGAATATTTTGGGTATTTAAAATAAAAATAATATTAAAATTTCTTTTAGGCTAATTTAGGATTTATAAAAGATTCTTCCTAAATTCCTTTTTAATTAGCAAAATACTCATTTTTCCCTTATAAAAATATTTATAAAATTCCTATTAATTTACCCTAAATAATTTCTTCCTATTTCAAGAAAAAATAATTAATTAAATTAATTCCCTAATAAATCCTTATTTAATTACACTTCTTAAAATAAATATTTTTGGGGCATTTCACAAGCCACATAACGTCTTCTTCTAAGGAAGACAAATTATCTCAAATCATTGGGTTATATACACCCACCACAAGAGGTTAGAGCCAAAACAATATGAATAGTACTTAGGGGAATTTTCAATCCCATTACGTTGTAAAAACTCGCCACACAAGGTTAGAGCCAAGGTATTATGAATAATACTTAGAGGGGATGTTTATCCTCGACCATCTTAGCTAGAAAACTCAAATGCAAAGTAATCCATAGGTCATCATGGCTAGGAAACTCAATTCATGGGTCATTACAACTAGGAAACTCAATGCAAGGGTCATCATGACTTGGAAGCTATACATCACTGTACGACCTTTATGTGTCCAATGTTACATGAATATGATATAAAATTCCATATACTCATGTGCCTAACTACACACAAATATGATACAAAAGTATATAAATTTACACGTTTAATGTTATATGAAGATGATATAAGACTCCATAAACTTACGTGTTACATGTCACAAGACAAAAACATAAAAATTCTATAGAATCATGTGTTAAATGTCACATAAAGAAGATATAAAATCATGGGTTCTTTTTAGTTTACCCTAAACCTTTACATAAGTGTTTTAGGCTTACACTAACCCTTAGTGTTTCATAGATTGCACATCGCACACACTCATAGATCACCCTAAAAAATCACTTCAGTATTTCTAAGTTGAATTAAACTGACACCTAATTATTCATATGTTACACTAAACTTAGCTTATAATTGCAATAATTAAATTATCCTAAAAGAATCACTCTATAGCGTAAAAGGACTATGGCCTAAAATGGAAGGTTTATCTAAGTTCAAAATACAAAAAAGAGGTTGTATGCTATTTTATTTTTAAAAATCACTATTCATTAAGAAAATCACAAAAATTTAAAGTTTGGATCAAATTTAATAGTCAAGGTAATGGTTTGTGGTCAAGGTTTAGCTTCCATTATTCATATAGTCCATGTTTTACCATCACTCGTAAGTCATACTTCACTAAACATGATTAATTCTTGATTAATCCTTTAAAACAATATTAATTAATCACTAATACTACTTTTTATGAGTAATGGGTCATTGGTAAATAATACTTTGAATGTTCATGAAGAAAACGAAGAACGCCTAACTAAATTTTCATTAACTTTCATCAAACTTTAGACAATTATAACCTAATCTATAATAACCCGTATAGCAACATATTATATAACAAATTCAATCATAAAATACCATTAAGCATCTTGGAATAATTAAAATGAAAAATACAACTATATATTCAAAACCGAGGCTAAATCCAAGCAAAAATTACCTAAAATAGTTAGTTTGATAGCTTTGCGCACTTATAAAAAAATGGTCATAAATTTTTACATACAAATCAAATTCATGAACCATAAATTTTTTTATAGATTAAAACACATTAACTTAATATGGAATATTATTTGCATAAATATATTCAACCAATTGAGAGAACTTTACTTAGAAATTTACCCCAAATTCATAGTTTTAAAAACACCTAATTTCATGCCTTTATTAAACATCTATTATCAAATCCATTAATACTTATATTATAAAAATCACACTTATGGTGAATTACTACAAACATATATTAATCCTTACACTAACTTTAAACATCATTTAATCCATATTACAAATTACACATGATAAATATGCCAAAACCATCAAAAATATCAAAATTCATTAAGATGCATTCAATAATAGCAATATTTGTGTTTTAGTGGAAGAAAAATAGATTTTTCCTTATATAATAAGTTAAAATATGAGCTAAAATGGGATAAGTACTCACTCCACCTTTAACATATTCGAACACCTTTAAAAAAATCCATTAAAACCAAACAAAGCATTATAAGAATCATGTTATAATATATCTTAAATTAAATGAAATGAAAACCAAATCAAAACGGGTGTATTACCATAACCTTTGATAATATTATATAGGCACTAATAATACTTGAAAATATTAGCATATGATGGAACTAATCTTACCTAAAACCATAGCTTAACTCCTCTTGGTTTAATTTAAAACACAAAGGAGCTAAAATATGGTTTGGTTTGAGTTTTGAATATTTGGAACTTAAATATCAATGGTGGAAAGATTGAATATGTGAAGAACAAATATAGGAAGAATATTAAGATCAACTATGGTGGAAGAGAGATAAAGGGAGACAATGGGTTGAAGGCACACAAAAATCATGCACTCATACTAACAAAATAGGTTGAAGAGAGATAAAGATCACCTACGGTGGAAGAGAAGGGAGACAATGGGTTGAAGGCACACAAACCTCACACCACTCACACTCACACAATATACTAAATATGAAAACTTAGTAAGGATTGTGCACTTGGGATTATGATGATTGTGGGAATTTTTTTGGATGAGAATGGAGGGAAATTAATACCTTAATACATTTAGAAAGTGAGTTGTGGATGGTTGTCAATGAAAATAGGGAAGTAAAATGAGAGATGGATACGCATGATAGATGGGGATGAATCATGGGTAAGGATGAGAGGCAGTGGGAATGAATTAGATGTGGAAGTTGGTGATTAGTGGGAGTATGGATTTGTAATAATGGAGGGAATATAGCAAAGGGAGGTGTGTTTGGGGTAGGTGAGTATGTTAGTGAGGAGAGGATAAGCCAGAGATGGAATAAATTAATTAGTGGCAGATTAAAAGGGAAGAATCACACATGTAAGGTTAGGATAGGTTAAGTGGATCTAAGGTAACGATTAGGGAATATATTGATGCACTTTCACATGGCCTTAGGTCATGTTTAGTTGTGAATATGTAGCAGTGGAATGTTAGGCTATAATTGAAATACCCCAAAATCCTAATTTAAGAAATTCTAGCCAAATAAGAATTTATTAGAGAAATTAATTATTTTATTGAAATAAGAGGAAGTATTTAAGGCAAAATCAAGAGAAAAATATTAAATACTTTAATTAGGAAAATTTGGGGTGTTTTGCTGATTAAAATGGAATTAAGAAAAAATCATTCAAAATATCCTAAATTAATCTAAAAAGGGAATTTAATTATTATTTCACTAAATATTATTATTTTAAATATTTAAAAATACTAAAATATTCTCAATACACCAAACCATCTATTTTTCCTTTTTCCTTTTCCCTTTTGCTTTCCTTTCTCCTTTTCTTTCTTTCCCCTTCTTCTCCTGGATTGTGCCAACCTACCCCTCGTGACCCAACTCTCCTTCCTATCTTCTCTCCTCCATCCAGCCCAGGCCCTCGTTGTTCTCTTCCTCTGCTCAACCCACCCAGCTCTCTCTCTTTTTCTTTCTTTTCTTTTCTTTTCTTTTCCAGACTTGCCAACACAACTTCTCTCTTGTCCCTTCATTCTTCCCTGACCTCGAGCTGCAATTCGCAACTTGTAACCCTACCACTACCATTCCCCTCCTTTTCCACCGCACGCTAGCCTACTACCTCCCTTCTCTCCCTCATCGTTTTTCTTTCCTTTTTCCACCCCAACTAACCCCTTATATCTCCTCTCACGCATGCTCTCCCCTTCCTTTTCTTCTCCCCTAACCCAAACTACCTTGCCATTTGCAAACCTGCACTGGCCTACCACCACCGCCTGGTGGTCCTACCATACCTTCCCCCTCTGTCTTTTCCACCCCTATTAGCCTATAAATACCCCATACCTAACCCTTAATCGAGCTCCCTTTTATTGCCTAGAAAAATTGCCCCTTTTGCGCCACCACTTGTTCAGACACTCCCTTCGCCACTATCGCCCAGCACCGCCGCCCGAACCACCTACCAAACTACTCCTTGCATCACTTTCCACTGAACCGCACCACTCACCACCCTCGATTCCTCCTGCATGAGCCGCCACAACCGTGTAAAGTTGGCCCCTTAATCTGCCAACTCTCACCCACCACCGCCCTTCACGTCGCCATGCACCGCCATTCCTACCACAACCACCACTCTCCTTGCCTTCCAAAACACCCACCTAAGCCTCCTCTACCTCCTCCTACCTTCCTTTCCCCCCTCCTCCCTTTCCTTCTCCCTTCCTCCCCCTCCACCACCTTCGGCCACCACACTAACCACTGCTTGCGCTGCCCCTTTGGCTACGCCACCAACACCATTCCAACCCTCTCAATCCAAAGCATCCACCACCACCACAAACACCCTCTCACTCCCCCTATTCTAGCCTAGCAACCTACCTCTCCACTTTCTCATCCTCCACCGCTGCCGCCGCCACTATGAGCAGCTGCCGGTGCCGCTTAGTCACCACCACCTCTAGGTTGTACCCTAACCTCCACAACCCTTAAATATTTTTAATATAATTGTTATCATTTTATTATTATTATTATTATTATTATTATTATTATTATTATTACTACTACTACTACTACTACTACTACTACTACTATGGCTATTATTATTATTATTATCATTATTATTATCATTATTATTATCATTATTATTATTATTATTATTACTACTACTACTACTACTACTACTATGGCTATTATTATTATTATTATTATTAACTTGGGGACTATTATTACTAATGCTATTATTAACATGGTTATTTGAAACCCTATCATTATTATTACTAAGATTTGAAGTATCGTTATTATTATTATTATTATTATTATTATTATTATTATTATTATTATTATTATTATTATTATTATTATTATTATTATTATTGTTGTTGTTAATATTAAATTTATTATCTTTATTAATATAAATATTACTAATAATACTTTAACATGGACCAATATGACTACCAAGACCTATTTTGGCTAATAATAGTATGATTAGCTACTTTAAGAATAATACCCTACTTTTACTTGTAAAACAAATACTATTATTATTAACCCTAATATTAGGCTATGATAAGGGTAAGGTAGGAAACAATGATAATTTTAGTAAGAGGGAAGCTAACCTTAGCATTTTCCTCTTTTAGGTGAACCAAGTCAATACTCTAAGGAGGTGTAGGAATGTACTCCAAGGCTAGTGTCATATTAGGTAAGGATATGGTTAAGGCTTTGGTGTGTAAGAATGTGCTATGTGTGTTGATTTGATGTGTCTACTTTATATATTATATTATCATGATTTTGTAGTGCAGCTTCCTAAGCATGGAGCTAAGGTAAGTTGCATATGTTTATGATATGTGTAATATGATACTATTACTTGTACTTGAATTGTGCCTATGTAATACTAACCCTTATGACATGCATGATAGGAGGTCCTAAGTAGTATGATGTGGTTGTGAGAGAAATGGAAAAGAATGAGGAAAGTGAGTTGACTAGAGAATATAAATGATGGCCTAATTATCTTATGACCTATGGGTGGGAAAAAGAGGAAAAATAGGAATAAACTAAGGGAGTGGATCAAAACATGCATGGAAAGTTTAGGGTTTCCATGAGATGGTTAGCCTTTGCATGGGTATGACTTTTACATGGAAAAAGTTGTTCTGAGCATCGAATAAAGTAAGGGAATAATTGTTAGGGTGATTGGAATCCATATATGAGGTTGTGTTAGATATGTGAGTGGAAAAAGATGGAAGGAAGTCTCAGGGTCATAGGTTGTGTTAGATATGTGTCATGTGGAAGAGGCGATGGTTAGTAAGAGTGATGAATGAATAACATTATATGAGGAAAGAGAGGTGCTAGAGTTTTGGGATGGACAATTAGGGTTTCAAGGCCACATGTATTACACAAGAGGTAAAATGGGTGCATGGGGATGAATCGAGTGAGGTGATAAATTGGAAGAGTATGAGTTGTGTGGGATAGATGAAGTTTGGGCCATATAGGCCAAATTAGGGTTTCTCGGAGGAAGACCATAGAGAGTGATATTAATTTGATTCAGAGATATGGAAAGTGGGCCTCAAAGTTGAGTATTCATGGTAATGAGGAAAGAGTGGGAAATAATGTTTGGATATACTAGAGGAAGTAGAAGTTCCAAGATATAGGACAAGATTGTCGAGAATTCGAGTGGGTCGTGCATGTCTAGTTGGGGTTGTGTGTGGAATAATATACAATAAAACACTAAGTAATTAAAGTGAAAGATTATCTAGCTAGGGCCCAGTGAGGTTATATATATATTTTCTAGTCCACCAACTATAATTGTGGTCTGGTGCATTTTTGCCCTGTTGAGTGATTCTAGTCCACCAGCAATATTAGTGGTCAAGAGTGTTTTTTCGGTCCACCAACTATAATAGTGGAGGATTCGGTCTCGATAAACCAAACTTTGCATGGTAATAAGTCATAGGAAGATACTATTTACTTATAGTGGAACACCTCATGAGTTAAGGCGAGTGAGGATATATTTTTTCGGACCACTGGCAATAATAGTGGTTAGGTGCTAGTCTTATCTATATGGTTACCTTGCTCAGTACGTAGTGTACTGACCACCCGTTTCATGGGTATTGCTCATTCACATGAGCAGAGGGCGCTTATGAACTTGTGTAGGTAGGTGGGATCGTGTTTAATGCTTATGACGTACTAGATGCATCAGGTGGGGATATGTGCTGACCATCAGACCTACTCGGGGTTGAGAGCGGATGTTGGTCGACTCTCTTATTCCTGTTTACTAATGGTTCTCATTTTATTTCAATTTTGTTTATGGCATTGTACCTTTTATACTTTTTGAGAACTTGACTATGTAACTCATTTTTTGTTGTAACAGCTTTTATCGCGCACTCTGATTTTAGTGTTATGGACACTTGATTTCTATGAACCTTTGTTTAATTATGTATAATGTCTTGTGGAAACTTTTCTTGAGCCTTGTGGTTAGTACGAGACCGGCCGGGGGCTGGGCTTCTCTTGATCACGGTGGTAGCACCCCCGTGCTTGTATTTGTTTTAATTAAACAAAAAATTTCAACTGTAATTTTTGGGGGTATTACAATAATAGAAGGTTATTATTAGTTATTGAAGAATATAGAAGGTTGAGATTAAATCCTGGGAGATAAGGATAAGATACAAGTACAAAAGTTAAGCTTTAGTGGCTTATTTTTCTAGTAAAATGACAATTTATTTGAAAATAATAAAAAATAAGGGTAAAATATTTTTAAATAAATTTTAAATTCAAAAAATAAAAACATTTTTATCACCAAATTCTTATAATTTTTTCATAATTAAAAGGGCTAAAATGAGGCTTAAAACGTGAATAACTGTAAAATAAGATGAGAACGACACATTTTCATCATATTCTTTGTTTATCTTTTTGAATATGACTAGGAGGCTAAAAAATACAATTAATTCAAATATGGATACATTATAATGTTTTAAAAGAAATTGTATAGCTATAAGTGACTCATATCAAAACCATAAGAACTATCAATGAAATGTTTCTAAAATGTGACTAGAGTTTTGAAAACCTTAAGGGATGTAAATATATATATATATAAACAATTAGTTTAAAGTTTAAAATTTAAAATCACAAAGATCCTAAAAGAATATATATGTTCAAATTTTGGGGTGTTACAAAGCCAATTAAGGTAGAAGAAAATGATGAGTCTGCATTGAATAAGGTTATGAAGAAGGGCATCAATGATTATTTATCTAGCAATCCAACATATAACAAAACTCATTTTTGTTGTAGATTTAGAATGGAATGACCATTAATTTTTTGGAATTTTGAAGCTATTATTAATCTTTGTCCATAATTTCAAATAAGACATGATTCAAATGATAGAAACAAGATTTCTCCACTGTAGAAATGCACTACAACAGTATGCATGTTAACCTATGGAACACCTACTAATTTCACAGATGAATATGTGTGTATTGGAGGATAAAAAAATATAAAATGCTTGAGGTATTTTTTTTCAAACTGTATATGAGATATACGTACTTCCCCATACTAAATAATTCCTAATGTCAATGATGTTTAATACTTCTTTGAAATGGGTAAAAGACAAGACTTTCCTAATATGATGATAAGTTTTGAATTTATGCATTGGAAGTATAAGAACTATCATGTTGCATGGAATGGTTTTTTTTTTCATGGTGACCATGGTTCCCCAAAAATCATTCTAGATGTTATCATATCCTAAGATCTTTAGACATAACATACATTTTTTGATGTTATGGATCACATAGTGATTACAATGTCATTGGTCACCTAGTATTCAATGGATTTTTTTAAGGATGGGCTCTAGAAGTTTATTATATCATGAAAAAATATAATATCATCTTGGATATTATCTAGTAGATGGAATATATCCAAAGTGGGAACAATTTGTCAAAACCAGAACATTTCCTCAATGACCAAAGAGAAAGTTCTTCATGAAGCATAAAAAATAAGTGAGAAAATATGTTGAGTGTGCATTTTTAGTGCTACAAGGAAATTTTGTAATTTATTTGTAGTTTTCCATGCATTTTGTATAGGGACCTAATCAATCAAATGATACATATGAGTGTATCAAGTTACATAGTTTGATTGTTTAAAATGAGTGGGATATAGTTTGATTATTTAAATTGAGTGGGATACCTCCTTAGGGATTTTCCTCTAGATATTTTTGACAACACTAATAATTATAATATACCATCTCTTACAATGAATTTTGGTTTGATAATGGACATAAATATATATCTATAAGAAAAATGAAGTTTACAATCATGTTTTTCCCTACTAGCTTAAATTTAACTTGATGGAAGAAGTGTGACGTGATCATATTGCTGATAATAAAAGTTTGTGATCATATCAATTATAATATAGCTTATTATCAAACTTTACTCTAACACTCCCAAAATCTAAGACTTAAAATTTTCATTTTAAAGAGTTAATTGCAGAAGCCAAAACACAAATTGTAATAGTGTCATGCCACATCCAACATAAAAGAGGCACTCCTTATACCTAGTCTATATCGGGTGTAAGGCAAAAGTAAAGTCATACCTAGGAATTAGGTATGGGAAAAACTTGATCCCACAATGATACATGATACAAAAAAGAGAGAAGGGAACATATAGTGAAACCAGAGGAATAAGAGACAATCGAGAGATAGAGATATCTGGATAACCATACCCTATACCAATTTGATTTAGTGTTCACCAAAGGCAAAAACATTAAAAGTGGAAATCAATAATCACTTGAAAAATAAGGTAGATCTTCTTATGGGAATGAACATCACCCATGAAAAGGATGGTTAGTAAGCTACGTATTGAGTAAGGTGACAATAAAGTTATAAATAGGTTACCAAGAAGACATAAATCACATATAAGAATAAGCAAGCATAATAATATGATGTAAGATAATATCAACTCTAGGATTCATCATTAGATACAATTATAATCCATATTCTTATTTATGTTGAGTTCAGGGATCCCCACTGTTCTTAATTTGGTGGAAAAGGCTGAAGCACCTCTTAGGAAAAAACGCTCATGAGCCATTATTATTATATGGTGGAACAGAACCAACATATATTATGGAAACATTATCTTAACCACTATTCTTAAACTAGTAAAATGGTTTCACTACCCCAAAAAGTAGTTTTAATAACGGTTATTTTACAGTTTTAATAATGGTTTTCAACCGTTATTAAAACACCCGTTATTAAATCTTTAATAACGGTTCATAACCGTTATCAAAAATATAAAAAAACCCGCCAATATGAGCATAAAATGCATTTTTAATAACGGTTTTTGAGAAAAACCGTTGTTAAAAAAGAGGGTTTTAATAATGGTTCTAAAGAAAACCGTTATTAAAAGGTAGGTTTTAATAACGGTTCTTATGAAAACCGTTATTAAAATGCTAGAGTTTTAATAACGGTTCTTATGAAAACCGTTATTAAAATACCAGAGTTTTAATAACGGTTTTAGAAGAACCGTTATTAAAACATCTTTTAATAACGGTTTTCTTCAGAACCGTTATTAAAACTTCAGTTTTTTTTTTAGTTATTGCAGTTTTGTTCCTGCCTACATACACAGTTGTATGTTCAATAATTACCAAATCTGCATTGTAAAACAACATCAATTGATAACATATCTGCAATCACACCATAATTTCATTCAATCCCTTGTTAATACACCGGACATATATACTCAAGAACAAAATTAGTAGGCATACCACAACTTGGTAGCTCTACACACCAAAGCAAAATGTTTATAAATCTAGCTTAATTACAAGACTTAAAGACATAGACAAAATACAAGCCTGCAGAACATATATGCATGTAGATTATATAGATCTCTACCTAATACCGAATGAATGAATGCACATGCTTGGCCCATTGCTCTCTCACTTCATCAATTTCTTCAACACTGTATTGCTGGCCTTGTGCATAATCATCGGTGAAAAACTATAAATCCCAAGTTTTGATTAATATACAGTTAGCACTTACGTCAAGTATCAAACATATATGTCATGATTCATTAATTAATAGAAAAATATCGAAAAGAAAACATACATGGCTTGGATCTATGTTGACCGATCTATTTTGGACTATCAGATCCATTGATCTACATATATAGTATCCACAATCTTTGTCGTTTTTCTGTTGTGGACACTGTCATATAAATTCAGTTAGCTCTCTAACTATTAGATATTAATTTTAATTAAAATAAAATACGAAATAGTTGCCTTCCTACTTACTATGACAGGCTCGTATTGAACATTCTTTGGGTCTGGGACACCATTCCCACCTCTCCTTTGATACGCTGTCCGTAGTGCCCTAATAAATAGAGTTGGATACACAATATTGTAAGTACGCATATATACCTCAAATAATGAAAGCTAGCTAGACAAATATATGTATAAATAAGCTAATGAAGTAAGAAGTGAAAAGTATACTAACATGTCGATAAATTCCTTCCCACCACGACGAGCGACTTCAAAAGGCACGTCATAGGTTCGAAGGGAATCAAACACATAGACTTTATTAAGATTAGGTCGGACGGCGTACAAAACCCAATGTTCAGTTGCGAGGTGAGGAATGAGATAGAGCTTGTTGTGTCCCTCAATCAAAATGCGATCCGCTAAATAGTTTATGTGCCTACCCTCTCTTATTGTACTACCGTCAGCTATGTAGTATGGGCACACAAACACAATAGAGGACAGCATTCCCTCCATCGCAGCTCGAGTAGCTACCAACCTATGGACAACAAAAACAATGCATATTTGTTAATAAATAATAACTCATATAAGTGGTCATAAAAATTCCAATTGTATAAGTTAAGAGTACTAAAATCTCAAAATGAAATTATACTTACGTGACATAGACGGCGACACTTATGGTTGACATCCATTCTTGATTATAAATGTCGCTTATGTCAGCCGTCGATACCATGTAAGTAGCATCGTCCCTCCCAACATACTCAGGACGACAATCAATGAAAATATAATTGTCCCTGAGGTAGTTTTGGGCATAAAATATAATAACGCTAATGCTGGTGGAGGTTGGCTTTGCTGATCTGAAGAAGGAATCTTTTGTGGGGCAACTGATTTTTCAGATTTAGCTCTCTTTCCTTTAGCAGCGCCCTTTTTTGTGTTGCTCGTTCTGCTAGTACCTCTCTTGGTTTTACTAGCAGAAGCAGTCTTCTTTTTTGATTCCTTAATTGATAATATTAAACAAAATATATATTGAGCATATAAATATATATATATGAAAAAGGTATATATAGTGTAACTACTAAACAAGGTCTAATGAACATGTCAAATGTCAATACCTCTTCAGTAGTGAGACGTATTTGATCCGCAGGCCAAGCCACAAAGCTTCCATGAGCTTCTAGTACTGTGGTTGCCTCATCGCCCTCATTATAACAAGGCAAGTGTGCACTGCCAATGATTGGAGTGTCAATACTCACCGGCCTTGTATTTAGGGCTAAATTGTACCCGTGGATTGTCTGCGTTTCAATACTGTGACTAATGCGGACCCTTCCTTTCACCAAAATTGTTGAAAGGTCATTCGCTAATAAGTTACATTTATGCAAACCCTAAACAAAAATATTACACATTATTAATAATTTATTACACCGAATACATTTAATAACAATTCATAGTTTGTAATGCTTACCTCGGGAAGAGTAGAAAGAAATGCATCAGCTTCACAACTATCTCTGACGCTATTTACATTAGATATGTGAAGCTGATCATGGTGTACTGAATCGGATGGCTTATACCCTTGAGATTTAATAAATGACAACTCTTGCTCCATTGTTGCCATCCGTTCAAATGCCACGTTCAATTTTTGGGTGAGGATGGCGACTTGCTCATTAGTGCTACGAGAACCACGAGATCGACCACATATGCTCGTTCTCGTAACACCCAATCCAATGCCCCTGTGTCTTCCAGGGTGTTCTACAATTCCTGTAGCCTGGGCCACAATGCTATATTGGTCCACCTCCTCACCTTCTGACGTTTCAAGTTCGTCCTGTAAATTTAACTTATAGGAATAAGCATAATATAATAGTTTTCTATAAGAAAACTAAGTAGGGTTCTAGATATCTACAAACTTACAATTTTTTTGGCTGCAACATCAACATATTCATTAATATATCCATCTCTTGTTGCTCTAGCCTTCTTCCATAATGTACCAATATTGATGGACGAGGTACATGGGTCCAAGTCTTGGGCTAGGAGCTACAAATCAAAAAATATTCTTAATTAAGAATATTATTATAAAATTCAACATTTACATGTAAATAGATAATGACAAAATGCATACCAACTCCTCTTCAAGGCCCGCATAGCCTTTGCGAGCCATATTATGCCGATATTTATTTTGCTTGGCAATCTCTTTATTTTGGGTACTTTTTTCCTATGTGACAAGCCAAAACATAATGACATGGTTATTTCAATATTAAGCATAATACTGGGATTGATACAAAAAGTTTAATTGTTATCTAACAAGTACCTTAAAATCCACCGTAAGACGATAAGCAATGAATTGGTTCCAACTTTCTTGATCGATGAAACCGTATCGTTTGGGTGGGTTCTGTCGTACAGAACCATCCTTCTTTCTATACATTTTTCTACGAGCTAAATATGACCTAAATGTTCTTAGACGCTCCCCACAATGTCTAAGAAGCCATTTCTTCCTACTCTCTGGGACATTGAACACTTTCTGCAAAATAAGACATGTAGATGTATACCGATGATAATGTAATAAAATTAATAACATTTGACATACAAAAATGATTACATAAAATAGCATTTTTACCGTGATTTCCTACCAAATATGCTCCTTATGACCCTGTGGAACCTGCTTCCAATTATTATAGGAGATAGGAACACGGTTACGGGTCACAAGGGAAATGTAGGTCAAGAACATATCTGCGTAAGGGCCGATGGGAAGATTGTAAGTATTCCATCCCAAATCGACTACTTCTCCTCTATTCCTCATGTCTACGATAATTCTCATAATCGTAGGTCCCCTCTTCCCTTCTTCATCACTGCTATCCCTATCAATGTTTTTGTTGGTCATATCTCTACAAAAAATAAATAAATAAATTATGTTAGAATGTTATGTATTGAGCATAATAATGTACCATTATATTATCGATACGAATCATGCTTAGAAAGAATTAATCTCAAATGTATCATGCTATTCTATATATATATATATACGAATCATGTTAACACGTTTCCAAAAAGATATTAATACTAACCCTAACCCTAACCCTAATTAACCATAATAAACGATAAACCCTAACCCTAACCCTAACCCTAGCTAATTAACCATAATTTATTATAATAAAACCTAACCCTAAACCACAAAAAAAAACTAATCCCTAAACCTAGCTAAATGTAATTAAAGCATAATATATAAATCATATTATTAATTATTATTATTATTATTATTATTCTTATCATACACAATTATTTCTCTCTATTTAATTAATCTCAAATGTATCATGCTATTCTATATATATATATATACGAATCATGTTAACACGTTTCCAAAATGATATTAATACTAACCCTAACCCTAATTAACCCTAATTAACCATAATAAACGATAAACCCTAACCCTAACCCTAACCCTAGCTAATTAATTAACCATAATTTATTATAATAAAACCTAACCCTAAACCACAAAAAAAACCTAATCCCTAAACCTAGCTAAATGTAATTAAAGCATAATATATAAATCATATTATTAATTATTATTATTATTATTATTATTATTCTTATCGATCATATACAATTATTTCTCTCTATTTAATTATTCACTTTTATATATTCCTTATTCTCTATATCTATTTAATCCTCATCAAATAGCAATAATTAACATATGCATATATAAAATATATTTGCATTTCATTATATGACATTTCCTATATCTTATTGCTAGTGATCTCCTATACTTATTAATGAAAATATGTGTGTGTGTGTGTGTGTGTATATATATAGTTTTTATGAGTGAAAATGTATATAATTCTACACTCACATTCATATTATATATATATATATATATATATATATATATATATATATATATATATATATATATGTAAAGGTCTCGGCCAACACATGCATTTGTTAATATATAACAATAACGCAACAAATTCAACCAAAAACAGCAAAATTTTCAGCCAATACATTAAACAACCCATTTTCGAACGACAAACCACAATCTTTCAATAACAAACAAACGAAACCCTGTACCAACATGCATGCATTTATATATATATACATATATAAGTAGATAAAATGTTACGAGAAGAAGAACAAACACATACATAAAGTGAGCTAGCTACAAACACGACGGTGAGAATGTTGAGAGAGGCAAGGGGCTTCAAACACGACAGAGGATGGTGCAAGTGCTAGCTAGCTTCGGAACAATGACAACACGCACATGCAGAGCCGGCAATGGCGGAGGCGTGGTGGAGAGTTGGCGGTGCGAGGGTTTCCTTTACTTGAGAGGAGCCGGCCGGTGTGGTCGTGCGAGGGTTTGCAAGGAGAAGGAGAGCAAGAGAACGAAGGTGCAGAGAGTCTGAAAATTTTGGCACGAAACAGAACTGAACGAAATATAAGTTTGATTTTCGGGTTTTAATAACGGTTCCTGAGAGAACCGTTATTAAAAAGATGATTTAATAACGGTTCTCTCAGGAACCGTTATCAAAACATCTTTTAATAACGGTTTCTGGAAGAACCGTTATTAAAAGATTCTGACTTTTGACAACGGTTCTAATATAAACCGTTATTAAAAGATGTTTTGATAACGGTTTACCTGAAACCGTTATTAAAACATCTGTCCAAATTTTACGTTGCCCTTTTAATAACGGTTTTTAAATAGAACCGTTATCAAAACTTCCCGCCGATTAATTTCCACGCGTTTGACAACGGTTTTCGAACTACCGTTATTAATGTCCCGTTATTATAACCCATTTTCGTAGTAGTGTTTGAAGCACCTATCAAGGCAAAATTTTCCTAAGCCACTATTATTGTCTAATGGAACAGATACATCATCTCGATCCTAACTCATGTAATCTTTCTATTTAAGTGATTAATATCTTATTAATTATTTTCTATCTCAAGATCATATTTTGGTTACATTGAAACCAAAAACCACACTATTATTAAACTGGTGAATCGATCAAAAGCACCTCTTCAGGTAAAATGCTCTTGATCCACTATCATCATCTGGTGGAACGGACACACAACACCTCAACCCCAACTCACGTAATATTTTACTTTAAGTAATTAATATCTTATTTGTGGTCATATTTCTCAATATCATATACATACACACACGGCTGGTGGAAAAACACTCCTGAATTACTATTATCATCCAATGGAATAGAAGGAAAAATGCTTCTGAGCTACTATTATTGTGCAACAGAACAAACCTAACATATATCATGGTAGCATACTCCTGACCACTATTCTTAAAATATTGGAATGGTGTGAATCACTTATTAGGGAAAAATTCTCTTGAGCTAATATTATAGTCCAGTGGAATAAACACATCATCTTAGCCCCGACTCATGTAATCTTTTACTTAAAGTGATTAATATCTTATTCACTATTGTTTATCTCAAGATCATATTCTAGTTTATGTTGAGCCCAGGAACCTCTGCTATTTTTAAAGTAGAACGGTGAGAAGCACCTATCAAGGAAAAATGGTCTTAAGCTATTATTATCATCTGGTGGAACAAACACACAACACCTTAACACCGACTCACATAATCTTTCACTTTAAGTAATTAAAATCTTATTTGTGGTGGTATATATCAAGATCATCATATATACATACATGTGGATATACAAGGCACATAATACATCATAACATAATCATTTGAAATACATAAAACGCAACCACACAAATATCGATACATAAAAGGCTACATTCCTCCTTAAGAACCCAACTTACACAAATTAAGCACAACTTCTTCCATGGTACTCATTTTATCCCCAAATTCAATACCTGTCCTTAAAAATATTATTATTCAAAACATAACCAAAAAACACGATCCAAATCCAATTTCTTAGACATGTGATAATAGCCTCCATTTAGGGTTACTATTTAAAATTCCCCATAAAATCCTAATTTTATAAATTAATCATAACTTTTCACATAAGACTCATATAACCACCAAATTAAATAAAAAGTCATAAATTACCAATAATAACAACATATAAAGAAATTAAGGTCAAAATCTACTATTTCACACATGTGATAATGGTTTTTGTTGTAGGGTTATTATTCCCAATTTAAGACATTTTTCTCATTTTATTGGACTTAGATCATTCATAATCACTCTAAACATCCTATATAATATACTTAACACATTTTGAACTAATTATCACATTAAAATACCCAATATTTTATATTTTACCCATATTCACCAAATTCCTCTAAGATGGTTAAAATAACCATATTTTTACCAAAATATTACATGTCCCAATGAGAATGATTTTTTTAACTTCCCACACATATCCTCATAAAAATACATAACCAGATATATATATACCTCATATCGCAATTTAGATATTGATTCAAACCAACCTTTGTGGTTTGCAAAACACACTTACCCAATAATATGCATAATCTTATGCTTTCAAACCTTTCACACTATTTCATTATCCAACATATCATATCATATAACAATATAATCATAATAACATCATCTATATAATAATAACAAACATGATATCACATAAAAATATATACACTGCACATTAAATTTGTAGCTATGACATGTATCCTTACTGAAAATGTCTTCGGTCTCTAAGAACATAAGACATACGACTCTTCCTCTGATACCATTGGAATGTCAACTAGAAGCCATAAATATAACAATATTAGACTTAAGAAAAATTAGCTAAGGAAAAATAGGTTAAATGAGACAGAGGAAAATGGAGATAATAAAACAAGTGAAATGCTTATGCAAGGGGTGAGAAATGATGGATGGAATAACAACGTGTAAGGAGGAGATAAAAGGTAGCACAACTGAGGAATGATTGTACACAAACAAAGTGTGTGGAGGAGGGCACGACCACGAATTAGGGATGGTGGTGGTTGGAAACCAAGGTGGTGGTTGTGTGGTGATGGAATCGGTGGCCAACCATAGGTAAGAAGTGGTTGGAGGTGGCAAGAGGTAAAGGGATTAAGGGGAGTGCATGGTGGATAGGTCAATGGGTGCTCATGGGGGTAGATGTTGGCTAGGGTAACTGGTGCAATACAGGGGAAAATGGATGGTAGTTGGGGTGAGGTGTAACGATAGGAATGTGGATGGTGGCTAAGGTAAGGTGGGATGGTAGATAAATAGATGGTGGATGGGGTGAGATAAGACGATAGAGAGAGGTTGGGGTGAGTTGGCAAAGAAAAAGGAAGAAGGAGAAGGGAGGGAAGGCTCGGGTGGTGGTGGTGGTGCTAGGTATAGTATTAGTGGCAACAAAATAGAGTAGAGGAAAGAAGGAGGGGGCTTGGGTGGTTTTTTGTATACAAAGGAAGGGAAAAAAATAGAAAGAGGAAATGCAAAGAAGGGGGTGCATGAATATGTGTATAAAGATGCATGGGTTGGTGAGGGAGAAATGGAAAAGTGAACTGGGAAAAAGGCTTAGTATAGGTGTGGTCAGTAGAGGTTTGGTGTGGTAGGGTGTGTAAGGGAGCAAGGAGAGTATTGTGTAGGAGTGTGAGGGGCAAATCAAGGTGTAAGGGGTTGGTGTAAGGTGTAAAGGGTTGGGGGTGCATGGCTAGGAAGGGGAAGGCGATGGAAGTAGAAATGCATAAGGGGGAAGGAGTATGTTTAGCTAGAAGGTGAAAAGGAAGGAGCTGAGGGTAGGTCGGGAAGGAAGGGGTAAGAAAGAAACTAAATAAAAAAGGAAAAGAAAAGAGGGGAAAAGGGAAATAAAAAGTAAAAAAGGAAAAGGCAAGAATTATTTTTTTTTGGTTTAGGATTAGGATTAGGTTTAAGTTTAAAATTAGGGAATTGGATAAAATTTAATATATCAATTATCCAAGGTTATGGTTAGGCTAAAATAATAAATATAATGACCCAAAATTTAGAATTTAGATTAGATTAAAATATTAATTAATAGAGATTAATATTATATAAAATTTTGGGTATTATATTCACTATCAAGTCTAAAAAGTCAACCCAAACCCACTACTAGGCCTGGAAAATTAGCCTAGCTCACATATAGAACTGGGCTCCTTAAGCCTCACCTAAGACATGGGACCTTAGAGGCCCTAAGATTAGTTGATAACCAAGTGTGTCAACCCACTACTAGAAGTGGCTTGCATGAGATCTCCTATCCCTCATCTCACTCTTGTACTCAAATCATATAAATAGGAGGTCTCATTTCTCATTTCCTTATATTCATAACGCCTAATAACCCAATTTCCTTTGTTCTCACCTTTCTCTACTCTCTCCCTCTACACCCCCACTCTTAATCTCGTGATTGACAATCATACCACAACAACATGCATCATCTATAGGTAAACTTACAAAAGTCATGTGTCCCCCATCCCATGAACACCACAACATAAATGCATTAGCTAACCCTATTAGGTTAGTCAAATCACTTGTTTGCATTAGCCACACCCCATTGGGTTGATTAAATCAACCCCCTTAGTTATACCTTATTGACTTAGTTATTAGATTCACAAGTATCTGTTGTCTTGATCATACCCTTCGGCCAGGTAAAAAAAAAACATGAAATCACTTAAGATTTGGTACATTCAGTTGGAAAAAATCCCACTAGGTTGGATGATTTGAACCATCATCAAAACATAACACTTCTTTATTAGTTTTATTAAGATTTATGTTGCATTACTACCACTTAAAGAGGTGTTTGGCTCATTACAATGGACGAGTCCCTAGATCATAAACATGGTCTTCAAAATCTAGTTTCCATCTCTTCAATTCTTAACACCTATCTCAAGCTAGAAACCCAACTTTAATTTCTTTATCACATGATAGAATGATAGAAATGAAGATTGAAAGCTACCATAACTCTTTATTCTAGTTCAACCCATGACTTTTATCCCACCTTTACATCTTAGTTTAACACAAATGCATCGACAACTACAACAACCACCAACTCTAATTGTGCCTTGCCTTGGATCTCTTATGCCTTGGCCTATCTGAAATCTCGTTAGCTATATAAAAAAAAACCTCAATTGTGTGTCACCATATTAGTTCAACATAAATTCATTGTTAACACTAGAAACCACTAGCTTTAATTATGCCTCAATTTAGATCTATCTTAAAACATAACAAAATTTTACAACTCAAATTTTTTTGTTTGAAATTACATTTTAACATAAGAGAAATACAAAACTCAGGATGTCACCTCTGCACCTAACATAAAATAGATTCTAAGTGTTTGTCTTGTGCTAGATATAAGGCTAAAATTAATAATAGCAAACAACATTTCAAAAGGGAGCAAACCTATTGAGGTAAAATGATATAGATAAGATAATAGCATTAATAAATGTGACTATGAGAGTAGGATTATATAAGAGCCTAAGAGTTTAAATATCTGATAGAGGCAATAGAGTTCCAAGCATGACCAAAACTACTCAAGCCAAATATTCTAATGCTCAAGCCAACCCCAAACAAGTATCTATTAGCCATCATTGCTAGAAGACTGGTCATTAAAGTCCTATGAAACATAAACAATGATAATTGATTGCTTGGATAAGATTTAGGGTCATTAAAATGCACATTAGTGCCTATACAAAGAATACTAAGTAAGATAAAACTACATTATCATATAGTAAGGTTTCTGCTACACAAATAAACACGGTAGAACATAAAGCATGGGCTTTAATCATACGTGGGTTAATATACATGGATTATCATACACAGATAAACATACATGGTATGTATATTTCATACTCCTCATGTTAACAACAAATATAAAGTAGGGTACTTGTGCTAGAGGATAAAAAGGCCCTTAAGCATCTCTAAAAACACATTCCCATAATACACATTGACAAATGATTATTGAGTTATTTATAAGAGATTTGAGCAAAGTGTATTAACTCTCCACCATGTATCTATCATGAAAGCTTACCAACTAAGAAAATGAAGCTATGAAATCCACCCACAATGATCATTAGGGCCAAGGGGCTTGTATGGTACCCTTGTTCACTCATATTGGACCACCAATGCCATGGGGACTCCAAAACCACAAGGTGGCCATAACCATTTAAGTATTGATACCCTCTAAAAGAACATAAGTCTAGAAGAGTAGGAGAGGCACCACCCATAGGTAAAATATAATAAGGGGTACCACCTCACTAACTCCCGACTAGCTAAGAAGAGAGCTGGAGAAGATAGACTCAAAACAATTAGTATTTCAATATTCACCTAACATAATATAATCGATCAAATCTCAATAATTAAGGATTTTATAGAGATAACACCTAATGCAAGTCAATGAGGACAAACGACACTAGTTCAACTACCAATGCATACACAAACTAAGGGCACTATTGGAAAACCTTGTTCCACCACAACGGAAATATACACCATGGGGAAAAACGGTAATTCAACCATAATAAACATTTTATTTTGTCTCCTTAAGTCTAGTTATTAAAGCTAAGGATAATAAATACAAGGTCAAAGTGTAGGTTAAACCCTATTCAAACATGCAAGTTCAAACCATACAAATATGAAAAATGGTCCCAGGGTACCATTTAACTAGTCCCAAAAAACCAATTGGCATGTTAAGGGCTAGAACAAATGAACATGAAAATCAAATAAAACACTTACCAGTTGACGAAAATTGGATAAAACACTCACTAGTCGACTGGTGACGTGATACCAAGCGACTAGTTACATAAAGACAGAGACCAATTTTTGCAGAAGGGGTACCAATCGACTGGTGAGATGATATAAGACGACTAGTTATGCAAAGACATAGAACACTTCCTACTGAAGACGTACCAGTCAACAGGTGCCTTTAGTGCACTACCACATAAGTCTGAATGGTTCAAAAAGAAAGCAAACAACTCATAATCAACTCAAATAATTCTAGCATGATTTATATACATATATATACACACACACACAAATCACACTCAAGGACATGATTCAACATGAAAATAACCTCATCATGATTAGGTCAAAAATCAACACTCCTATTTTACATTCTTTCATGAAAACCCAAGAAAAGGTCAACACATGCTTTCATACTTCTAAATGGCATATCATGCATCCTTGTTCATGTAAAAAAACAAACTAATACATAAATGAAAAGATATAAGAGATCATCACAATCATAGAATATGGTGAGAGTTTTAATCCTTAATACGTCCAAATTAACCATCTCATGGTATACATGCTTTAAGTTAATCTTGAGTGTACAAGTAAATAACTTGGCAAGATAAATGGAAGTAAAAAATCACTCATGCATAACAAACATCACCATAGTCTCTAACACTTGATCTTACCTTAAGCCAAGCACAAGTAAGAAAACACTACAATAAACCTCAAGGCTCTAACACTGGCCCGACTCAAAGCCCTACCAAGCACCAACAAAACCAACTCAAAACCCAACCAATCCACAAAATTTAGAAGATAATATAATGAAATCAAATGAAAAATTCAGTCTCAACCTCCTATCAAGGAAATTATATCTAAAAGGAGAAAATAGGTAGAAACTTTAAGGACTCAATCTTTCGCTAAGAACTAACTCACTATTGCATAAGAGAAAGTAATATATGTTTAGTAAAAATATTAAGGGAGCAAAAGAGAAGAATAATGGCACTTAGAAATGAAATAAATGGAGAGGAAAGGATTTGGAACAAGAGGGAAATAAAGAAGAAAGAAAAACATAGGGTAAACTCAACACTTAGAGGAATGATGTGAGAAATGAGAGCATAAGAGTAGAGTGATCAAAATGGAAGGTGAACTTTAATATCCTAGGCTTTCTCAAGCCTCTTCTTATGGTTGAAATCAAGATCAAATAGGGGTAAAAGTGTCAAGACAAATATATACTTGAGTGTTAGAAGAAAAAATGGAGTGTATAAATAAGGTTATGGGGTCAAGCCTGTCACCACAACCCCTAAGGTAAGGATTTAAGGAAAAGGGTTGCTATCTAATTTTATAGCTCAATATTTTTTGAGCTAATGCATAGTAGATAGGAAGAAAGTGAAATGTGTAAAAGAGAGGATAAAAGGTATTGGAGATATTTTTATAATTTAAATTCAAAAGCAACCCTAAAAAATATGATAAAAATATCTTAACAACTCCTAATTATGCTTATTAGCTCCAAAAAGTCATAATCAAAAGATTAAACAAACTCTAGATTATTAAATAATTTAAAAACAAAATATGAGTTAGGATAGTAGGAGAACTAGCTGACTAGTGTTGAGAAAATAGTCAACTAATGTTGAGAAACTAGTCGACAAATCATCCTAGACTATGAATGACTTCCCTAAATAACAAACCAACTGATTGGTGTGCACACCACTAGTCGATTAATCCCTTTGAAAATAACTTTTCAAGAATTTTCCCAAATCGTGTCAAAACAAATTCTTTGTGTACATAATTAACACATAATTAAAAGCATTTTAGGATGGGGTATTACATCTCATGTCTTGGTTCATTTGGACTCTAGTTACAAAATCTATTCTCCAATTTCAAACCTTGAGGCCCTTTGTTGAATTTGCATTGGCCTTAAGTTTTTCCTAGGTGTTTGCCCCATCTTGGGTGATTAGTTTGTAACTATTGGTAGTCATTTGGTACATTCCCTTCAACACTTGTATCTGCCTTATTTCCTCACCAAGGAGAGACTTATATATACACCATTTAGCATTAGAGTACAACAAATGAGTGTTCAAAGAAATGAATCAAATATCAAAATTGAGGTAACTTGAGTCTCTGCTTGAAATGTAATGATTTGGGGAGCACACATTTATTATTCAATTAAATTCCATAAAAAGAAATGGTGTCACTTAGATGTCCCTCATTTTAGCACATGACCATCATCATTTCAAGAAGTAGGGCAACATGCTCAAACACCAAAATTCCACATCTGATGTTGAGTTGCTCAAACACAAAATGTCCAAGTCTGATGTTAAGCTTAGTGTAGATAAGCCTCGACATCTACTTCTCAAATAAGGTAAATAAGATAAGTCTTCACCTACTCTTTTTGTCAGTACATCATTAGCCTTTATGTGTTAGATTTTAGTAGAATTTTGCATGATACGTGGTGAAATGCCTCTATGATAACTTGCTTATTAAATCTTAATTTCATGGTGAATAGTAACTATCACTACACTTTTGCATATTATTAGTCTTTTTCCTATCCCTAGAACAATGAAATGACCCAACTTGCCCCTAAGTCACTACTTTATAGTTGGGAAAAGGCATGAACACATGTTTTAAGTATTAATTAACATCCTCTATAAAAACCAATTCTTCACTCATGACTTTCAATTCTTCAAATTATGTGCCATACACAATGAAAGTTGACCCCATAGTTTTTATTTTATTTTAATGATCTGTGATGTCAAACCAACACTCAAACACACCATCAACTAGAGACATTGAATGATTAATCCCTTGTGTGATAGGGATCATCAATTTATTTTAACCATTTTTTAAGGGAGTTGGACCATGGGTTGAACCCATTATTTGTATGTATTTTGTAAGGGATGCATGCTCTTCTTCTTTATAGTTACTTTATAATGAAGCTGGATCATAGGCTAACCTTGTTCTCTATAATTGTATTGTGAGGGAGTTGTGTTCCTATCCTTAGGATTTGTTTATAGATTTTTTTTAAGAAAGTCGGCTATGACTATCTCAAGCTCAACCCTCCCAACGACCCTCAAATTCTTCGGACACCATAAGCCCTCCTGCATGAAGCCAACTCCATAGTCGACTATGGATATTTTTTGATGTGGTGGGTTGATTTTTGAATGAAATGATGATATGAGTTATTATCAAACCTCACTATCAAGACTAGAAAGTTGCTCTAACTCACACACGAGACTAGGATCCTTAAGCTTGACCCAAGATATGGGACCTTGTAGGCCATTGAATTAGGTGATAACCAAGCCTGTTAGACCCTTACTAGATCGAGGCAACTTACAAGGGATCATTCCCCCTTCCCTCATTTCTTTCTTGTACTCAACTCCTAATATATGGGGTCTCACTTCTCATTCACAACATCTAATAACATACTCTCTTTTGCTCTCACCTTTCTCCCTCTACACCCCATCCCCAAGTCCCTCGGCTGGCCGTCATGCCACAACAAATTCCATATGTTCTAATGTTTATGCATTGTTCTACTTTTATCATATTAGTATTTATGTTGTATTAACATATGTTATATCAGTGCATATTGCTATGCTAAAGTAGATAGTATACAACTACTATTATTAGAGTACATTGTATTTGTATATATGAATGTAATAGTTATGTACTATTATAATATATTTTGTTGGCTTATATATTTTATTAATTATTCGTGTTGTAGTATTACTACTCAAAACAGTTTATATATATATATATATATTCAAATCGCAATACTTTTTATAATTATAAAAAATGAAAGTACAGAAATAATCATTAAAGTAACTTGTAAATGTATATTAGATTAAAATTTATTGTATGAAATTCTTAATTGATATGTATTAATTAACAATAAATTAAAACTAAAATAAATTAAAATATAATAATTGGTAATGTGACTGATGAAAGTAGGGTAGAAAATTAAATATAGAACCAATGATGTGGAAAATGGAACTAAATTTTGTTGAAATTGATATGAGTGTAGGAGAGAAGAGACGAAATGATTGATATTATAATTTGGGGTTGCGATGTGCGAGTCTGATTAATGGATGCGGATGCTATGATAAGAAGGCGAACTTGAAGAAAACAATCTATAAGTTCATCGAAGGTAGAACCATACATACAACAATCATCGAAACCGAGGAAGCAAACAAACAATATGCAGCTCCATATCGAACATCGGCAACGTAGCAAAAGAATCCCGAGATCACTTGCATTATATTAGTATAAAACATCCTTGCATATCAAATGCATTATTATTTCATTATTCTGTAACTTCTGTTATACGCTCTCTTACAAGCAACTTCATCAGATAATTTCTATACATACAAGTTTGTGTATATCAACATGGGAATAGCAAAAAGGAGGATTCCGTTTGAACCTTTCTCCCTACCAGCTTAATTTTGCTGATCTTTCTATGACACCATTGTAACTGATCCTTGGTCAAACTTGGCATACCCATCACCCTGGACACCAATCTCAGCTCTATTTGTGCCAACACCATTTCATGACTCAACAATCTGGCACTGTCACGACCTTGCTGTTTTTGGAACTTGTTTACTAGGCAGTTCCCGCTTTTCATCAGATCCTTGAGCCTTCTCTCCTTCTGCAAAAGAGACAACGAATGAATGAAAATGGGAATGAAGAAACAATGAATGAACGGGAATGAAGAAAAACACACAAACAAAGGTCACTGACAAATGCACGAAAGAGGAGAAGACCATGCAAGTCAGGATATAATCTAGATATGCCAAAACCTTGAGCACAGCCGTACGAATTTTAGCAAGCAGCTCTGAATCCGACGGATCTTGTAAATCAACCCGATGAAAAATAGGCAGGGGCAACACATTATGTTGGTCCTTATCAGCACGAAGAAACAGCCAAAACACATGAATCGATTCTTCAATGATCTCAATGAGCTTTGATATAGAAACTGCGCTGCCGCCTCCCTTCTGTCCCACTACTTGTCCCTGCTTGCGATCATCCGCTGCACAAGAAACCCAAGACATAATCTGTCATGTTACTACACATATTGGTACTTTTTTTTTTTAACTAACACAAACACAAGGATAACCTCTTATACAAATATTGGATCCTGAGCAATCACGTGATCCTCATTCTTTTACCTCTAATAGGCGGCACTTGGAAGAAACGACAGTTAGCTATCCTGCTCTTGATATAATTCTGGACACGAGGACTGCCTTGAAATGGTTCGTCTTCTACGAATCGCTGCAAGAGAACTTCAAATTGCTGGAATTCTTCAGCAACTACATTGTAGCAATGCCGCAGCTGTCCATTAGGATCAGGATCGTATAGCTGTAGCTCTTTGGCTCTTCCATGTTCCCATCTGAGGATTTCCCATGAAAGACAGAGCTGCCCTACGTATACTAGTTCTAAATCCTTATTCAAATCTCGTATCGAATCGTGCAGTGGGTCTGTTACGTGTCTCAATCTTAACTTGTTAGCCAATATTTTCTTCAGTGCAATCGACTGCTTCTTGTTTGAGGGAAAATGATCCGGGTTTTTCAGCTGCAGAACGCCTGTATGAGAACAAAAGTGAGCAACTGTTGTAGTCTGACTACTTCCAAACACAATACAACAAGCTTCGTAAATACTCCCTCCATCAATATATTAAAGGTGGGGATGTGACTTTTACTCCATCATATTAAAGGTAGCTAGCAAGCTAGCTAGGGCCTAGGGGTGACTTTCAGATAAGGCAAAATGATTCTATAATTCATGGGGCTCATCATCCTTAATTCTTCTTCAGAAACTGCTTAATTTGAACAGAAAATCCTCGAGCACCAAATACAGTACCGGTAGTTAATAATGGTCTTCAACAGTTACGTAATAATGGTCTTAATTAGCATCTTAAAAGAGAAGAAGAAAATAGTACATACGGATGGGACCAGGCCAGCATACTAATTGATTATTTGACTCGTACGAGCACCATGAATCATTACCACTAAACCCATCCAATAAAATATGATCAGAAATGATTAAACCAACGGAAGAAATTAAGGAGTGGGGTATAAAGAAATAATATTATATAGCTTAATTCTGGTCTTACCAATCGCATACATGGTTTGATTACTCAAGATATCCAATTTGCGCATTTTGTCCGAGTAGCTTCTGTAGAATGTTTGAATCTCGTCCATCCGATCTTTATGCTCCACTTTGGCATCATCCATCTTCAATGGCTTCATCAAATCTGGATCTATCCTGGGAAGAGACTCCGATTCCTCTAAGATAGTGGGAAGTGCACTACTTTTCGTTTGTCTCATTTCCTTTTTCATCTGTCTGACATATTCCATATGCTCCAACAATACATCCCGCTCGTCCTTTTCTTCGTCATCGTCCTCGTCCTCGTCTTTCTTCAAGTCCACGGCCGACGATTTAGCCTCTTCTGTTTCGGATTCTTCCATATTACTACTAGATCCAGAGGATTCACCGACAGCATCGCCCTCATCAGGCTCCTCGTGATGCTCGGGATAACTAAGGTCATGATCGTCGTCGTCGTTTACGAGAGTTTTATCTTGTTCTAGAACAGTTATTGGACTCCTGTAAACCGCGGGGTCGAATAATTCTTCAGTGTGTGGGGGATCATCGTCACCCCTAGCAGTCAGGGATTGATGAGGACGGTCACGATACTCCCGGTTCTCCTCATCATCAATTTCGTACGATGGAGTTTCAGGTTCATCGGATGGGCTGCTAACAAGACTTGTATCAGAATCTGAATCGAACTCAGGCCAATTATATAAGAAATCAAAGAAATGTTCGCTCGGCTTCCCTGATCCTTGCTCTTTTACATCAACTAAATACTCAACTTGATCGTAGGAAAATCCATTTTCCTTGCTGGGGCTTTCTTCTACTTGCGCTACTTTTTCTTCTCCTTGTACTATTGGTGCCTTTTCTTCTCTACAAACACCGCCCTCAACAGTCTGCATAGAACTATCTAATTCTTGCTTCTCACTTCCATCTTCAACACCATCACTTCCACCACCAACAGAACAACACACTGCCTTTCCCAGCTCACCACCACCACCACCACCTTCCACCGGGTCGAAATCGCAACATTCTAACCGAGGAACACCACCCCGATCGTTCTCCTCCCCTTCGACTATCGAATCAAAGGACGACAACTCTAGAGACCAATGATTAACAACATCACTGGGAGATAATTCTTGGCCCCTCTTAGACTGATCGTCATTTGAGACTAAAATCATTTCTTGAACAGAGAAACTCATAATTTGAGGACCTTCAATGAACCCACTAAAACTATGACTACCTACAAACTGACACTTACTAGTAGTTGCGGCGCTGCCAGAAACACCTTCACTGCAACATGAATCCGAACCCCCCTCCTCCTCCTCCTCCTCCTCTGGCCCTCCTTGAGCTTCAAACCCGTTTTCATGATTGAGAGCTCCTTCCGCATAATTTTCACCAGAACTACTCAATAACATGCGACGAGAATCGTTACCGATTTGATTGCCACTTCCATCATCAGAAGACCCGCTGTCCTGAATTTCCTGATTTCCATGGCTGCATAAAACATATACCAAATAATTGGCAAAGATAGGAATCAATTTCATTAAACCAAATAGTTCATCGCAGACAAACATACGGAGAACGAATGACCGGAATCCTGAAGAAATGATGATACCTGAAAAATGGGGGAAGAAAATGAAGTACAAATCGATAAAGAAAAACCCAGACAGCAGAGGCGACAAAACACATTCTTTTGGGCATAAATTCCATCAGAGGAGCAAACTTCGCCATAGCAGACTGAGCTTTGAACTCCGAAAAATATTGGGTTCCCATAGTTTCAATCAAAGCTCGAGAATCTCCCCATCATCATAAGCAAAGAGGGGGCAGGGAGAAATTAAGAAAAGCAAAAGGGAATTGGTTTAGTATTCTATTGTACGATAAGCTAAAAAAGCTCACAGTCATGAGTCGTCATAGTGAGAGTAGTACGACAACAACATAAGATGTGTAGATCAGCGAGATTTGAGGAGGTAATAGAGGCAGCTAATTGGGTCTCAAAGAGTCAAGGCATGGCGTATAATACTGCCAGTGTATTCGGGAGGAATTCAAAGAAGAAATAAATTCGTGATAAAAAAGGGGGAAGATACAGGATCGAATAAATGGCGAAGGGTCAAATGGAATTCATCCAGACTCCAGAGTGCGTTCTACGTCCATTGAATCGTCCACTGAGAAAAAGAAAGGGAAGATGAGATTTGTATCGGCCGGGAAAGATGCGGAAATCAAACAAACGTTTCAATTGTTATTAATGGTCGGTCGTAAATAAATTGATCTATTTTACACTGTTTAGATTTGACTTATTTAATAATTAAATTTAAAATTAATATTTAAATTCAATTTAATTAATTAAATAAATAATATAAAATAAATCGAACATATAAATCATGTATTTCAGCGATTCGATGTTCGAATTTAATTAAATAAATAAAATAAACTAAGTAAATAATAAATTGAATTTCGCAATTAGTTTTACTCATATAGGTTCTCATAACACCGCAAACTATTGATTTCCCGGCATTTTTACACGCGTCACCAACCATGGCTCAGATTTTGTTCGGAGTAGACAATCGTAGCATGAAGATTCTGTGTTCTTTTATAATGGCCTAATGGGGCTGGGTACCTTATACCAGCCTACGATTTCGTACGCAACTTTTCAAGGTACTTTATCCTAGAGTTCACTATTATATTTCCATACAGATTAAGATATTTAATTTAATATTGTTAAAAAAATGTGTGCTACGATATACTTTTCCGAATGTATTTTAGTATAGGTATTGTAGCTGGTAAGCTGATTATATTCATTGAAATATTAATTAAGGGTATATTAGAAAATTAACATCTTAATTTCACTGCTCAATAGACTATAATTTGGGATAAATAAAAATTGAATATAATCACCGAGGACATTTAAATTCATTGCTTAATAGGATATAGAGGAAGAATAGAAATTTATATTGTGCAATTTAGCACCATACAACATGGGCAACAATACCTTTTTATTTATTTAATTTTATTCTTATTTATTTATTTTAACTTTAGTTTATTAAAAAAATATTATAATATTTCTGAATTTTTATTTTATAAATAGAGATCCATATGAATAGATTTTTAATTAAAAAATAGTGAAAATTAATATATTAGTAATGAAAGATTAGTTTTAAGTAGAATAATGGTAAACAAAATTAGTACATTAATAGTGAAAGATTAGTTTTACATAGAAAAATATCAACTCATTATTGAAAAATATATATATTAGTAATGAAAGATCAATACATTCGTAGTGAAAAATTAGTATATTAGTAGTGAAAATCGGTATATTAATAGTAAAAGGTTAGTATATAAGTGGTGAAAGATAATTTTTAAGTTGAATAATGGTAAAAGATCAACTCGCGACAAAAAATCAACTCATTGATGGTGAAAGATTAGCTTAATAGTGATAAAAGATATATAAATATATGATGAAACTTATATAGATATGTAGCTATAGTGAAAGTTCAATACATTAATAATGAAAGATTAATTTGATGGTTAAAAATTAGTACATTAGTGATGAAAAATAAGTAAATTAGTAGTGAAAGATTAATTTACTAGCGGTAAAAGATACATAAATGTATGATGAAATATATATGGATATGTAGTTGTGGCGAAAGTTCAATACATTAATAAGGATAGATCAATTCGTTAGTGAAAAATTAGTACATTAGTGGTAAGAAATCAATACATTAATAGTGAAAGATTATTACATTCGTGGTGAAAGATATTTTTTAAGTAGAATAGTGTGAATAATCAACTCGTTGGTAAAACAATCAATTTAGTGATGACACTAATTTAGTTTAATAGTGGTGAAAGATATTAAAATGTATGATGAAATATATATAACTATGTAGTTGTGGTGGAAGTTCAATATATTAATAGTGAAAGATCAATTCACTAGTAGAAAATAAGTACATTAGTGATAAAAAAAATTAGTACATTAATGATGAAATGTCAATATAATGGTGGCGAAATATCATTTTTAAGTAGGATAATGGTAAAAGATTAACTCGCTAGTGAAGATCAGCTCATTAATAGTAAAAAAATACATTAGTGAAAAAATATAAATATGGTGAAAGATCAGTTTTTAAGTTGAATAATAATAGTAGTAAACAATCAATTTATCGGTGGAAAGCAGTACACTAGTGGTCATAAAATCAGCATATTGGTAACAAAAGGTTAGTATATTAGTAGTAAAAGGTTATTTTTAAGTAGAATAATAGTAAAAGATTGACTCACTAATAAAAATTAGTTTAGTGATAGTGAAATATTAATTTAATAATGGTAAAAAAAATACTTAAATGTGTGTGTGTGAGATTGTGTGTGGACGCACGCGTGTGTGTATTAAATTAAAAGTATATTGATATGAGTATCAATTTATAGAGAAAATTTTTAGAAACATTATGGTATAAGTTTTTTATTTTTCTAATACTCATAATGAGAGATATTTTAAAAAAAAATACTGATATCATACTAATGTCAGTAAGTGACACATATCTTCTATGTGCAACTCATCATATGGTATAGGTACCGAAAGAAGTATATGTTATACTTTTTATATGCTGACAAATATGTCAAAATGTGTAGAATTAATGAATTAAGTCAATTATTATTATTTTTAATTATATTTTAAATTTAGATTTTAAATATCAAAACAAATACTAGTAAAAATTAACAAGAACATTTAGTAATCTAGATAATAATATTTAATGCATTATGGATGCAACTAAATATGACAATATTAATAGGGCTATACTACTTACGCCGTCCATTTTAAAAGGAAGTCATTTTAAATTGAATTTTGGTTACAAAAACAAAGTCGTTTTAATTATAAAAATAATAACATCTAAATTTCACTTTTATCACTTCTTTTTCCTTTCATTATCTATGTACAAGTTATTAAAATGACCTTCATGTAAGAAAAGAGGGACAAGGATGCCCACAAATTTTAAGCCCAACTTTGACTTTACAAAACATAATAATTGCATTCATATTTAAAAATATATTTGAATGATGAAATTTCTATAACTTCTATCAATATATATTGAAAAAAAAATCAATGGTTAAAGTCCATTATAATAATTCATATTGTGAAACATGTTGAGTAATTAGAGAAGTGGGTGATAAAACTATATACAATTATTTACTAATTATAAAAAAATAAGAGAAATAAGAAAATGTTTAAAAAATGTAAATTCTTGAAAAATATGATTTTCTTTTGTTTTTATATCACTAACAATATCATGTTATTCTACTTTGAATTGTCACTAAGTATTTACAAAGTTTAGATTAATTATTTTATTTTGCATCTTGATTGTATTATTAATGTAATATTATTTCATTATAATTATCAACAACACTATGTAATTTATATTGTAATATTATAATTTTTTTATATACGAGTGGTACATGCATCTTTGGCACAACAAACTTAAATTTGATACAGCTATATATATTTCTATGCTCTTTTTAACCCAAATAAAATTTACTTCCATCCCCCTCTAATAGGATAAAAGTTAGCTTAAATGGTTATATCCATATACACAAGTGTTCTTATTACAAAATGTTAGGATCTATTTATTTTTGGAATTTTTTCCTATATCTAGTTTTCTATGAAAAATAATAAATTAATTTATAGAAAAATGTATTTATTTATCCATATTATGAAACTAACATTAAAAATTAGAAATTACATGTTCATCTAGATTGAATCATAGCAACATCAATAATAATAATAATAGTATATTATTATTATTATTATTATCGATATTAATATTATAATAAGAATAGTATTATTGTCTATAAGAATAATAATAATATTGGCAATAAGATTATTTTGAATACAAATATTTACAATAATAATCATAATAGTAAAAATAGCATAAAAACTAATAACGACAATATTAATAATATCATCAATTTTAGCATTATTATTATAAGTAGCAT
Source organism: Tamarix austromongolica (assembly GCA_039764185.1). Classification (NCBI taxonomy): domain Eukaryota; kingdom Viridiplantae; phylum Streptophyta; class Magnoliopsida; order Caryophyllales; family Tamaricaceae; genus Tamarix; species Tamarix austromongolica. Next base: position 43,046,343 of record CM077809.1, on the reverse strand, counting down.
GTAACACAAACAATGATAAAAATAATGCCAACATTAATAGTAATATTAAAAGTTGTAATGGTAATAATAAGATCAATCAAAATAATTAACAAAATAAGATACATAATAATAATAATATCTTGGAAAAAATATTATTATTATTGTTATTAATATTAGTAATAATAATATTATCAATGTAAGCAATAATAATATTATTAATTTTAATAAGAATACAATTAATGATTACTTATTAAATATATTAATAATTATATTAATGAAAATTATATTATTAATATTATGATTATTATAATGTTATTAATAGTAATAATATCATTAATAGTAATTTCGTATTAATATTAATATTGTTGATAATAATATTATTTTTTTCATTAAAATTAATAAAATATTATTTATTTCTTCTTGTTATCATTTCTTGAAGTAATTATTATTACTTTAATAAAAACATATTATTAATATTATAATTATTATAATTTTATTAATAGTAACAATATCATTAATATTATTTCTTTACTACTATTAATAATATTGGTATTTTCAATAATATTAATAAAGTACTAACGAATTTATTATTATTAATGGAAATAATAATTATAGTAATAATATTATTACTACTAACAATATTAATATTCATAATGATAATATAATTAGTATCACTTCTATTTTTATTAATATTAATAAAATAATAATCATAATAATAACAACGACAACAACAAGAATAACAGTAAAGAGATACATTTATATGGAAAATTCAGAAAATATGGATAATGTTGATTTTAGTTTTTTTTTTCAAATTTATAAAACTATGTGTTTTAGTTTTTTAATTTAAAAATAAAATAAGAAACAACAATTAAAAATACGTTTTCTAATTTTTAAAAAATAATATTGTTTTGCACAAGTAAACACACTCTTATTCTTTCAATTTATAGTTTTTGCACTATTAATTTTTTATATTTTTTTGAGTCAAAAATATATGCTCCATCCGTTTTTTAAAGATATTATTTTTAATAATTTATATATTATTTTAGGAGGTAATGAATAGACCTCTAATATGATAATTATATCATTTATTGAGAAATAATATAACAATTAATGTATAGAAGAAAAAAATAGAAAAAGTAGGAATAAAAAAAAAATAAGCATTCAAAATTTTTAAACAACCTTTATTTTAAAATAAAAAGTTTAAACTAAAAATACATGATTTTATAAATGGATGGAATATTCATTTATATTATTTAGTTCCAATAGGCGGAGTGGGTTAGAGCATGGAGGATTGGAGGAGGCTTAAAGCCATCTAAAGTTAAAGGCCGACCTGTCCCACTCGCTCTAAATAAATAGGTCATGACCGACTATTCTCAAGTCCCTCCATGTTGATTGCAATTATTAGAAAGTGACCGATTATCAACACACATTCTTTAATCTCAATCAATTTTTGTACGTCATATACTTATCGATCGATTACTGCAAAGGCGTGCGAATTGCAGCTTTGAGTCACGTAAACACCCATAATATATATATATATAGTAACATACTAGCTGTTTGTGGATTTCAGATGTGTGCATGCATAATGCATTTGTATCAAGAAAAGTTTGGCCATGCATCATACATGCATGTTTAAAGTTGATTACATGTGAAGACCTAATTTAATCATAGTGGTATGATAATAAGTAGAAAAATACAAAGGGGCTCCAATGTGAGGTATTTAGTAACGTTTTTCTCCGTAAGCAACATCTGAGGGCACGTCTTTTGGGCATCCAACGTGGCTTGAGTACTAAATACTCGCATGACCTCATTAAATTAACTTGAAAGCTGGCTTACGAGGGAGTACAATAACGTGTTGCTTCAGGAAAAAAACCTGTGGTTCTAGAATTCTAAGATGGAGGCCGCTACACTGAACGACCGTATTACTAAGTTTTTCCCTAGAGGCTACTTTGTCTAGGAGGCCAAAGCGGGCGGTTCATGAATTATATGTGGAGGATGACAGCCAATTTACCAAACCATTAGTTATGCAGCACTTAGTGGTTGATAATTTTCGCCATTTATTCACGACTGATTCTGTTTATGTGGCTTTTGCTGAGACCGCGAGTTGTTTCCTACCCGACATCATGGGGAAGGACATACATAGCCTTGTTGACTCAACTTGCGTTGTTGACTCAACTTTTCGTCGTGTTAGTTTGCCAACCAAGATGAACAATGCTTTTTTGTGTCTACTCCCTAAAGTGGAACGCCTAAGATTGGTCAAGGACTTTAGACCCATTGATTTATGCAATGCAACGTATAAGATTGTTATAAAGATAATTATGCATACGAGAGACAAAATTCATTATTGTACAGTAATTGTTACTCTATGAAACATAAAAAAAAGTACATAAGGGTTTCATGGTCTTAAAGGTTTACTTAGAAAAGGCTTATGACGGTCTAATCCCAAAGGTTTATCCATAATACTTTAGAGTTTCTAGGTATTCTACATTCCCTTATCCAGCTAATTATGTCGTGTGTCTCCCCCTCGTCCATTAGAGTTATATGAAACAATGATGTCAGTGAATCTTTCACTTCCGGTTGTGGAATTTGTCAGAGTGACCTAATATCCTCGTATTTATTTATTTTATGCATGAACAAACTTTAACACATTATTAAAGACAATTAATGTTCCCTTGGTTAATGGAAGTCTGTCGCAATGATATGGGGTACAAAGTTTTATCACATCTTATTTGTTCATGACTTGCCATTGTTTGCATAGGCCTCCTATAGCTAGTTCTACTTCGGGACAGAAAGTTAGTTTGAACAAATCACCCATATGTTGGTTTAGTTTAATATTCTGCTTCATTGCTTCTTCTGCAAATATTCCCATGACATGTTTGTTGGGTTGCTACATGGGTATTGAGTTGTGTGATGATCGCATCTCCAATAATATTTTTTTAGGGTAATCGAACAAGTTTGGAAATGGTTGGTTTGATGGAAACCTATAACACTCCTAAATTTTGAACTAGAAAATTTTGTTTGGAAGACAATGCACAAGCGTTTGTAAAAAAAAATTAGGGAATATTTTCGCCACATCAACTATAAGAGAAGTGTGATCATCACCTAACACATGTGTAATCCCCCAAAAATTTCGAAAACCCATATTTTAATAAATAACTTTATTTGAAATAAAAATTAGCTTGTAAAATTATTATTTTAATTATTTTGTGGATTTTAGAGTATGTATATTTGGATAAGAGTATTTAATAAGTTAAAAATAAATATTTTGCTAATTATCATATTGTTCCATTTAAATAATTTTAACAAACTAATATTTTACCAAATTTACCCTTTTTAAACTAAAATATTAGGTTATAATAAATTACATTGTTAAATTAAATAATTTACCAGGAATATTATATTTTATGATTTTATAAATTTAATTAAACTAATTTTTCCTATTTTTTTTCCATTCCCATTTTTCTTTTTCCCCCTTTCTTCCTTTCCTTTTTCTTTTTCTTCTTCCTTTCCCCTCGGGCTGCCTCGCCAGGCCAGCCTTCCCCGTGCGTTGGGCCTTCGGCCCGCCTCATCTCCCTCAGCCCTCTCTCCCTCTCGCACATTGACCCGGCCGACCCCTGTTCGTTTTTTTCTTTCTTCCCCCTCCTTGGACCGGTCGGCCGCCTGTTTTCCTTTCCCCCGACCGGCCGCCACAGCCCTTCCTTCTTTCTTCTTCTTCTCAGGCGACAACAGCCCGACCCTCTGCAGCTGCCGCCCGACCACCTGCGCCTGCCGCCGCCTGTCGCCGCCTGCCGTCGCACCTGCCCCTGCTACTCCCTCCCTCTACCCTGTCCTCTTCTCCCCTCCTTCGAGCCGAACTACCCCTGCACCCTATCCATTTCTGCAACTCCCCCTTCCCGTCGCCACCCTCTCCCTGCCACCCTACCGCCTCCCTGCCACCCTATGCCCTGCCATCTGCCCCTTGCCCTTTCCTTTTCTTTTCTTCTCCCATTTGGCCATTTTATTGTCCCATTGTCGAGCCCTCTTCTTCCCCCGAGCTCCCTCCTCTCTCCTCCCTTCTTTCCTTTGTTTTTTTTTGTTTCTCCCTGCGCCGCCGCTGTCCGCCGCTCCGACCGCTGCCCCCAACCCCTGCGCCGACTCCTGCCACCACCCCCTACTACCCTGCATCCCCACACCGCCCCCTTGAGCCCTATACTTCCTCCCTTCTCCACCCCTTCTTTCTTTTCTCCCCATTTTTCCCCTTATCACCAGCCATCTTCGCCGCCTTGCCTCCGCCGTATCCGCCGCCTTCAGCCGCCGCAAAACCATCCTTGGCCACCACTAACACCCCCTCTTCACTCCTGCATCCTTACCTTGCCACCAAACCTCCCCCAACCACCCTCTTTTCTAGCCCAAAGACCTCAACCCGAACATGGCTGGTTTTCTTCCTCCACCCCTCTTCGAGCCATTTCCCTGCCCATTTATGCATGACACTCACGCTGCTCATGCAGCGTGAGCTTTCCCCCTTATGTTGGAAATTGTTTGGAAAATTTTTGAGGTATAATGATAATTATTTAAAATGTTTTATTAAATAAATTTCTTTTATAAAGTCTTACCTTTTTTATTTCTTATTTCTAACACAATAGTGATGGGTGTTATTTTAGGTGTTGAATTGCTAATTGTGCTTGATAAGGTTTGATAATTTTGCGAGATTAAGGTAACCGTTAAATCCCGCTTAAATGCATGGATTAATGCATGTTATCACATTAGGCCTTATTAATGTGTATTATGCTTGATGTATGTTGCTTAGCATATCATATGTGGTTATTGTGTTTATTGTTGAAAGGAAGCATGATAGATTGATGATATGTATGGGGATAATATTTAAGGTAATAATTTGGTGGTTAGGGAAAATGTTAATTATTATCCATGTGGTTATATGCTATGGTGGTATTTAATACATGTTTAATACTTTGTTAGCATTAGGAGATTTTATTAATATATATTGTACAAGAGTATGGCCTAATATATATATACATGTGCTAATAAGCATTACATTAATTATAAGAGTCATGGGTGAGACTTCAAGGTTAATACTTCATGTAGTATTAATAATAATTTAATAATAAGGGTGTGTAAAGAGTAAAATGGTGAATTTGTTAATAAAAGGAGAAAATAGTAATTTTGGAAGTAGGGGGTAAAATTGTAACTTTGTGAATAAAGGATGAAAGGGTAATTTTTGTAATAAAAAGGGGCAATTTGGTAATCTTGTTAAAGAGAATGGCAATTTGGTAAATTGTAATAAAAGGACAATTTGGTAATGTTATAATGAAAGGGTAAAATTGTAATTTTATAATTAAAGGGCAAAATAGTAATTTTATGATTAAAGGACGAAATGATAATTTTACAATCTAAGGGCGGAATGGTACTTTGGAAGTTAAAGGAGGTAAGAAAGTAATTTTATAATTAAGGATAAATGGAAAAGTTATAAGTAAAAGGACGATATGGTAATTTTGGGAGTTAAGGGGGTAAAATGGTAAATTTGAAGGTAATTGGGTAAAACGGTAATTGGGTAAATCAAAGGGGTAAAGGTGAACATCGGAAAGGAGTAAATTGGAAATAATAATTATTGAGAAGGGTAGAATAATAAGTTAAATAACAAAAGGGTAATTTGATAATTTAATAGTAGAGAAGGGTAAAATGGTAAATATGATGAATGTGAGGGGTAAGTTGGTAATTAAACCGACTGGAGGGTATTTTTGTAATTTTGGATAATGGAGTAGGATAGTTTGTTAATTATGACAATTAAGAAGGGCAATTCGGTAACTTAAATAACAAAAGGGTAATTTGGCAAATTTAATAACGGAGAAGGGCAAAGTTGTAATTATGATCATATGCAAGGGCAATTTGGTAATTTTGACAATGAGGAAGGGTAGTTTGGTAAATGAGAATAAAGGACGGTGAATTGGTGATTAACTGAATAAAGGGTTAATTTGGTAATTAGGATAAGGAGGAAGGGTAATTTGGTAATTTGACCAACTCAAGGATAATTTACTAATTATGATAAAGGAGAAAGGGGCAAAGTGGTAATCTAACCAATTAAATGTAAAGTATATTAAGTGTAATAATTATTAAGGGGGAATTAATGTCCTAATAAGTATGATAAATAATTTAGTAACCTAAATCGAATAAGGGATAACTTGGTGATTTTGTAACAAGGAGGGTAACGTGGTAATTTATCAAATAAGGAAGGGTGACGTAGTGATTTTATAAGTAAAGGGGTAAATAAGTAGTTTGTATCTAGTATATTATTATGATTGTGGAATTCGTAACATGGCTCTAATAGTGTTGATTAACGGGGTAAGAATATTTGATGATTAGTAAGTATCACGAGAATGAGTTTTAATTCGGAATTATATGAGTTTAGGATGGCCTTAATGATTCTCCTATGTTACTTTGAATGTCCATCTGAATAAGAAATTTCTGATGATATCTGAACGATTAAAAGAGGATAATTATCTTATTGTTGTGCCTTTCTGATCACCCTTAATTAAGACACTAATACTTAAAGTGAAAGACCTCGAGATCGGGAATGGTGACTCCTTAGGGGTCGCTACCCTAAGGACGTGGTTTAGTCCACGATTTTTTGGTATTTGCTGGTGTGCCTTTGAGCCCTAGCCAGGCCCTATATCTACTCTATCTAGCTCTACGGACCTAGTTAGGGGGTATGCATACTTAAGGATTAGGTGTCCTTGTCGGTAGGGTACTGAGTTAGCTTTATGCACTAGTACGACCAGGGTACCTTTGCGTCCCTGGGTTACTAGTTGAAGGGTACCGAGTTGCTTTTATGCACCAGTGCGACCGGTGTACCTTTGTGTCCCGGGTTCTTGATCTCCCTATCGAGGCAAATAAAATGGAATTGTTGTGCTGAATAAAAAGGGAAAATACAAATTGTTAAAGTGAAAGATTAACGAGCCGGGACCAGTTGATTTATACGATGAGTACCGATCCACCGGTGATAATAGTGGCCAGGAGCGTTGTGCCCTGGGTGATGATTCTTTATATATCCCGGTCCACCGGTTATAATAGTGGCCAGGAGCGTTGTGCCCTAGGTGATGATTCATTATAAATCCCGGTCCACCGGTTATAATAGTGGCCAGGAGCGTTGCGCCCTGGATGATGAGTTATATGTATTCCGGTCCACCGGCAATAATAGTGGGGGTCCCGAGCTCAATAAGATTTATTTTGGATGTGAATGAGTTATGGAAAAATACTAGTCATTGAGACGATTAATTAATGGCCTCAAGGCCCGAAAAATATCTCGATTACGGATCATGGCCTATTTGATACTGGTTGATTGATTATTGAATATATGAAAGTGAATTTTACGTATACGCTATTAATGTATGATTGAGTTATTGGATGTACAAATAATTGGATCTGAATACCATGTTTATACCTATGGTCATATCTGAATGTAGTAGTGTCATGTGTAATATGGCGTGCCTGTATTTTAAGTACGTTTTTAAAGGGTTACTCAGTACCGTAGTACTGAAGGGTTCCCTTTATGGGGCCCCTGCCTATTCAATGGGCAGTACCCCTTGCAAGTTGTATTCAGGTGCTATTCAAGTGGGCCCTTGGGGAGAGCGTAAGGTACTGTCCGCAAATTTTTAGGGTTTTAATTTGTCTCCTTTAAATTCAACGTATCTGTTATTTTGTAATCACCGTGGTTGAATGTTTCTCTTGTAAAGTATTTACTGTGCTACTCTGATCTTCAAATGCTTAAGTTCTCGTAAAGTTTTATTTTACTCCTTTAGCCTTAGCACTTAGTACTGGAACGGTATGAGTGAACCGGTCTGGTACTAAGTGTGGCGGTAATACTCCCAAAGTTCACGGTTTATTAAGTTGCTTCCGCTAACTTTCTTTTAATTAAACAAAATTTTTCAGTGGTGAATTTTGGGGTGTTACAACATGTCTAATGTAAGGTAAAATAGAATAATTGTGAAAAAATGTATACTTACTAACAATCATACAATTCTACAATGATAACGGCGAGAATGATATTATTGATAAAAGAGAGAGTTTATAAATCTAAATATATGAATTAAAGTCAATAATTTAAATAATCGGAAAGAACCAAAAATATTCCAAAATATTGGGTAAAAGTACATTTAGTTACATATATTTTAGTGGGAAAAAACGGAGAATGAGAACAAAAAATTGAAATTAAAGTATTAAATTTTTGTTTGAAGGAAAATGAATAGAAGAAGTGGAAATGAGGATAAAAGCTTTTAATTTCCGACAATGCAAATAGATAATAGGAATGAGAACAAACATATTTTAAGTTTTTTTTTTCATATTATTTTTGTTATATAACATCAAGTAGAAAAATGATGATAAAATAATTAATTATTTTCACTCTCGTTTCGATATTTTATTCTCTAAACTCACATTTCCTTTTACTAAACGCCTATAAATAGTTTTAGAATTGTTTTTGTCATGCAATATTAGGATTAGCTTAGAATAAATGTTGGTTAGACTTTATGTCGAGCAATTAGTACCGGTTTTCAAGATCCTATGAGTGGAGAAGATGAAACTAGTAATAAACGAACAAAAAGATCAAATAAAGAAGTGGTGTCACGATGGACAATATCTCAGTGCTTTCGGCTTTCAGTTTGACGGGATCACGGAGTCACAATCACGTGAGACATGACAGCAGTGGTCTCCTCCACCTACCAAGGCCCTTTGTATCTTCCGATTTCGGCCACAAATGATCCAGTAATGCCAACTTGTCTTTTCCCGATTAATTGAACCTCTTTGCATCATATACTAGTTCGTAAAACAAGGATTCGCTATTTATAATTAGATTCGATGAAGTTTGCCGATTTAAATAATATGATTGGAATATTTTGATCCAAAATCAAATTTAGACACAAAAATTTAATTATAATATAAATTTTAAAACTTGAAATAATTTGAACCAATTTTAAAACATATCTAAATTTAACTAATTCCATAATAATACGTATCCCAACAATCCAAACCAAAATGATCTGATCCAAAAATATATAATATGAAATTATGTTGCATGAAAACACATAAATAAAGAAGATAATAAATGTAAAAGTGTTAATTCTTATAAAATTAAAAAAACAGAAATAAACGATAATATATATATATATGTGTGTGTGTGTGTGTGTGTGTGTGTGTGTGTGTGTGTGTGTGTGTGTGTGTGTGTGTGTGTGTGTGTGTGTGTGTGTGTGTGTGTGTGTGTGTGTGTGTGTGTGTGTGTGTGTGTGTGTGTGTGTGTGTGTGTGTGTGTGTGTGTGTGTGTGTGTGTGTGTGTGTGTGTGTGTGTGTGTAGACTTGATTACATAAAATCTAAAAAAATACACTCAATCCAATAAAATTAAAAGAAGAAATAAAAACCTTTTAAAACTGCTACATAAACCACAATAGATTTGAAACGATGATTAATTAAACACCCTATAAAGAAAGAATGTCGAATTTCTATTTATTTATTTGTATGCAACATATATGACAATAATAGGAAACGACAATTGGGGTCATCACCATATTTTTGTGACCTGAACTTGATCTATATCTAGATAAAAAAACCCATAAGGTGAGGTCAAATTTAAAGTTATCCAATCTAAAATGATAAGATTTAAACTAGATTTATACCCAAACATAATTTCAAACTTAATGTAATCTAAAATCAAATTTGATTGACAAAGTTAATATATCACCTCATATAAATTATTACACAAATATCAATAAACTATGTTATTAATAAAATTTTATGTAAAAGAATAATATACAACCCATGGGACAGTAAATAAAAAAAATACTAATATGACTATATTATCCTAACTTTATTTTAATATCATATTAGTATCAATCAAATTAGACCACAAAAATTTCTCTTATTATAATCATAATAATAATTATTTTTTATATTATAAGCATAAAATTATAATCGTAAATATAATAATAATTTTTATAATATACATTTTATAATGACAATAATAATTTTTTTAATTTTATTTCTAATACTATTGATTATTTTTATTTCTAAATATGATAATTATAACAATAATAACAACAACAACAACAATACTTATTATAATTAACATGATAACTATAATTATTATAATAATCATAACGATAATTATATATGTATATATATAATAATAATAATAATAATAATAATATTTAGAACTATATTTATAACAATAACCCTAATAATAATAATAATATTAATTTATTATCATTACATATTTTATAATAATAATAATAATTTGCTATATCATTACATATAATTATGATAAAATTACTATAATAACCATAATAATAATAACAAATCACAAAATTTAATTTATTCAATATGTTAAATTAATAAAAATCAATTTTAATACAAATTTTGAATTAAATTGACCCAACACAAACTCAATACTACTCGAAGTCTGTAGACCCATATCAACACGACACAAACCCTATTTAATCTCGACTCTATAGACCTAAATGATATCCGAACCTAAACAAATTCAATGGATTAAGTATGGACCCAAACCAACATTATTCTAATCTCAAATCACTTGACCCGGCACAAAACTAACTCCAATAATTATTATCCGAAATAGATCCAAACCCAAAAACTAACCCAAACCTGCGTAACCCTATATGATTACATAACATACCTCATTTTAACCCACTTAAAATGACCCGACCCACATGAACTGCATGTGGGCTATAGCTATAATGTCAATGTGAATTTGTTTGTTGATTGCCTGGTTAGGTTTGTTTGGTAAGAGTCATTATAATAATGGCATAGACATAGTTAGGTTAGGTTTGTTTATTGAGAATCATTAACATAATGGTAAAGATGTAGGAATATTTTTCCTAATTAGGTCGGATCAAAGAAAGAGATGTATTGATAGTTGACCTTATAAATGTCAAAACCTTTTGCGGTAGATAGAGAGGCAGATTGGGTTTCTCCCGTCGGGTGATGGTTTTATGCGGAAACTAGTTTGGGGAATGGCAAGTAAAAAATGAATTTGAATATCGGCCACTATACTGGCGAAGTGTATGATCTCAATAAAATAAGTAATATCCATTTCTTTGTGCAGAGGCTTGTATGAAGTGTTGAGAATATTATATTATAGTTCGAATTTTCCTTTTATTACTTAATTGTTCTTTTTATACAAGTTATTAAACTTGTTTTGTTTCCTTATATTATTATCAGAACCGGTGCATAAGCTTGGACAAAAGTATATTAGTTTAAACATTATTAAGAAGGAGAAAAAAACTATTTTATTATTTTAAATTTTCAAATTAGTATATATGTTCAAAATATTAAAAAAAATATACAATAGGTCAAGAAAAATTCACACTAAATACTAAAAATGACCATAAATTTTCAACTATAAAATTAAGAAAGAAATCTTAGAATAGACTAACTTTATTATTTGCATTGATTTTTTTAATACACATTATTAAAAAAAATAAAAAATAACTATAGAGTTTGAACTTTGAACTAATAATTAAAAGATTACAACATGGTCAAATAAAAATATTACGCATACTCTTTTAATTCAAAATAATTATTGTTCAAACTTTATGCACATAAGTTGAGGATGAACGTCAAATGATATATATATATATATATATATATATATATATATCATTAATATTCATTAAACATTTAATGATTATATTTTTTGGAAGGTAAAAACTCAAATCAAACTATTGATGATGAAAGTATTGCTAAGAGAGAATAAGAGGTAAATTGAGGCAAGTAATCAAATACATTATTTTATAATTCTGAAACGACAATGTTTTAAAGCTAAAATTGACCATTGTTTGAATGAAAAATAAAATTGGTAAAACAATATTAATTTAAACAATAAGATGTATTCTTTCCCTTGTTATAATTATAAATAAAATTTTTTTTGTAGTTAAGCTTCTTATATATTATGTATAAATTTGAAATTTATAAGAAATGAGAATAGGAAAGATGTACTAGTTAATTGGACTAGCTTGATAATATATATAATTGTACATTTTAAGGATTAGTATTTTTTTATGCAAAAATAAATAAATTGGAAAATGGTAGTTAAAGTTTAAAAACAACATTTCTTCTATTTAATAATAATGGTGTGGTTTAGGTTATGTTATAGATTGATAATTCATAATTAATAACATTTTTATAACATATTTTATTATATTTTGTCTATATTTAGCCTCACATTGGAACTCATTAAGATTAATTTGTTAAGAGAATGTTATGCTTCATAATATACATTCCAAATTAATTAAGGGCATCTGAGGGGGAAAACATAGGAACAAACCTATGTTATGAGACAAACTATAGAAAAAATCCAGTATCTTACTCTATATAATAACAAAGTCTTAGGCATCAATTTTTCCCTCCTAATGCACCTTCTGTTGTTATTAATTATTTGAACACACTAAAAAAGGTCGAAGTATATGCATAAAGACCATAAGTAAATAGGTAAAGCAAAAATGGAGTGAGAAATGGGCAAAAGGAAGAAGCATAGGTTAGATTGTAACAACCCTGTTTTACCAACAATTTTTTATTTTAAAATATGATCCGCAGAAGAAAAATAAGAAATAGAGAGGAAAATGTCATTTTTAGTATTGAGAGAGGTGTGTACATCACCTGATTGATGTTAGATACAAGGCTAAAAATATCTGAACAACTTAAAATTTAAGCAAGAATCATAATGTATAGCAATTGAGTTCGAAGAGTACACTACTTTAACAAAGTCAACAAAGTTAGGAATGGTGTTTAAGTAAACTGGAATAGGATTTAAGATTCCAAAATATATATGGAAAAAGAAACCCAAAACAAAGAACAAAGAATAGCCCTTACACTCATCCCATCTCAATGGTACGATTTACATTAACCACAAAAGCAAGGATCCTCATCCCCCGAATTCTCCATACACTTGAAAACCTAGTACCAATGTAGGGTAGTAACAAAATTATCTTAAATAGTGAAGTATTAATACAACTTCCTTATATTAAGTATGTCACAAGTCTTCAAAAGAAGTATCATGCTCACATAGCACAAATCACACAAATCTCGTGGTAATAACAAACAAGCATAATGTAAGGACAAAATTATGCATTTAAATGCTATATCTTAAAAATACCTTAATCATCCAAACTATTTGGCACCCACTTCTTGACAAAAGAGTTCACACGAATCAAACCCCATTATTCTCACATTGTTAAACCATATTAGGTGAGCACCTTGCAATTTTAACTCAGCTAAAAATGGATTCTATCCTATCATCTAGGTACCGGCACTATAGAGATGTTAAATCATCTCATGAAAAGTAATTCAAAGAACTCCATATAACTTAGAATGATTCATGATAACTCCTAGTAACTTATAACAACTCAGAGTGGCTCATAATAATTTATAGTGACTCCTCCACTCTAAGATAGCTATTCAAGGGGTGTATACAAACCAACTAGAGCTCTAAATTCCTAAGTATGCATACTCCCATAGGGCTTGTGAGTCAACATATAATAGGTAGAAATAGGCCCTTTAACCTGAAGGTCTAGCTCTTGCACTCTGGGGGGGGGTTTCTAAGTTCTCTAGAAAAGGAAGTCATAAGCAACTTTTGACCACTTAGGGTCACAAACAACTCCTACACATATCAACCTCATTTTGTCTCAAACTCTTAGATTCAATTATGCAAGGTCAAATTTAGTTAAATATATAGCTAATTAATCTCTCATGATGATACATAAGCACATTAAGCCATATTATGACCAGGATGTCCTTAACCACAAGTAAAACATACATAACACATGGAATGTTAATTGCTTCGTCCCTAAAATCTTATTACCTAGAGTCAACTTATTCTCATGTATCATACATTTGATCAAATTAATTAATGAAAGCATACCCTCGGTGTCAAAATTGAGGTTCACATTAAAATCATAAAATAAGATTTTTTGCTATTTTCAGAAGAAAAAAAAAACACTTTGCACGGTGAATGATCAAAGTCAAAATTGAGGTTAAAGTCAAAGTCAAGGGTCATGGTTATGGTTTCACTATCATTAATCACATATTCCATATTTTACCATTTTAAGATTAATTTGGTTATTTTATGTCCAAGCACGATTAATCTTACTTTAACCCTACTTATGTCATCAAGGGTAATTAGAACATGATTAGTGATGAAAAAAATTTAAGGTCTCAAGAACATATATGAAAACTATGATTATCATTAATGAATCGTGAAGAACATGTTGAATATGTTCCTAGACACACATGAACGTATTCAATCTAGCTTAATCAAACTTCCATCAATCACAACATAGACTATATGAATCCAAATGACAACATATCATAGATGAAAATTATCCAAAAATGCCAATAAATATCATGGAATCATTAGATTAAATAAAAACACAACTCTATGATAAAAATAAAATAAAATGAGATGAAAGACATTTTAATGACCAAGACACACTTTTGACAAATTTATGCACTTGACGGAAAACAATCACAATTGTTTACATGCAAACCTTTTTCATGATCTAAAAGTTGATTGAAAAAGTATACACATATAGATATGATTTGATACCAAATAGATCTTCTATATCTTAGCCAATTGAGAGCAGCTAAGTAATAAAGTTACCCTAAATTCGCAAGTCTCAAATCACCAAATATCATGATTTTATTAACCATCCATGTACCAAATATTTCAAGAACTAACTTACCATAATTTTAATAACTTCTTAAACTTATTATCATTATATAAATAACTTATTGACCATAAATAACATCATATAACCTAAGTTACAAAATAAAAAGACTAACTGATATATGAGATTTATATGTTATTTTGCTAAGTAAAAATGTCATTTATTCCTCATTATTTTTATAACATTTAATCTTTTCTCGAGTTTTTCTCTTTTGGATAGATTTTGCAGGACAAGATAAAAATGAAGAAATTAAAAGGAGAAATCGATAGAAAGAGAAAAGGCAACAAAGAACACATCAAGAGATATGGAATCAATGGACGAAAAGACTAGAAATGAAGAATATATATCAAAGGGAAGATTGTGTTGAAATTTCATGAAGAAATAATGAAGGAACAAGAAACACGCCCCCCGGTGTTTTTCTATCAACACACAAAATTTCAGCATTTAAAATTCAGCATTTGGCCGAGAGTTCAAGGAAAAACACGGGGGTACCGTGTTTTCTAATACGGACCGTGTTTTTCTCAAATTCTGTAACCGTTCGCGCAATGTTTCCCCGATATATTTCTAAAGTTTGAACATTCGAAGGGGTGGTTCGGGGGAGTTCGAGAATGGGATTTTCTCTTTCTCTCTATACTCTCTAGATACCACATGTAATTTGTAATTCCAATTCTCTTTCTCTCCATTGTATTCAATTGAACAATCAACACTCTGCAATTCAATTCGATAAGTTCTTCTCCATTCCTCTTTTAATTGCAAGTTTTGATTTTTGATTGAATGCAATTCAATTCTCTTTGTTGCATTATTATTTTTCTTGTGTTTAGTATTTCATTGTTAATTTATTTATAAGCATTGATGTTAATTATAGATTATTGCATTTAATTGTGTGTTATTACAATTATGTAGATAGTATAAGGTAGGAGGATTTGATGACGGAATTAGGGTTTTGGATTTTGAATTCATGACTCTAAATGAAATTTAATTGAATTGATGGACGGAATTGAATGATCTCGCATCATAGATTAAGAATTTAAACTAATTAGACTGATCACCTATCTAGTTTAGATCTTAATCTACGCTAGGATAACGGAACTAATACGTAATTGTTAATTAACGTATCCAGAGTAGAAAAAGATTAATTGTTAATATTGTCCATTAATTCGTACGATTGCATGATCCGAGCTTATGTGATTATGGTCGTAGTTGACTGCTTTCCATTCGTAATGCTGCCATTAATTGAATCTAGTGTTCTTAACCTAGGTTATTAATTGGTTAGATGATAAATTGAGAGCTTATTCAATTTATTAGAATTAAGAGAAGGCAAAGAGATGAATTATTATGAGTTTCTACAGGTCAACGTTAAATCATTTAGAATCTTTCGTTTCTCCATGATTATTTGATATCCTAATTCCATAATCAATACCTTCCTGTCCTTATTAATTAATTAGTGAGTACAATGTTTTATTATTTATCCATAGTTTAGATATTGATGATAGAATTATATGTTATTGCATAACCGGGGTTTTAACATCGATTGCGGATTTATTGATTATATACCATTCCTTGTGGGTTCGACTCCTTCTTGCCATATACTATGTATTTGGGAATTAGGATTTATTTATTAAATTTGTTGTACATATGACAGTGCATCACTAACAAGCCAAACCTATACATAATCATACTTTCACATTAACTTGACCATCAAAAGAGTTGTTGAATTTACCTAATGCCAAGTGAGGAATTCCTCTAAAAAACATTTTGTGCAATGTGTGCAAATTGCACATTTAGATCCATTTTGCTATAAAAACAAAAATGAGAATAGGGTTACCACCCAAGCACTACCACATATCACAATACCAACTAAAAGAAATCTAAACACACAAACACATTAAAATGCCAACTCCACATCTTAACTCAAAGTTACAATCAACTAAAAACCTAAAAATTATGCTTACTCATAGGATTAATCCGGATATTTATCAAATCAGAGGGAAAACTCCAAAAGTTTTAGGACCATGAAAATAAATTTCAAAAAAAAAAATAAAAGAATAAAAAAAATAAAAGGCTATGATACCAACTTATAACACCTCTTCTTTTACCAATAGGAAAATTTTCATTTTAAAATACAATTTGAGGAAGCAAAACAAGAAACAAGGGTGAAATCATCGTATCTAGCATCGACAAAGGTGTGTACATCTCCTAACTAATGTCAAATACAAGGTTAAACTTATTTGAATACCTTAAAACTTAAGCAAGAACCATAATATACATAAAAAGAGGTTATAGAGTACACTGCTCTAACAAAGTCTCAAAAGTTGGGAATGGAGTTTAAGTATATGGAGAAAGGACTTAAGAGTATAAAATATATTCGGAGCAGAACCCTTAACAAAAAACATTTGATATCCCTAACACTCATCATGCTTTATTTAATGGTATAATTTATATAAATTAAAAAGCGGAGACCCTTATCCTTAAAATTCTCCACATGCTTGAATGCCTTGAACCAATCTAGGGCCTTCACAACATTAGCTGCAATAGTGTAGTAACAATACGACTTCCTTTAATTGGGTAAATTATAGTTCATCTAAAAAAGCAACATGATCACATAGCATAAATCACACAAATCATATGTTAACAACAAGCAAGCAAAACACAAGGATAAAATTCTACATTTAAATGATGTACCTTAAAAACGCATTAACCATTCAAACAAGGTTGTAACACCCAAAAATGTACTATTATATATTTTTAAAATTTTTTGTAGAAGCTAACCATAAAATAATTAGGTAATACCTTCATATATAATATGAGTTTGATGTAACATACCATTATTGCACCATGTATAAGGCAAAATTTAATGATAATTTAAACATGGTAAAGAGATAACAAGAGGAATTTCATGAAACAAAGACAAAGGTTTAGAGATGAACTCCACGTACATTGCTAATCAAAATACAATAAAAGGTAACACAATGAACTAAGAGTCCATAAGATATTCAAACAAAAACTCTAATGAGAGGATATCCTAGATTGTATGTCCAAAACCCAACAAGTCACTCTTACATAAGTAGAGCATCAAAGTCAATAAAGTCTCCAAGATGGTCATCAAATACTTGTACATCAACAATATAGTTTTTTGCTTGTGAAAATAAGCAACACCCATGAAAAAGATAATCAATACTTGCGTATTAAGTTAGGTAACAAACATATATTACTAGGGTAAGTCGTGCAACACATAAAATCACCATAAGAGAAATTACACAAGCACGCTACTCATGATTAAGAACTACATCAAAGATGCAACCATATTAAATATTCATAATTAGATGATCAATGAAACCATGTCACTAATGTATTGAGTTTAAGGAAACGATAGTAACAAAACTCTCCCTTTTTTCCTGCAGATAAGGTGGAGGGGAAGAGGTAGTTAACATAACATAATCCCCAATGCCACAAAGGTCATATGGCCAAGATTCCCCAAAGACATAAAACTCCCAAATTTTTGAGATTTCAACAAAATACAACAATTATCATACTTAGTCATATTTTTATCTATTTATCCTAAGACTTAAAAATATAACATAATATACCATCATACTTAAGATGATATGACAAAGTCTAGCAAGACATAAAATATAACAACTTCTCATCAAAACATAAAACTATAAAATCATGCATTTTACCAAATAGTATATGGATGTAAATTTAAGATGATGTGTATAATGATTTCTAGCATTAAATAGAAAAATCACACAAATCAACATTTACATATAAAAGTCTCTAAACTAGAGGTGTATTTGGTTTGATCACCTGAAATAATAAAAATAAAAATTAGACAAAGGGAAAGTAATGAGTCAGAAGAGAATAGAAGATATTAAAAGAAGTGATAATAAAGCTTAATATTAAAAAATGGGAGCTTGAGAAACCTTCACCAATTTATAACCTTAAATCTCTTTTAATTAAAGACAAGCAATAAAGAATTAAACTTTAGATTTCTGAAGTAATAAGTTGAAGGAAAAAGAATAGGAAAATGGACAAGGGGCTCAGTATTTAGGAGGAAGCCAAGAACAACCTCAACCAAGATAAGAGAAGAAGATATAGGAGATAGAAAAGTTGAGTGAAGAAAATTAGCTAAGAGTGAAAATAATCAATCAAGGGCACACCCCTTTAAGGTTGTTGACAATGGGTAGGAGGAAAGGGAAAATAATATGGGATGATTTCTTGCAAGCAAAATGAGTGATAGGTATAGTTTATAGGATATAAGAGGGTGGATAATGATGGAGATGATTATGGTTAGATATTTGATTGAATAAGCAAGTACCATAAGGGATCTAATTGTGAGGTATAAGGAAGTCAGATTTTGAAGCTTTTATGTCCAAGAAAGTCAACAATGCTAGAAAATAGTTTAGGTAAAGTAAAAAGTCCAATAAATGGTTAAAATGAAAATAAATAATCAAATAAATTTCAAAATTGTGGGAAATTAGTAAAGGTGAGGAATTAATTTTGGGACACAAATATATAATTAGACATATGAATTGATTTGAGTTTAAAAGAAAATAAAAAATCTAAAATGGTGAAAATGAACTAGGTTGGGTCGACCAAAAGTTCCTAGTGGTCGACCGCATTAGGACTTAGATGATAGGGTTTTAGACACTACTGGCTAATCGATTGAAGGTAAGGCTCAAATGACTGTTAGTTTGCTAAAATGAAAACTAAGTTTCTGAAGGGTAGAAAGGTAAAAAAAATGGGTGGCTTTAGAGGTATGGATAAAGTATCCATATAAGGTTTAAGGGTTAGAGATATTATTATGATACTAATCACCCAGAATTAAGGTTAGAAAAGCCGAGGTATTACAAAGGTAGCATCTACTTACAAACAAAAGCATCATTACAAAGTAAATTTCACTATTCTCTAATTATTAAACCATAATAGATAATCCCATAATAACTTTAATTTAAATAAAAAAAGGGTCATATCTCATCATCTAGGTAGCATCACCATAAATATGTTAACTCATCTCATGAAAATTAACTCGGAGAACTTCATGTAACTTAGAGTGACTCATGATAATTCCTAGTAACTTATAATAACTCATAGTGGCTCATAATAATTCATAGCAACTCCTCTACTCCAAGATATCTAGTCATGGAGTGAACACAAACGAGCTAGAGCTCCTAATCTTTAAGTATATATAGCCCTATAGGGTTTGTGAGTTGACATATGATGGGTAGAAATGGGCCTTTTGACCCGAATGTCTGGCTCTAGCACTCAGGTGACATTTTAAGACACATCATCTCTTACGTCCAAATTGTTTGGACAAGGAAGTCATAAGCACCTCTTGACCACTTAGACACATACAACTTTTACACATAACAACCTTGTTTTGTCTCAAACTCTTAGATTCAAGTATACAAGGTCAAATTTAATGAACTAGAGCTAATTAATCTCTCATAACAACACTTTAACACATTAAGCTATATCATAACTAGGATGTCCTTAACCATGTTTAAAATATACATGACACATAGAACATTAATTGCTTCATCCCTAAATTCTTATTACTTAAAGTCAACCTACTCTCATGTATTTAACATTTGAATAAATTAAATTTCCAAAGTATATCACAAGTGTTTGAAGAAAGATCACCTAGGATTCTAGTGAGAAAAAACAACAATTGTATCTAAGTCTAAAATTATGAAATAAGGTTGTATGCCATTTTTTTAATAAAAAAAATAATACTATTCATGATCTACAATCAATGGTCAAAGCCAAATTCAAGGTTCATAAACAAGGTTTGACTATCATTAATCACATATTCAATTCTGTACCATTTTAAGGTTAATTTAGTCATTTTTATGTCCAAACATTATTACTCTTGATTTAGACTTACCTATGTCATTAAGGGGTAAGTAGAACATGATTAGTGATGAACAACTTGTAGGTATCAAGAACATATATGAAAAAATATGAGTATATTCAATTAATATTAAAGAGCATGTTGAATATGTTCATGAACAAGGAAGAACATATTTAACATAACTTAACCAAACTTCCACTAATCATAACATAGGCTATATGAATCCAAATGAAAATATATCATGTATGAAATTTATCCTTAAAATGAAAAGAAAAATCATGGAATAATTTTATTAAACAAAACACAAATCTATCATAAAAAAAAACTAGATTAACGCCAGCTTACTAAACTAACAACGCTTTTGACAGATTTGCCTATTTGAGGGAAAATGATCATAACATTTTACAGAACAATTCTTTTTGATAATATAAATTTTTGTTGGAAAATAGAAACATATAGATGTTATTTGATACCAAATAGGTCTTATAACTCATAGGTAATTGAGAGAAGTTTAGCACTGATGTTACCCTAAATTTGTAGGTTTTGAAACACCAAATATCATGATTTCCTTAATCATTTATGTACTAAATCTTTCACGAACTAAATTACAATAATTGTAATAATTTCTAAGAGTTATGATCATGATATACATAGATTTTAAACCTTAAATAAAATCATATAACCCAGGTTACAAAAATAACAAGACTAACATGCCGAATATACACAAAATCACACTTTCACGTTAACTCTACCATCTAATGAGTTGATGTATTTACCTAATACCAAGATGTGAATTCCTTTGCAAAACCTTATTTAATCCTAGAAAATTAAGAACAAACATAAGCTTACAATGCATAGGGTATAACACATGAGAAAGGAAGTAAAAGGTGAAGGTTAGATCTAACCAAACTTTGATGCTTTGATGTTGTTGCTTGTATGAAGCTTCAATGAACGGCTTCTGTGGAGGATATGGTGGTGTGAGGATGGAGAGAACAGAGAGAGAATATGACGTGTGAGTTTTCTTTGAGAAAAGATATGAAAATGAAGACTTATGTAGGGGTGAATACCTAGTGGTTAAGGGAGCAATAAACATCAATCATGTAACTTTGTTATGATTTGTTTCATTAATGGGTGTGGGCTCCAGGAATAAAGGGCCAGGGTTTGGCTAATGGGAGTTGGATAGCAAATTCGTTCAAGGGGAGTGAATGGAAGAGGGTGCACGTTGGGGTTGCGGTGGAAGATTTATGACACTTAACTTGTAAAGTTAGCTATGTAAACTCATGGTTATCATAGGTTTTAAGTTCACAAATAATATAGAAGTTTGGGGGTGAGTGGCACCACATATAGATTTGATTAGAGGGTTAGGATTAGATCTACAATATATTTGAATGGTTAGGATTGAATACCAAAATATAGGATAAGATTCAAGTAGAAAAGTTAAGTTTTAGGGTCTTATTTTGCCTAAAAATTACAAATTTATCTGGCAAGTTAAAACAAAAATAAAATGTAGTATATATTTTTGGTTTATTTTATAATTTAAAATACTAAAATAAAATCATTCTCAATGTTTTATAATTTTTAGATGATTGAAAAAATGTTTCGAGACATAAAATGCAACAAAGACTAATTGAGACAAAAATGACCTTTTTTAGCGAAACCTCTATTCATCATTTTTTATAATAGTTAGGGATTTAGAAAGTTTCAAGAAATTCAAATATGGTTAATCTAAAATGAGTAAGAGAAGTTAGATGGGTAAAAATTGCAGGAAAAATCTCAATATTGTGAGCAAGGATACAAAAAATGAAATATAATGCTTTTTAAACGTATCTAGGATTTTAATTTTATTTAGAAAAATTTATTAAATCTTTAAATAACATTTTTATATTATAAAATATATTTTTAAAAAGTGAAGTATTGTAATGGAGGCTTCCACAACTCCTCTTTTCTCGGTTTTATGACTTTAATCATCTTGTCGATTTGGTGAATCAAATTGCTTCTATTTTTATTTATTTATTTTTTGATGAAATTGAATGGAATTTGGGGAGAGGGATGGAGAGGAAGAAGACTTTAGTAGGACAGGATTTGAGTGAGAATAAATTGCAATGGGAGAGGAAGTCATGGCAGACGAAGGTGAATGAAGCAGGAATTAGGAGGGTCTGATAATAACCGAAATAATAGAGGCAATTGTGTTATCTGATTGTAGTGACTGCAACAGCAACATCAGAGGCCTTCTTCAGTCCATTGGATCAACTTTTTGATGAGTGGATCTACCGACGACTACTCCTCTGGTATCGATTCATGAGATAAAGCAATAGAAAGAAGCAGCCATTAGAATAGGTCACAGGAGATTCGCAGAATATAAAGAAGAAATTTATGAATTTAGAAGAGAAAGATAAAGGACTTGGCATGCCGTTGCTAACGGTGCTCACACAGATGATATCCAATCACTTTTTATTTTTCAATTATCAAAGTAATAATTTGTTATCGAATGGTTTGATTGTCATTTTATTGCATACTTTCTACTGAGTTATGGCATTCTCATTCGATTAAATTAGCTGTTTTGTTGAATGGCATTACGCGGGGAGGGGTCATGCTGCCGTAAAATTAGACATCTATCCACTTGGTGTCTCTGTATAGTGAGTGAACTATTTAGCCGGGTACAGACTCCGAAGATTATAGTTTTTCAATAACTATAGCACAAGGATCTCAGTTGAATGAAATGGGTAGATAAAGTAGGAGAGAGTAAAATGCAACCCCATATTTTTCCATCCGTCAGAGTTCTAGCGATTGGAAGCCATGTTGCAGAGTGATGCTTGCCTAAATAGAACTTTAAGTGAATTACTTTGCCACTACCCTACTTCAAGATGTCTGCTTGAACCATGGAAGTTTATTATAAAAAATTTAGACGTTTCATACCACTTTCCTGAATGCAACACAACTTATGTAGGCTATCAGCTTATGTTAGGACTAAAAATACAGATGCACATACATCATAGAACGTATCAGAAAAGCATTGAGACATCCAATCTATATAGTTAACAGATACAACTAGAAACCCAGTAAGCAAAATATGCCAAAATTAACTTAAATTGCCTTCTTGGTTCAAAACATTACCAATACTTTAAAGCAAGCATCTTTATCATACTGAAGTGCAGAATTGGGGCTTGTTTTGGAATATGTACGCATTGTGTTTAATAACTTCCATAGTTGTGTTTGACTGGCGTACTGAAAAAAAATCCAAAAATTTAATAGTTTTCTTTATTTTTAAAGATGGCTGAATACAAGT
This sequence comes from Tamarix austromongolica, assembly GCA_039764185.1. NCBI lineage: Eukaryota > Viridiplantae > Streptophyta > Magnoliopsida > Caryophyllales > Tamaricaceae > Tamarix > Tamarix austromongolica. The sequence goes on along the minus strand of CM077809.1, from coordinate 43,022,500 downwards.
GATTATTTATTTATTATAATTGCATATTATCTTTCACTACCTAATTAGTTTCTTTGAAGTTTTATGATCATTAGGTCTCCTTGATTAACTTATTACTCAATATATTATGATTCTATAAGTACCTATATTACCAAATAATAAGAATAATAGCGTTCTAAATATCTCTATACATTCCGTGGGTCATAATCTAGTTTACTATTAAGGAATAGAGAAGATAAAAAATTGAAGTATTTTTATAAATATTACCTTAAAAATCAAGTTAGAATAATAGCATAGTTTATTAACATGGTAAATATTGATCTAGTATCACCACACTAGTAGTAGATAATAAGTGATATCAGGTAAAATTATTTACCTAAATCTAATTAATATTATAGTAAATCACATCATATTAGGTAGGTAATTAGTATTTACATCAATGGTATAATATTGATAATTTTTAGCATTAATGATTCAAATAAATTATCTACTCCCTCAACTTTACAATAGCTACATTTGGCTTGGGTACATAGATTAAGAAATGATAAAAGTGAGAAAATATGATAACTAAATTAACTAATATACTCTATCATATATATATATATGCACTTTAAAATTTTTAATATCAAGTAATTATATTCTTATTAAAGAAAATATGGGGGGTGAAATAGAAAATGTAATTTTTATAAGTTTCTATGAGTTTTTCGTAATGTAACGTATTTTGAAACAACTTTAAAATATTCATGTCACATATATCATGAAGTGGAGTTATTAATTGCTATATATGGTTCAAGAGTTTTTGCATTTTTGTCTTTTATGAGTTTTTTGTAATGTAAATTATTTTGAAACAAATTTAAAATGCTCATGTCACATATATTATGAAGGGTTTTCGCATTTTCGTCGAAGCTTTTAGCCTCTTCCTTATTAACTTATCAAATCTTTCATCATCGATTGTGGCATCTCTGCTATACCATCAAACTTTGACTTTGGGTTGTTGTATCTTATATGTAAATTTTTAGAAGTGCTTTAGTTATGGTTTCCTTCTCTCTCTCTCTCTCTCTCATTAAGTCGTACTATGAGAGGGAAGTTTGCATGCACTCTAATTTGTTAGCTTTTATATATCACTCTGTTGCTAGAAATTCATTATTCATAGTATAAAATACTCCTAAGCATAAGTATTTGTATAAATAAGGAAACTTATTTTGGGCAAGTTACCTTAGGCAAGGGCAATTGTCGGTCTATGATGTTATGGATTTCCATCATCAATGCACTTGTGGTTCCCTCCTCCCTTTCCATCAACCTATGTATTTACCATAAAAAAATTATTTTAGGAAAATTAACTTCTATTTTTTTATTTTACCTTTATTTTTTTTCCTTTATTAATCAATACATTAAATATTTTATTATTTTCTAATAAAATATATAAGTATAATTTTAAGACTGTTTTTATTGATTCCTAGGATAAAAAAATATTATATATATATATTTGATAAATAATGTGTATATATTACTTTTAAATAAACGTGAAGTAAATCCAACAAAAATCTCAAGAGCGAACTCATAAGTGACCACCTAAGCTATTAAAGTAAATGACTTGCTTATCAAATGATTAACATGGAAAAATACTTTTTACCCCACTAGCCATTTCTTTGATAACGTTACGTATTACTATACTAGGAAAACGTCTCCTATGATGAAATATTCATTGATTTCTCTCCTCCCATATATGATAAGAAACTTTAACCAACATCTTACGAAGAAAATTTGTCCTACTATTTGGCGCACACCCTCCTTTACGCATCCAATTCATCATATGATAAAATTCAATTGGACGATGAGTGCGACCAATACCCTCAATAAGCTTGTGCCAAATTTTTTAGACATAAGTACATTCAAAGTGTAAATGAGGCATGGTTCCTTACTTCTCCTCACACAACATATGTGTTTGATTATGAACTAGCCACATTTTTTTCCATCCTTTCTTTGTTGGCAACCTGTCTTGGACCACTAGCCATAGGTGAAACTATTGTCGTGGTAGAGAGGCAGGGTTCCACACAACTCTCCACCATCCAACATCCTCGCCTTTTTTCTTAAAGAGAGCATAGTCCTTTGAGAAGTTGTAAGAAATAGCAATTGTAAAGGCAATCAAGTTATTTGGGTTCATGCTATTAACAATTTGTGAATAAAGCTTGAGGACTTTCCTTAAGCACTAAGATACTATCCTTTTTTCTTCAATCTCCCACACATTTTAGGATTTTATAAAGTAGTTGTGGACCCACCAAAACTATAGGATATCTTTCTTATTTTTTAAATTTCATAGAAGGCATCCCATTACTGCAATATTTCATACTTCCAAATTCATAAGGCCTACGCTACCCTCTTGTTTGGGTTTGCAACATGTTCCTATGCAATAGGGAATTTTCTCATGATTGTGTGGGACTTTATATGATACCCAAAAATTGAGTGGAGTATTATAAATATTGATATGTGTACTTATATTAACATGGTATAGCATACTTTTGGTGATTCCTTCCTTAGAATTCCATATTTATGAGTGTTTACCGTGAATTTTTTTTAGAATGAGTGACCTTCCTGGAAAGTTTTAGAATTTTTCTAAAATTTTCTTGGGAAGCACATGAGTGATAACAAAGTGCACTGAAAGGACTCATGTTGAAGCTAACTGATCAATCCAAAAGTGCTCCAGGGTAACCCCCATGTGATCTTATCGGCTCGGGGTGTTACAAATGGTATTAGAATAAAATTGTGACCGTGAACTAAACTTGGATGAGCCAGTCAACCTCCTAGCAGGATAATTTTTGGGATAGATTTTATTGAGACAATTAGTGGTTGAGGCCAGTAAGAGCGTTGCATTTTTGAGTGAGGGTGAATGTAATACCCTCAAATTGATATGAGTGTTATAAGGATTAATATGACTACTTATATCAACATGATATACCGTCATTTTGGTGATTCCTTCCTAAGAATTCTATAGTTAAGTGTGCTTGTTATGGAACTATTTTTAGGATGGATGAACCCCTTAGAAAGTTTCAAAATTTTATAATTTGTTTTCAAGAAGGATGTGAGTGAGGATGAAGCGTGTTAAAAGTACTCATGTTGATTTATGGGGCTATCCAATCAATTTAAAAGTGCTCTAGGGTAAGCCTCATGTGGTCATATTGACTTGAGGTGTTACACCCTAACCATAAAAAGGATATGCTTAAGGAGTTCACATCATGGGTAATATGTATTGGAATTAAATATAACCGAATCCAATATGCTTAAATGCTAAATAAGATAAACTTTATCAACTTTAATTGTTCTTATTATCTCAAGAACTAATTATTCTAAAGCTTTAACATAGAATTAATACTATTTAGTAGTGTTTAGTGCCCATTATTCTTTAAATTCTTTCCATCTAGCAGCAACCCTAATTAGTGAATAGGTAAATTATCCTCTAGGAAATGCAATGCATTAATAAGCTGATATTTCACTTGATCAGATACCTTTCCTTCAAAATATATAACACTTTTTACAGTGTTAAGGCATAATCTTGAAAGCCTTGAGAAAATGGAGAAAGTATCCCTAAGAATTCTAATTGATGAAACATCACCCCAGAAGAATTATAATAAATTTTCTATAAAAGAAAGAGATACCAACTTGACATGCTTACATTTAGGGTGAGGCTTAAAATCTGGGTGATTCCAAACCTTTTTTTTTTTGTGAGCCTATTAAGGTATTCCATAATGATAACAAAAAGCTATGGGGACAAGTGGTATCCTTGCCTCAACCCTATTTTAGCATTGTAGGGAGCATGTAGAGTACCTTGAAAAATTAATGAGTAGTTTATTGAAGTTACATAAGCCATAACAAGATCAAAAAAAAGTTAAGGGAAAATTCAAGGCAGTTAGCATCTGTTGCAAAAGGTTCCAATTTACTAAATCGTAGGCCTTTTTCATGTCCGATTTCAAAATACACCTACGAGAAAGGTTCTTCTTCGAGTAACCATTAACAAGTTTTAAAGCCATAAAGATGTTATCTTATATGTGTCATCCTTTCACAAAATTTGACCGGGAATCACTAATGAGTTATCCTATAATAGGATGCAATAGAGTAGCTAAAACCTTAGCAAGAATCTTATAAACGGTGTTAAAACATGAAATAGGGCAATAATCCCATAGATTAGCAACATTGGGAACTTTGGGATGTAGATGTAGGGATGTGAAATTCAAAGATTTGGGAAGATAACATTAAAGCATAGTGAAACCCCAATAATATGCTGAGTTATTTTGAAAATAATAAGCATTATACCCAAATAGACCAAGATCCTTATAATTTCCCATACTAAGCAAAGATTTTCAAACCTCCTCCTTAATCATAGGTTTTAGTAGGTCATGACCTACTTGAGGATCAAATTTTGGGTTTAAGTTGATGATTTCCTATGATAACACTCCCACTTAAGTTGAATCTGTACCTTAAAGGGACTTAAAAAAAATCCATAAAGACATGGATAATGTCATCTAAGGTCTCATAGAGATAGTCATTTGTATCTTGGATTGTAAGGATCTTGTTATCTTGGGCTCTTCTCTTAACTATAGAGTGAATAAATTTTGTGTTACCATTACCTAGTTGTCGATAACTTTTTTTTAAAGGAAAGTTTCATGATATAGTGATAAGTGATGTAAATGTTTAAGGGATTGTTCTTCTTGATGAATAATACTTGGATTAAGTGGGTCATCTTATAATGCCTACTGGATATAGATTAAACCTTCTCAAGCTTCCTATACCTTTCTATCCATGCACCCATATTTTTTCTGTTTAATTGCTTCAATGGTACCTTTAAGTTCTACAAATGACTTGTGATATCATCTAGTAAGCTCTTCTTCCCTTGGTTTTGCCAACCCTCGTCAATAATACTATCAAAATCTAGATCATAAGCCCGCATATTGTAGCAATAAAATAGTTTTGGACTAGTTTGTGATTCCTCTTTGATGTAAACTACCATGGTACATGATCAGACATAAGGGATAAAGAATTGTGATCTTGAATTTCCAAAGCATTCAAACCACCTCTGATTTCCCAATGCACAATCAAGTTTTCATGCTTTTTTGTGGACCGTGTCCTATCTATTCTGCCAATTGTGTAATATTCATGTGAAAAATATCTTAAACTTGAAGATCTTGTACAAAACTTCTAGATTCCTCCATGTCATGTTCATATATAAGGCCTTGAACCTTTTTGGTTGGATTGGGAATCATATTAAAGTTTTTCACTAAAAGCGAAGTAACATTTTTGATGTTAGTGTTGTACTAGTTGTTTCCATAATATCCTACAGATATGAGTTGAGTTATTAGCATAAATCACACACAAATAAAATTGCAACTGGCCACCTAGGTTCAATATTCTTCCTTGTATACCTTGATCACATCTACTTACAATTTCTACCTTTCAGTGTCTTAGATTCCATCCTAACTAAACTTTTCCATTCTGACGATGAGAGTAGTTATATTTTCATTACCAATCTTTAATCACTTTATATTAAATCATGTTGGCTTTATTAACCTTTATACAAGTTTCCGTCAAGCCCACTATAATTAACCTATTAGCAAACAGCTATTCACAAACCTCACTTTGTTTTTTAGGGTGGTTCAACCCTTTCACATTCTAACTACCAATAATTATGATAAGTGTATGTACATGGCATAACAACACTCTTCTTGAACTATATGCTTACACTTTATCACATGAATCCAAGGGTGATAGCTATATTTTAGTAGATATGTTCCATTCTCATTGATATTGGAAGAAGTTGAATCTCAAGTTGAATCTAGATTATTTGCTATCACACCCTTAGGTTTAGAAGTTGTAGCTTGAGTGTGATTCATTTACTTAGTTTTTTCATCTTGAGGACTGGGTTTTTTGTTCACCATTCCCCCTTCTACTACTTTCCCAATAGTTATTTTCTCTTTTCTATCTTAGACAATGACCCAATTTTTTTGTTTGTTGACTGATATTTGCACTAGTAGGGCCCTTCATAGGGTAATGGTTAGTAATATGCCTTGACCTATTACATGTTAAACATAAATTTGAATTCCATTCATAAGTCATATATTGTTTATTTGGGTCTATGTTAGGGGAATTGATCATGACAAAACTTGAAAGATCTCTATGCACATCCACCTCCTTCCATCTATAGCTATGGGTTTACCTATGCCACTTGTAATTTACTGATTTAATAGAATGAACACATATGAAGAGGGAAACCGAAAAATTGGATCCATGTATGTATAAACTAAAATTCTTGATGGCTAAATACAAAATCCTCATGTTATTGTTTTAGTATTAAAGGGCATCCCAAGATTGTCTAGTATGGTCATTGAAGAAATTTTTTGGCAACCAACTTTGGCTTGAAATTAAAAAAAAAATAACTTTCCTCATGTGATAATAAATGGGGAGAAGCAAAATGACCTCGATGAGTTTTCACATAATACTGGACTTAGGAGAAACTAGGTTTATCTCCAAAACTAGTCCAATAATCATGTTTTTTTCATTTTTTTTTTCTTTCTTTTTTCAATATCATTCAAGTCTAGAGTTGCCATAATCTTTCCATCAACCATATCAGGGGCATTATAATGGAATTTAATCAAGGAACTAGGGTTGTAATTTTGAACAAGTATGTCTTTCCAATACACATTGAATGACAACATAAGGTCAGGCAAATCAATCTCTAGTTGGGATCCCTAAATTTGATTAGAGAAAAACCTTCCCACAGATGTCACAACTTCCACGTTCAAGTATAGTATTTCATTCTCTTCCACCATAGGACATGAATCTTGAATTTCCTCAATTTTAGGATTTACTAAATCTATTATCAATACCTCTTCAATCATTTTCTTAGAAATCGCATTGTACTCATTAATTTTACCAACCCCATCCTCTACATGGGGAGATGCACAGGAGTAAATCATTCTAATGTATTTGTGGAGGAAAACTGTATCATCTTCATCAAAATCTAGGCCCTTTTTTTGATGCATCATACGTCCCATAAATGAGAGGTCTTAGAGGGAACTAAGGTTGCCTCAATGTCAAAGTAAGTATTGGATATAACTATTGATATAATTATAAATATATATAAATTTCTAATCCTCTTTTGGTACAAAAGAAATAAATATTTCACAAAGATAATTTTTGTGCGTATTATGTTTTTTCAAGTCAAAGAATCATTTGATTGGAATTTCACTAATAACATGAACAATAGAAAATATATCATATAAAAACAAAAGTATCTTCGGAACACGTTATAATAACCGTTATAGGTAAGTATCGTTATGTGTAGATGTTTGTATTAGAGATTTCTTAATAAACAAACTGTGCGTTTATTTTTTTTGTGAATGATTACATGGAGTATAAAGAAAGATGAAAATAAAAGAGAAAAAGTAGAGAGTTAAGGCATGTTCTCTAGAGCTTATTCATATAACTTATCATATCAAATTAAATTAGCACCAATTAGATCAATACCAATTACATTATATTAGATTAACATAATTATTAATATATTCAATTTAATAATATAAAAATAATAAGTAGATGACAATTAATAGAAAGATTAATAATATCAATATAACTATTCTAATTACAATTATTATCATTAATATAATAATGATAATTACTATTAATATAATATTATAATATTAATATAACTATCATACTAATTATTAGCATAATCATAATAATAGTAATACTAATATATAATATAATAAATATAATTATAGTTAATAACACCACTATTATAATTAGCTATTAAAATAATAATGAATAAAATTATTTTAATTATTAATATATTTACTATTATTTTTCTTATTCATATAATACTAATAATAATAGTTATTATTAATATAACCATTATAGTTATTATAATAATAATCATTAATATAGTTATAATTATTAATATAATAATAATAATTATTATTATTATTATAACCAGCATACTTATTGATATATTTTTATACTAATTATTTCAATAATACTTATTATGATTGATATACTTTCTATAATTATAATCAATAAAATTATAATTATAATTTATTATTTTAAATGTAATTATTTATGTTATTATTATTAATACTATTGTTGTTATTAATACAATCATGATTATAATTACCTATACAATTTTTAATATGATTATAATTAATAATATAATGATAGTAATTATTAATATACTTATACTGATGAAAATTATTATTATAATTAATAATAATACTAATATGATTAAGAATAATAATAATATTATAATAAAAATTATTAATGTAATGAATACAATTATTAATATAGTTATCATAGCTAATTATTATAAATATTAATATTATAAAATATTATAATTATGAATATGAATATCATAATTATTATTATTCTCATCAGCACCAATCAAATCATATACGATCAACAAAAATAAATTTTAGAGAAAAAACCGTTAGAATGAATGAAAAAGAGAAAATTAACAAATGCCACTCAAAAAAAGGATGATAGTTTTGAAGGTTGGTTAGAGATAGTCTTTGAGGGGCCAATTAATATTGACTATATAATAGAAAAATAAAAAAGGCACCTTCAAATATATTTAAACTTTCTTGATTTACCTTTTTATAAGTTAGTGAACAACCATAATGATTCATGTCTCCCATCATCTTAATTAATTATTACCGTCATTAGATACAATCATAAGAAATTATTACATGCACAATCTAATGTTTTTCTTTGTAATTCTAAATTCTAACATCCTAATTAATAATATATCATCATAATACCAAAAAGCAAAATTAAAATTTTTTAATAGAAAAGATTGAAAAATTATTACACTATAAACAAAATGCAATACACAAGATCATAAACTCAGACCAATTAATTATGATAAATGGTGGGCTTATAAAGAGAAGTATATTAAATTATGAAAAGTGAGATAAATTATTTAAAAAAAAATACAAATTACGTTGAGAAAATGCATTTTTTTCATTTATAGTTAATGAAGACATTTTGTTAACATTTATATTATATATATTTTTTGACTCTTTATATTAAACATAATCTAGTTCTTTCTCTTCCTTTTTTGTTTCATATATAACTTACATGGGTTTTGTTTGACGTGAAAGTGGTTAAGTACATTTTAGATCCACTCGATATAATTTTCATTTTTTTTGTCTTTAGATTGAAAGTGTCATTTTCTTATTAAAAAATGATTTTTTTAAAACTATAAATGATAATTTTAATCTTTCAAATTAGAAATAAAGAAGGTATGTCGACTAACCGACTATAGCCACCTTCTTTGCTATTGTCACCATTACGACCACCACAATTACCATCACCACCATTACTATCACTATCATTGTCACAACTACCACTGATGTCGGTTTGCCACTGGCGTCACTAGTCTACTGTTGTTACCTTTAGCATTATCACTATCATTGTTGGTGCTCATGGTGTTCTCTATTTTGACTTGAAAATCATACAAGAAATTTTTCAATTTGGACTTGATCGATCCAAATAGTAAAATCTTTAGCATGTAAGTACAAAGGTTTGACCCATATATATATATTCATATAAAATCAAACTTTATAAAAATTTAGCTCACACCTTTATTTGTTGTCAATGCCGCCACTATCACTAGAGGGTTCACCACCTTTATCATTGCCATCAATATTATTATTTTTGGCAATTAATAGTAATTTTATTGATACCATAACAATATATACATACAAAATGATTACTCATCATACAAATCATGATGGTAATTGATACAACCCTTATATCTCTTTAGCTTGTCTTTCACTTGCATGCAAACAAAAAGGTCTTTTATAAGCTCATGTACCATGAAAATAGGAAGGGTTATTTTGGCTTGAAAAAATAAGAGATTTTTGTTTCTCTAGAATGTGTATGTCACCCTTACTACAACCATCCACATTAGAGCTCTCTTACATGGTTATCTTCTAGTAGTCTTTAGTAGTCGTTGTACCGAGTGTTGCCCACTGTAAGGATAAAAAAAATATGAAAAATTGTGAATATAATACACAAACATATTTGTGCACAAGATAATTGATCACCACATGATCTTGATCTTCAATACCATTGTCACAAGTATTGTACTGAATGTTGGTAATAACATTCCAATTGAAGAGTTTTTCTTTAGTTACAATAGCCTTCTAGAAAAGGTTCCATATAATGATTTTTTTCCTTGAAAATCCATCATGATTCCAAACCAAAGGGTGATATGGCTTCACCTTTTCTCTCGTTTTAAGCGTTTCATAAACCTTTAAAACTTGGTATCTCCCTTGCTTTATGAACTATCCCCATGTAATATGTGGGTCAAGTTCATCATTTAAACCTATAGCTAATCTAAAGAGGCAAGAGTGATGTGTTTGTGTAAGATAAGGTTCAATAGTAGTCTTACTAAGGTATACACCATGGACCCATTGTATCCCTAAGCTTTCTTTATAAAATATTATAGCTTTGGGATTTTGTTCACTAATACTTGTACAAAAGAAGGTTCTACAAATTATTTCCATCTAATGTATTACTATCTTAGGGAGAATAAAAATTTTATCCCAAAATTATTATTTCCCCTTCAAGAAAATTTAAATTAACTATAGATGAACAACATAAATAAGGAAACGAGCAATCCAACACTAAATTTTAGAAAGGCTATTCTCTAGAAAAGGTTGGTGATGTCTTACATTAAGTCTAGCAATGCTGATAGGTACCCCAAATACCTAAATGGAAATTCTCCTTTTTCACACACCAAGAGTGACATGACTTATTTTTGTATCATAGGAGGCACCTCACCAAAAATATACATTACTTTTGGTAGGGTTAGCTTATAAACTAGAACACTGTCTAAAATATTGTATCTTGTTATTGATTAGAAAAGTGGATACCACATCCCCTTTGTAGAAGAGTAAGAGGTATTTTGGAAAAAAGGGTTAATGATCTTCCTTTTCTTAAATCCTAGGTTCCCTTGAAAATATTCCATCCACCAAAGTTGTTATAGGGTCCTATGTAAGTATTATATACCTAGTATAAAGAGGTAAGATGAGAGATGTCCTCCTTATCTCGGTCCTTGTTTGTTAGGAAAAGGTGGTGTCAAACTACTGTTCACCTTCAAGGAAATCATAACTATTGTTATGAATTCCATAATTAGGGAGAAAAAGTAGGTAGGACAACCAAGTTATATAACTAAGGGAAGATCCATTTTATACTATTATAAGCTTTCTGTATACCTATTTTCTAAATCATTAGGAGTCCAATGTTCTTCCGATTATAGTGTTTGACTAATCCACTATCCATGAGCACATTATTGCTTAACATTTTTCTTTTGATGAAAGCATGTTTTGAAACATCCACCACTTCATGAATTACTAGTTGTAATCTACTAGTTAGAATCTTATAAAATACCTTATATAAGATGTTACATCAAGAAATTGATTTGAACTCCTTTGCTTTGTTTTCATTGAGCAATTTAGGTATCAAAGTGATTGCAATATTGTTGATTTGTTTTAAGATCCAGGTAGTGTACCAAAAATCCTAAATAACCTGCACTATATCATACCTAATGGCATACCAAGTATTGTTGATAAAGAATGGGTTATACCCATCTGTCCTAGGGCTTTTGAGGCCCTACATAAGAAAAAATGCAACTTGTCTAACCTTTTCTATAGAGACTGGTCTGAGTAAAATTGATCTACTTTATCTAGATAAGGTCCACTACCTATATAAGTCACCATCAATAAATTTTAGGTGGGAGGAATTTATCATTATAAGTCTTGAATATATTTTTTTGGAAGAATTTATCATTATAAGTCTTGAATTTTTTTTTGGAATTCGCCTTTAGTTCCTCTTTCATCCTCAAACAACACTCATCATCATCAATTAGCATATGAATGCCATTATTTGTATCCATACCTTAGACATTTGCAAAGAAGTATCCAATATTATTGTCTCCCAACTTAACAAAGTCAATATGTACTTTTTGCTTGAAGAAACTCTCCTCCTCTTGTACTTTTCAATTCCATTCAATACTTGTTTTTTTCTTGATGTATAATTTTCAAATTTAGTGGGTCAATATGAAATTTCTCTTTTTATTCCAACCATATTTTGTGGCCCTCCTTTCTTTTGCTAGTATCATCTCCACATTAGCTTATCTTAAACTACATCAAAAGTCATTTAAACAAGTTCATTGTTTGAACCATTCTCTAGTTGTATCTTCCCATCACATCTGCTAGATCTTTTGCACAAATTCTAAAAAACCTGGTTTTATGACCTAATAATTGTAGAAATATAAAGGTTTAGGTCGAGGGTGATGCTCTTTGGATAGGTACACAGTGCTAGCTACATGATCAGATATGCAACAAGATAAGAAGTTTTCTTGGGCATTTAGAAGCAATTACAACCATTCACAATTCACCAAAACTCTCTCTAGCTTACACCATAAATGAGTCTCTTGCTTTTGATTACTTGTTTAATTGTATAAATCTTTGATGACTCTTAAATCCCCTAATCTATATACTTGTAAAAAAAACTAAGAGAAATCTTCCAAATCTTAAATACCCACCTCCTCTTCAACCTTCTCATGAGTATGTACTACTACATTAAAATATCTGAGGACTATCTAGGGGGCTTGATGGAGATTGACTGTAGTACCCTAAATTTTATCTAACCCAAATCCTTAGTAATTAATATTTTTAAATTAATCTTAATTTAGGTAATTAATATTTTTATTTTACCATAATTTCTTAATCTTAAATCTAAATCTAATTCTAACCGTAATTATAAGTAATTAATATTTTAACATAACCCTAATGATTGATAAATTAATTTTACCCTAATTCCCTAATCTTAAATTTTAAACCTAGTTCCAATCCTAAACCTAAATTATCTTTCATTTTTCATTTCCCTATTTTTTTTCTTTTCTTTTCTTTTTCCTTTTCCTTATCCCTATCCTTGATCACCCTACTTCCCCTTTTCCTCTTCAAGTTATGCACCACCTCTCATGTGACTCCCTTTCCCTTACCTTCCCATCCACTGCCCCATTCACCTAATCCCTACACCTACCCCTTGTAACCCAACCTATACAACCAACCAGTACATTATATCCCTTTCCTTCCACAGCCTATGTCACATGTAATGCTAGACCATGTCTCCTTGAACCCCCTACACCTTCAACTATTCCTATTTAACTCCATTAACCTATACCCTATAAATAAAATTCCTCTCCACCCATTAATTCATTTTACAACACCCATAACTCTCCTTAAACTCCTTCTTCCTTCCCTGAACTTCTTTGCATTTCATTCATTGTTTGTTCACCATTTTTTTTCCAACATAGCTCTACGTAGTTTATACAGCCTCACATTGCACGAGTCTCCATGGATAAAAATCCTACTCTAAACACCTCATATATGTGTCAAATTCTCACTCAAACCCACCCCCATCTACAACATAACCTCACCCAATCTACCTTAGCTATGTTAAACTCCCATACTCAATACCCTTTAGCTACATGAACTACTCACACAAACCAACCCTTAATTGTGGCATATACCCATGCTCTAAATACCCCAAATACACCAAAAACTCATGGTGTACACCCCTAACATGAGGATGTCATGTAGCACCCCTATCTGTATGAGTCTCTCACACTACTCGTCCCTTTACCTCACAAATTTGATCTATCTAGTTCAAGCATTGCACAACTTGGTTTGATTTAATTTTACACCATTTTATACCCTCCTTTACCTTATATTTTCCTTGTTTAGTTTCTTAAGTTATAAACTTATGATATCCTTAATTCTTAGGTGATTTTTTTGTGGTCTTAGAGGAGATATTTTAGGGTTACACGTGCTTAGAGACCAAATATGTTTTTGGTAAGGATACATGTCATACTTAGGATTTTTTTATGCAATGTGAAATATTATTTTGAAATATCATATTTGGTATCATTATATGGATTATTTCATGATGATAATGTCACTTTATTATATGGTGTTTTATATTATGGAAAAATGAGTACTACATGAAAGCATGTCTTTATGAATATAGTTTGTCAGTTGAGAATATGGCATGAATCACTATCTAAGTTGGGCTATGATGTTGGAATCATGTATATAAATATATTTGTGGTTAGTTGTTTTCATGATGAGATGTGTTGGAGGTTGAAAATCATTCACATTGGGACTCGTAGGATTTTTGTGAAAATATGGACATTTTGGCTATTTTAAAGACAATTTGGTTAATATGGATAAAATATGAAACATTTGTCACTTTATTATGTTAATGGAATCAAATTATTTTAAATCTATCATGTGTGATGCTTATAGTAATTAAAAGTGGACTAAGTCCAATAGAATGAGGAAACAACTTGAAGTAGGAATAGTAACCCTAAAGGTAGGGTTGTTCTCGCATGTGTAAAATGCTGAAATTAGACCTCAATTTCTGGATATGATATTAATAATGATATTTTAGGAATTTATAATAAATTATGTGATTATATAAATCTTATTGTAAAAGTTATGCCTAATTTATAAAATTAAGATTATGTAGTAAAGGGGGATAGTAACCTTAGAGGTAGGGCTGGTATTTCATGTGTAATACATTAGAGTTAGACATTTATTTTTTTAATATCTTGTAAATCATAATATTTTATGAATGTGAATTAAATTTGGGGTTAAAATTAGTATTATGGAAGAAGTTATGCTTATGTTGTAAAATTAAGGTTTCTTAAGGAAATATAGCTTTTTCCTTAGGAGATGTTCTAATTTGCATGCAGTTGTGTTTTATGTGCTTTGAATAAATATTTTAAGTTTGGATGGTGTCCCATACATATCTATATGTGTGTTTTCATGATGATCTTGGGATAAATAGTCAACACTCTAGTAAGACATTAATACTTAAAGTAAAAGATCACATGAGTCGAGACCAATTGTACCTAGTTGTTACACAAGACAAGAATAGTGGTTAGGAGTGTTATGTTTTGAGGTTGTACAATTACGTTTTATCGAACTAGAATAGTGTCAAAAAATGTTCTTCCCAGGTTTGTGTATTGTTGATATCGGTTCACTGATCGCGAATAGTAGGGTTTCTAAACCGAGCCTAATAAAGAAATAGATTATAAGCATACCTATTATAAAACTCTTTCAATTCCTCTCTAGAGTCGTCTTATGATATGATTTCTATAAAAAAATTCATCTTTCTTTTTTGGCTTTAATTGTTATGCATGCCTTTGATCTATGACTGTGTTTTTACCTTATACATTACGTAGTGTATTAATCATCCATTTCATAGGAGATGCTCATTCCCAAGAGCATATGACCCAAATGACTTTGTGACGGCTAATGAGGACCCATTAGATGACTTTTCTACTTATGATGCTCTGCTTGGAGAGGAGTGATTGTGTTATATTTGGGTTTTGGAATGTAGATTTATGTTATCTAGTTTATAGCTTTGATCCATATACCTTTTGGGAACCTTAGTTCTAAAGTGTCCCCCCTTTTTATATATTGTGGATCATGTACTCGAATTTAACCTCCAAACTCTTATCTAAGTTTATAAATATCTCTCATTCTCTATTTTATCATGTGTTTTAAGTGTTATCTGTTTTTACCTTCTATTTAATGTAAGGATGGTACAATAAACCAGCCTTATATAGATCACAACAGCAATATCTAATTATATTGTTATTATACTTCCACTAAAATATAAAAAATTAGTAATAAATTTTCAGGTGTTACATTGATAGATTGTAGCCAATGCCATAGAATCCTCTTATTAATTCTAGTATTTAGAGCATAAACCATAGTCATAATGAAGCTATTGTTATCCCTTTTATGAGTCACTTGAACATGAATGCCTTGATCACATTTAGAAAATACCATGATATCATACTTTAAGCCATCCCAAAACAACCAAACTATCCCATTACCATGATGTTCATCATTGCACTCCAACTGCCACTATAGCCTCAATTTATCAAAAACTTGTTTTTGCCTTTCATTTTTAACTCTAGGTTCTAAAAGACCTAATATACTCATCTTCTATTGCCTAACAAAATGATGCACCTCATTTTGCTTGAGGACTTTACTAAGCCCTCTCACATTCCAAACAACAATGTTCATGTTGAATTAGGAATTCACTATTCATCATCTGCCCTAATCCATTCTACCTAGTATCACAAGTTGCCTAGTTCACCGCCATTATTATTAATGATGTTACTATTAATGTTGTTGTTGTTGTTGGTACCACCACCACCACCATCGTAATTATTGTTTATATTATATATCATTTTCATTTTCATGTTCAAGGTCATTATCATTATTGTTTGTAATTAAAATTTAACTTTCAAATACAATTATACTTGAAAATGGAAAATAGTTTTAATCTTTCAAAATAAAAATTTAAAACCATACCAAACGATCCTTTAAAGATATCCTTAAGAATTTATGTAACAAACCAAAAAGAAATTTCATAAACTAATATTTAGTATCTATGATTTGCATACTTGGATACATAGTAGCCAAAATAATGTGATTGGAGAATTAATGATACTGTTTTATTTATAAGGGTCTTTAAATTTAGTATAATAGAGATATAAGGCTAATAATTAGTATAAATCAATATGTACCACATGGATACTACATGAAGTAACATGAGACTTAAGTTATGTAGACCCAATTTTTAATCAATCTTGTAAAACCTGATAAGTGGAGATTTAATATAAATTATAGTTTTAACTTGTGCCACTAGAATGTACTTTATTGTGCATATTAATTTCTTTCCTATAATTATGTAAATATATAATATGTAGTAAATATTATATGGTTAGGGAAAGTTGTTGTAGCTGACATTTTTAAATTATTAAAATATAAAATACATAAACTTTATACATATCTTTTATCGTCATTACACATATTTTTCATAATTGTTCTATTGAAAAATCTAACCTAGTTAATATTTTGGTTTTATGTGATGTTCTTTTTATCAATTATGTGTGACGTTCTATTACAAGTGTGTGATGATCTTTCATTAACCGCGTGATGATCTTTTACCACTATGTATGTTAGTATGATCATTCACCACTTACTTCCTAACGTAGAATTCAATGGTAAAGGAGCGAGGGGCCCAATGAATGCAAGGGTGTGATTGCTAGGTGGTGCGACCGTAGCCGGCACGCAATTTAAACCCTCTTGTTGTCAATTGTAGCACTGGTAAATAAGGGTATCGTTCTAGGCCGGGGATTGAGAGGGCTCACCTCTATCTAACTAGCTTAAACTATAAATAAAATAAAAACACTAAATAACCTAAAAGAAATAAATAATAAAAATACTAATGGAGGTTTATCAAAATAATAAAATAAAAATAATGAAATGAATAAAATAAAACAAACTAATAATGAAAATAATGAAAATGATAGGAAAATAATGGGAAACTAGCAGATAGGAGAAATATGTTAGGGAAATAAAAATCCACCGCTAGATTAGGTTGAAAATATAATATTTATTTCTAAGTCATCTTTTAATCGTGAGAAAGAGATCGACCAAGTTGCACACCAAACGCAGGTCCATACACCTTATATTACTTCCCTTAATTAATTAATACGACCACGTGCCTATATTAACCCTATTAAATACTAGCAGTATAGTAGCAACAAGTGGCTCCTATATTTAACTAGATTTAATGCATTAAGTGTAAGTGGAAGGCTGTCAATCTAAGTACCCAGACTAGTACAAAACGCATGTCTAGCTGTATTTCCTATCCTTGACCCACACGTATCGAAACGTTTTACCACTTCGGTTAGAATCACAAAACGATTAGGTGAATTGTTATCTAACCTAGCTGCAATTTATACACATAAATTCTAGTATATTTAGATGACCACCTCGCAGGCAAATAATCCTACATACTGTCACTTATGAGGAACCAGAACAAGGCATGCACCAAATAAACTATACTGGACAGAATTATACATATAAACGATAGCAATTAATATAGAGTCAAGAAACAATCTCACGAAACAAAGAAAATAAAATTATAATTCAAATCATAATCTAGGATTTCAAATTATTCCCTAACAATAAATAATCAGCCACTCATAATTAAAGAATTAATTACACAGAAATATATATCTAAAATATAAATTAAAAATAAGAGAAAGAAATAACCGGAATTAATTTTGAATTAAAGATCAAGAATTTATTCAGATAAAAATTAATTTTATCTGAAATAAATTCTACCGGATATTAATTTCTTCCTCTGATTTTTCTTCCTTTCTCGGCCTTTATTTCCGTGCAAAAATTTCTTTTTCTTTTTCCTTTTTCCGCCCGGCGGCTGACAGCGAAAGGAGCTGACGGAGGCTGCTGCTTGGTTGCCTCGGACTCCGTGCACTGCCGCACCGTCCTCTGCGTCCTTTTGCGGCTGAAGTCTCTGTTTCCGTGCGTCGTCCTTCGTCGCCCGTGCGGCTCTGTTTGGTGTGCCCTGTGACGTGCGGCCTGTTCTCTGCCAAACGGCAGAGGCTGCCTCTCGCCTCTCTCCCCTCTCTCACGTCGTTGGCCTGTCCAGTCTGCCCTTCTTATAACTTTTTTTTGTTTTTCCACGTCAGCCCTTGCGGCTGACTTTTCTTCTCCTTTTCGCTTCAGAGCCTGTGCGGCGTCGTTTTGTTTCCAGGCCTTTGGGCCTTCGGCCTTCGGCCGTTGGTCCAAAGGTCTTATCTTTTTTTTTTTTTAATTTTAAAATAAAATCTGCAAAATAAAATTAATAAAAATTAATAAATATTATTTTACTCTAAATTTACTTAATTTATATCATTTTAGCTCAAATAATAAAATTTATGCAATTTTTACCACTTAAGCATAAAACAATAATTATTCCCCTATATTAGCTAAATAAACTACCAAAAACTAAGATTATAAGGGTATAAAATGTGTCAAAATATGAACTCATCACACCCCCACACTTAGCTTCTTGCTTGTCCTCAAGCAAGTTATTACTCTAAACAAATAAAATTAAATTAACTAGCCACTTTCGTAGGTCTCACGATTACACTTAGCATGTGTAACAAGCCCTTTAAACCCCTAGGTCACCCATCGAGGACGAGTAAGGTCTCATGAGGGTTTCACAGATGATATACCCACAAAATCACACACAAATAAAATGAAAAAATCACACATAAATAACAATAAATAAAAACTAAAACTAAAACTATATACCTAACACCCTTAACCATATTTGTCTCAGAATCTTTTACTTTCAAACGTTAAGATTAGCAATCAATCAAAATTCAGCATTGGGAGATTTAAAGAATCAATTTCAACATATGGTTCACACATAAACATGACAGGTATGAACAGATCAATAATATGGATGAAAATCTACCACGCCTTAGTTACATCAAGATTCATCCTCACTATGGATACCCTCTATTTTTTTTTCTCTTAGATTCATGGCTACAAATGTATAGAAACACTCATGTATGTGAGATAAGATGATAAAGATAACAAACAACTCACATATATAAACAAATAAGGCTCATGTTTTTGTGGATAAAACCTCATGAAAGATATCAAATATTCGCCAAATGGACCGAACCATATGCTTAACTCTTGTGACTAATCTCCATCAGATCAAAGGCTGCTCATCTTAAAAATCAAATAGGACTTACTTATTGGTTGTAACGGGGTTTAAGGTAAAGAAGGGTATGGAGTATTTTAGGAGTGTGGTGCTAAAAAGATCAAGAGCTAGTGGAATCTAATAGGTAGATGAAATATAAGCTTAATTCCATATCATCGATCATTGATACATATCTCCAACTTAACACCAAAATAGAATATGAATAGAACTTTCTCAACATAATCTCCATAACTCCCTCTCTTCCTTATATCCAACATTTTTTTTTCTTTTTTTTTTTTGACAATTTTCTTTTTTTTTTCAAATTTTTTTTCTCCACCAAACATAACCAATCCCTTTTCTTAGCATGCATATATTTCTTTCACACACACATTCACAACCACTTTTTATATCCATAATGATTTGATTTCCTTCCACTAGCTTTAAGCAATGGTAAAGATATTAATGCCCAACGGTTATTCAATGTAGGTAATGAAGAAAAGTATTTGTTCCTTGTATGGCTCAAAGGGTTACTATAGGATGTGCATCATGGATACACAAATTAGGTTAAGCTCTTTGGTCATGTGATGAAAAATTCCTAAGCTGCCTTTATCATTTTCTTAATCAGAGCATGTTTTGACTATAAGCTTCGACTAGCACAAGAGTAAGTTCTAGTAATTTCTATAGTCCATTACAAGATCTATGGCAAATAATTTGATCAAAGCAATTAAATATATATGAGGTTTACAAAGAAATTTTGAAGCCAAGAAATAGTAGATGATTTTGTGTAAATTCGCTCAGAAAAAGAAGGTACATATGGTTCAAATGATCACTGAGGAATGTGATGAATCTCAACATGCCATGTCGGTGGTTAGAAAATCATACACGTTCTTTCTCCATTCACATTTAGGCACATAGATATGTGTTCCCTATATCAAAATCAACACAAAAAATCTCCACTTACTTTATCTCGATTTCATGATCCTCTTTTCCATTAGATTTCAAAGATATATTCCTCATTAACTAGTTAAGGGTTCCTACGACTCTAAAAATACTAAACATTCTAAAATTATTAAACACTCTAAAAAAAATCAAAACAATGTTTTTTCAATTTTTTTTTATATAAAACACACGCACCCCCACACTTAAATCACACATTGTCCTCAATGTGTAAACAACTAAGGAAACATGAAATTTAATGTATGGAGAAAACAAAATAAATAAATAAATAACTAAAGGATAGAAAAACTCCCTCATGACATTGGGTTGCCTCCCAAGTAGCGCTTGTTTTTATGTCTTCAGCCTGACATGATCTCGGTTTACTCGTTCAAGGTGGATACGTCCACTTGAGAGCTGCTTCACCAAATCCTTCCTTGTGATGATCATCTTTATCCTGCAAGGAAGAAAAAGACAAAATGTTAGATTTAATGAAAGATTTGATCCAGCAAGAACGTAACTTACCTAGATTAGAGTTTAAACTGGTGTGTAAAGAGAGAATATTTTGCCCAATATCCATGTATCTTGATCTCTCTATCGAAGGAACATATTTTTCCATCTCAAAATCTTTAAACACGTCCTTCCAACATAACCTCTCCTTTGGAGCATCACGCTTCTTATTAAATGTATCCAAGGTGATTTGATTACTCTCTTCACTCTTGGATCCATCTAACCTGCTAAGAGAGGGAAAACAAGGAGTGTGGTCAGCATAAATAAAATCAAAGTGGTCCAAAGGCTTACCTTGTGCATTATGCTCATCTCCAAGCAAAAGTGGGGAATAAATGTTCAAAGATGGTATATGGTAGGTGAAAGTGATAGTCTTGTCTACCATATACTTCTCTTTGTTCACTTGATCCTCATTTTGATGAGATTCTTCTTCTACTTTTATAAGCTCTTCTTCCACTTGATCTTGCTCTTCAATGTTTTTCATGGAAACCTCCTCAACTAGCTCATCATTACCTTCGGATATGGCATCATCACCCTCATAACTCTCACTTGAATTTGGAATTGAAGTACTAGAGAGCTCTTCTTGTGCTTGTGACTGATTCATCAGGTTGACCATATAACCTATTTTCTCCTCTATCACTGACACCCTTTCATTTTGCATAATCTGACTTTGCACCAGTTGATTTTGGATGTCTACCAACTGGTTTTGACCATTTGTCAATGCTTCAAGAAGCTTATCCATTTTTTCTGAACTTAAGGGTTCTAAAACTGGAGAAGATTCTTGTTGAGGATATTGATAATATTTTGAAGCTTCATATTCGCGCGTGTAAGGGTCTTGATATGGCACTTGATACTGATCATTCATCTCCCATCCAAAGTTGGGTTGATGCCTCATTCCCGAATAGTATGTGCTTGTATAGGGATCGTGTCCTTGAAAACCATTGAAAGATTGAGCACCAGATTGTGTCCATCCTCCTCCTCTCATAGCTTGTTCATGGTAAGCATATGGATTTCCTTGTGTATGACACACTTCACTTGTATTAACAACTACAATAGCTTTAGCAACCTGCAAAACAAGAGTAGTAAGTTTGTTAAGTTTATCTTCAAGACTACTCATACTTACCTCATTTACTCTTGCGTTAAGATTCGAGCAAAGTTGTCCATAACCAAAGGATCCTCTCATAGCCACCTGAAAATACTAACACTTCAAAGGAAAAGGTTAATAACAAAACACACTAAAAATCCTAAGAAAATCTAAAACAAAAATAAAAGAAAAAAAATACAAAAACACTAAAAATGAAAACACACTAAAAATACTAGCAAAATAAAGGTGAAGTTACCAATCCCCGGCAACGGCGCCAAAAATTGGTGCGACCGTAGCCGGCACGCAATTTAAACCCTCTTGTTGTCAATTGTAGCACTGGTAAATAAGGGTATCGTTCTAGGCCGGGGATTGAGAGGGCTCACCTCTATCTAACTAGCTTAAACTATAAATAAAATAAAAACACTAAATAACCTAAAAGAAATAAATAATAAAAATACTAATGGAGGTTTATCAAAATAATAAAATAAAAATAATGAAATGAATAAAATAAAACAAACTAATAATGAAAATAATGAAAATGATAGGAAAATAATGGGAAACTAGCAGATAGGAGAAATATGTTAGGGAAATAAAAATCCACCGCTAGATTAGGTTGAAAATATAATATTTATTTCTAAGTCATCTTTTAATCGTGAGAAAGAGATCGACCAAGTTGCACACCAAACGCAGGTCCATACACCTTATATTACTTCCCTTAATTAATTAATACGACCACGTGCCTATATTAACCCTATTAAATACTAGCAGTATAGTAGCAACAAGTGGCTCCTATATTTAACTAGATTTAATGCATTAAGTGTAAGTGGAAGGCTGTCAATCTAAGTACCCAGACTAGTACAAAACGCATGTCTAGCTGTATTTCCTATCCTTGACCCACACGTATCGAAACGTTTTACCACTTCGGTTAGAATCACAAAACGATTAGGTGAATTGTTATCTAACCTAGCTGCAATTTATACACATAAATTCTAGTATATTTAGATGACCACCTCGCAGGCAAATAATCCTACATACTGTCACTTATGAGGAACCAGAACAAGGCATGCACCAAATAAACTATACTGGACAGAATTATACATATAAACGATAGCAATTAATATAGAGTCAAGAAACAATCTCACGAAACAAAGAAAATAAAATTATAATTCAAATCATAATCTAGGATTTCAAATTATTCCCTAACAATAAATAATCAGCCACTCATAATTAAAGAATTAATTACACAGAAATATATATCTAAAATATAAATTAAAAATAAGAGAAAGAAATAACCGGAATTAATTTTGAATTAAAGATCAAGAATTTATTCAGATAAAAATTAATTTTATCTGAAATAAATTCTACCGGATATTAATTTCTTCCTCTGATTTTTCTTCCTTTCTCGGCCTTTATTTCCGTGCAAAAATTTCTTTTTCTTTTTTCCTTTTTCCGCCCGGCGGCTGACAGCGAAAGGAGCTGACGGAGGCTGCTGCTTGGTTGCCTCGGACTCCGTGCACTGCCGCACCGTCCTCTGCGTCCTTTTGCGGCTGAAGTCTCTGTTTCCGTGCGTCGTCCTTCGTCGCCCGTGCGGCTCTGTTTGGTGTGCCCTGTGACGTGCGGCCTGTTCTCTGCCAAACGGCAGAGGCTGCCTCTCGCCTCTCTCCCCTCTCTCACGTCGTTGGCCTGTCCAGTCTGCCCTTCTTATAACTTTTTTTTGTTTTTCCACGTCAGCCCTTGCGGCTGACTTTTCTTCTCCTTTTCGCTTCAGAGCCTGTGCGGCGTCGTTTTGTTTCCAGGCCTTTGGGCCTTCGGCCTTCGGCCGTTGGTCCAAAGGTCTTATCTTTTTTTTTTTTAATTTTAAAATAAAATCTGCAAAATAAAATTAATAAAAATTAATAAATATTATTTTACTCTAAATTTACTTAATTTATATCATTTTAGCTCAAATAATAAAATTTATGCAATTTTTACCACTTAAGCATAAAACAATAATTATTCCCCTATATTAGCTAAATAAACTACCAAAAACTAAGATTATAAGGGTATAAAATGTGTCAAAATATGAACTCATCACTAGGGCATGGATTTGAATATGAACTTGTGCTCTAATTGCTAACCCCTGTCTCCTATGCTACTAAGACATATGTTGTGATTTATTTTCTATATGATAACCCTAGAGATGGGACTATGGGGGCCATAGAGGCAATGATTTTGCTTTTTGGATGATCTTACATTACGTCTGATGAAGATGTTTCATCACCGTTTGTGAGAATTTTTACTTTATGATTAACAACCATATATCATGATCTTTCATCATATTTATGTTTTTTTATTAATATTATACTTAGTTTTCACCGCACTCTTTTTGTCAAAAGTATGTCAATATAAATATCTAATTAAAAAAAATATTAGAAACATAATGATATATATATATATAATTGTAGATAATTTTATTTCTAAAACCTAAATAAAAAAATACCGATGTAGCACTTGGTTGCATGATGGTTAATGTGTAATTGATGATACGTATAAATTACCTCCCTACAAAATGTTACAGAACACTCGCTATGAAAATCTTATTGAAAATTAGTCTTATATTACAAAAAGTTAATATTCATAATAAAAATGGTAAAAATGATGAGTTAAAAAAAATAAAAATGAAAATTTTTATAAGCATGTAATCTACATGGATTACAATTATGTTTTAGCCATGACATTATACTCCTACCGATTGGCTTTTTTTTTTTTTAATAGCAAAAAGGTTGTTGGATAGAAAAAATCATGTTTCAAAATTAAATTTTCAACCATAAACTTCTAAAACATATATATACGAACTTTAATAAATTTATTAATTAAATGAGGATAAACCATTAAGTCATTAACCACAATAAAACTATAACTTTTTTTTTTCAAAATACTACATGTTAAATAATACCTCGAGATGGTTAGTCGGTTGGCCTATCTAGTCCATTGTCGGCACTAACCCTTCGTAGTATTTGTCGGTGGCGTATGCATCCAAGGTTGACTCAAACACGGGCGAGTCGGAAGAGGGAGAGTTAAGTGCGCGCGCGCTCGCTCTCTCTATCTTAGAATGAGGAAAAGAAATGGAATGGAAGTGTGACCACAGTTTGGAGTATAAATTCTAAATACAGACCGCTAGCGGAAATATAGAGTCTACGTACTGATTTGACTGTGATTTTGCAATAAAATAAAAATGCGAAGGTGTGGGTCGGTGCTTAACGCCGACTCTTTTATGATTTGTTTGAATTACAGTAAATTAGAGTAAAAATAATATTAAAAATTAATTTAAGTAAAAAAATTAAAATAAATATTTTAAGATATTATTAAAATAATATTAATTTAATTGAGATAAGTAAAGATGAATATTTTAAAATTTTCTATTTAAATTAATATAAATATATAAAATTTATTTATATTTTTTCATTCATCACTTTAATTACCTTTGAAACTTTAATTTTAATTTACTTAATTGAAATTAATAAAATTTATTTTTAAATAAAACAAATTAATTAATGTATCTTCGTTACAAACCAATCGAAAGATTACCTTTTTCGTAACCGACGGATTAAAAAAAATTATTTTTATACAAAAATAAATTAATTAATTTATCTCCGTTACAAACCAAACGAATGATAAAGTTTTCTGAGGGATATTTTATAAGAGATTGCGTCGATTGCCGACCCTTCGAAACGCACAAACGCCCTTAGAAGAGGGCGCTTGGAGTTTGCATGGAACAAGATGACACGATGTGGACGGATTCGCTTCCCATGCCATATTTTTGGCTTTGAAGCCTTCTTTGCCTAATTTATTCCTATACGCGCGTGTACGTGGAAGGTGTACATTGAAGATCTGTCATTGCCTCATTGGAGCTTCGTCTTCCTTTTCGGGAAATACTACAAAATGGATGATTAAAGAACGATTTATGTCTTCATTTACATATCTCTCATCCCACATCAAATATAAATATTAAGGATGATGATTAAGGTTGCAAACGAATACCGTCGGTTTATCAGTCAATTCATTAAATGTTGGATTTTGTTCTTTTCTTTCATTTCATTCAATAAATCATGTTCGAGCTTCATTTTTAAATTTATTCAATTTAAAAATTAAACTTGTGTTAGGATTTACTAGGCTTCTATTACCACAAGCTCACTTGTTTAATAGACTCAATCACATAATAATTTATCATAAATTAGCAAAATAATTAAACGAGTTAAGTCAAACTCAAATTTAAACGATTTAAACAAAATAAATTGAATTTAGTGTGAGCATTATACAAGACGAACTCAAGCCTTAGAAGCTCAACTCATTTAGATCCTTAAATATTATTTAAATATAAATTGATGTATATTGACAATTTTAGACATGTCATATTTATAAATATGATCAATATTATTTATATTAATTATTAATGCAACATTAAAATGAATAGTATAATTATTAATTAATTAATTATAATTATTTGTTTGGATTATTTAATTAAAATTCAGCTATTAATATTTTATTAATTATACTTAATAATCACAACTAATAATATTTTTATAAATTAATTCTATATAATTATAATTAACATTTTTTTATAATTATGATCAATACTCATAATCTAAAAAATTCATATATTATTAAAATTAATATTATTTATATTTATTAATTATTTATAACTATGATTATTAATATATTTATCAATTATTAATTAATGATCATTAAAAAAATATCCTTGTTAATTTGTTATTTAAGATTATAATTGATATTTTTTTATATTAGTTATTTATAATTATGATTAATAATATTTTTAATTAGTGACAATTTATCATTACACTTAATATTATCATTATCAATAATTTATTTATAATTATAATTAATATTACCTATTTGGATTATTTAATTAAAATTAAGAATAAAAAACATTTCATGAATTATAATTAATACTTATAACTAGTAATATTCGTTTCAACTATTTCTTTATAATTATAATTAACAGTATTTTTAATTATAATTAATATGGAGCATTAACCTTATAAAAAAATAAATTATTATTATTATTATTATTTATAATTAGATATTTATATGAACCATTAATTTATAGATTCAATAAATACTATCCTATTTAATTTTCTACTTAATATTATAATTGGTATTTTTTCATTAATTAATTAATTATAATTATGATTTATATTATTTTAAATATTTATCTATAATATAAATATTAAAGTTATTACTTAAATAATATAATTATAATTAACATTATTTGATTGAATTCTTAATAGAGTATCTTATTAAATATATTTAATCATTATAACTAAAATTACTATTAATTAATTATACTTATAACTAACATTACTTGTAATAATTATGATTAATATTATTTTAAAAAATACTAATTTATAATTAAAATATATTTTTTGTATTAATTTATTATTTATTTAACAGAGTTAATAATATATTTTTTCATTTAGTTATAGTTATGATTACTATTATTATGTTGAACTATAATTATAATTCATATATTTTGCATGGATTAATTACTTGTAATTATGATTAAATTATTTTTATTATTTATTTTTCTTCACAGTTAATATCATTTTGATCAATACATTATTTCAAATTATAATTAATAGTAGTTTGTGGTGTGGACGATTAAAAAACCGTATAATAATAATATAAAATAATTTAGATATTTAGTATAAAATAATGGAATGTAATTATAAAATAATAATAATATAATAATAAAAAGGGAATTCTAAAAAAGGGAATTTTTGACTAGGAGGTAATCTCATTTGCATGCCATTATTTTATGAATTTGTTGCATGCCATTAATTCGACTAGGAGGTAATCTCAGTTGATTTCATATGTTGTAACTTTCATTTATTTATTTAGTGGATTGTAACTTTCATATTTAATGGAACTATTTTTGGCGCCAAAATATGAACATATATTCATTCATCTTTATAAAATCTAATAGAGATAATAATATGGTAAAACTATCAATAATATAAAGAAAACATACTTTGTGCATATTCAAATAACTAATAACAATAATATTAAATTATGCATACAAATTTGAAGGTAAACAATTGTAGAAAAGTACAACGTGTGAACAGGAAATTCTAAAAAATAAATAAATAATAAGTCTTACTTAAAATTATAATTTAGATGGTATCCTTTTGGCGTAAATGTGATAGTTTTAATTTAAAATTTAGTACTTGCGTATGACGAATTTGATACTCAACCAGTTTAGTTTCTATGCAATCAAAGAAGTTAGAGACACGGAGCAAGATGTGAGATAATTGTGATATTATTTATCATTATTTTATCGCTTTGGAGTAGTTGCTTGAATGCTTTTAGTGCTCGTGTCCCCCCCCCCCCCACCCCACACCCCACACCCTCTCTCGTTGTTCGATGCTCCTTCATCTTTATTTCTCATGTTCATTCGTACGCCTAACATAGATAGGTCACCAAAATCAAAATGTTCTAAGTGTTCCTTTTGACACGGGATAATAATGGTAAAAAAATTATCTTATTTTTTATATATTTTATATAATTTATTTAAAATTAAATATTTTTATTATAATAAATATTTATTTTAGATTTTAATTTAATCTAAAATAAATATTTTATAAAAAATATTTTATTATTATTAAATACTTAACATAAATAATGTAAAATAAAAAAAAAATTTCCACTCCTATTACTCCTATACCAAATAAGTCCTAAATTTGCTTCTTTTTATTTTCTTTATCCAAAGATGGTAAGATTATCCATGCCCTTGAGATCACATAAAGTATTTGTGAAATCCCTTCAATCTGATAATACTAAAATTCCTTATCGGGAGACTCCATCAAATCATATAAAACACCAACGAGATCTTCAGATGTGGAAATATTCTTCGGGTGATATCTTTTGCAACCGACATAGCCAGACGATACTCGATTTGATACAACATCCTGTGTTCCCTAAACTCTTCTCACATAATCTCAAGGACATGCTTTATAATAAATAATTTATTAAGAAATTACTCTTTATTAGATATTATTATCAGAATCTCAGAAACCCGACAAGGATGTCCCCCCCCCCCCCCGGGGAAGCTTACCAGGAAAAGTTATGTCGCCACATCTTTGCCATTCAAACTCACGCACGTACCGTTGAAACTAAGGGGACGCACGTACCGGTCGGGCTAGGTTTGTTAAAATCAGTGAAACCCGAACATTTATTCCGTACTCATACGCTGCTTCATGTTAGAGTATTATGCGTTATTTTTTGTCATGCACGGCTAGTAATGTCATATTAACGGTAAAGGAGGAAGAGATAATAAGCACGAAAACCTGCGAACACATATGACCCCGCATGTTTAGAGATGGACGCAACGATATTACCGTCGAAGAATATATTATCATTTTACGTGCATAAAAACCATGGAAAAATAAAGAGTAATTACATTATTTGTAGCAATATTCCAGCCTTAGATTAACATCACTAATAAGATAAGTATACTAATTCGACATGCACTATAGTAAATATATTTAATTGCGACGGTTAATTAAATGTTAGAGACGGTTAAAAACCGTCACTAAACATTTACCGACGGTTACATAAACCGTCGCTAATTGCAACGTCGCTAATAAATTAACGACGATTTTTAAAACCGTCGGTAAAATGTTTTAGCGACGGTTATTAACCGTCTTTAATTATTATTACCGACGGTTATTAACCGTCTCTAATAATTATAAACCGTCGGTAGTAAATATAAGTTAATATCATTCATTCATATTTAACTCTTCCTGTAAGATAACCTGTGAAAAAATTAATAACCTATGATATATAAAAATTAATATTAACCTGTAATAATTTATATCGGACTTTTTTCTAATAATACACATTTGGTATATATATATAATTCATAAACCTGCATTAACAATATTTCATTGAAAGTTATATATATACTAATATATGTTCAACAATGTCCAAAATGACAGCATAGCTACATCAATGTCTAGACTACATTTGTTCGAAATGTACATATAGATCAATTTAACACCTAAGGTCATTCATTACAAAATGTCGAATACAAAATATAGCCGCCCGGATCCAAATAAGTCGGTGTTTGCCTCCATTGTATATATACACCTAGGTTGATGTGTATATATGTTGGTGTCCCATGTTCACTGTAGCAAAAAAATATATATATCGATAGTTAAATAACATTATAAATGAATATAATCTAACTTTCTAATTAATTAAAATTAATTGAGAAAGTGAAGCAGAAATGTTACAACGTCATATGCATTCCTAGAATGATATTAATTATAATTTTATTCCTACAAGTGTAAAAATGTCCAAAAAACTAAACAGGCCAATTTGATAAAATTTATCCTCGGCTTAAAAGTTATATATTATTATTACTACTGATCTTATCTAATTTGTCATGAAAATAAGCTGAGGCGATCAAACCATTATTAGCAAATTTTGATTTTCATAGTTTCTGATTTCTTATTCAGCAAGTAGTAAAATAACAATTCACTGGCTCCTCTCTCCCCAATAGCAGACCCTTCCTCCCTCTTGCTCATTTCTCTGTTGATGCACACACGCATACATACCTAATCACCCTCAATCAACCCTAATTCAATTTACGAAATTTAAAAGACTCAGGTCCTGCAGGAACCTGTAGTGGCATGATCCTCCAAAGACAAACCTAATCAAATGAATGAAAAAATTACTAGCTCTAAAAAAATTATGGTAGATCTGATCATTATGTGAATTAGGAATTGAAGGGGTGCCCAACCTTGATTATATGAATTATATAATCCCTGTCTTGATGGGGAAGGTTCGTACATTTACCTAATCAAATATGTATATCCCTTTTATGCTATGAGATCCATGATTGTGTGTAAATTACTACGTGCAAATTTTTTGTTTGATATCTTTTGGTATATCAGGTAACAGGGAGGGTTGATAATCAGTGACTCTTTGAACCATAGCTCCATAGTCAATGGGGCTCGAGGATCAGGAGCCAGAATCAGATTTTTCCAGCATAACAGTAAGTAGAATTTCAGAAATTCATTCTAAAATGAGTTTGTTTAAGCAGGCATTCAGTCCTTTTTAAGATTTCAACATATAAAGAAGTGGACTTTGCTGATGTTTTCTACAATTTTTATTGTTTAGCACCATCTCACTTGGAGAAGGTTTTGAGAGAACAAATTGCTGAGGGTCAACCAAGGACTCACAGACCATGGAAGAAAATAATTGTTGTTGTGGAGGGAATATATAGCATGGAGGGGGAACTCTGCAAACTTCCAGAGATTGTTTCAATCTGCAAGAAATACAAGGTTGGGCACCCCTTCAATTCCTAATTCATATAATGCAAACTTTCTAGCAAGTGATCTGATCATTAAAAATGGTAGATCTCAAGGCAGAAGAGCAACAGAATGGGTCTAGCAGCAACACTAGCAGCAGCAGCCTAAGCAGCATCCATGGAAACGGGAACAACAACCCATCATCATCTTCCTCAAGCCAAGCAAACAACAACAGTTATGAATCAAAAGATGTTCGGATTGTCAGACCTCTAAAACCCCAGGCTGCTATGTTACTTATGTCATTATCTTGCAGTTCTGTCTGTGGCTGATAAGAGCAAACTGACCACATATTTTCCTAAGAGAGAAAAAGGACTATCCATCAAGTTTATTTTTTTACTAATCACAATTAGGATATTAATTAATGGAAATCAGCTTTCAAACCAACATGATTTTCAATAATTTTTACAATGACTGTCCTTCCCCATTTGGCATAGCCAGACTCATGTGATGATGTCCAGGAGCTGGGTTTGTATCACATCATTATGTTAGGTTTCACTGTGTGTTTTACTACTATTTTTCATATTGTGAAGTACATGGTTTTTTGGTTTCCAGGTCTCTTATTCATCTTTCGATTATGGTGATATGCATATCAATATTTAGGTTTAGCTTTTCTTGATGTCAGCCTTGCTATTGCAGCTGAGTGTGCAATATAATACCTTCTGATGATAGCAATGTAGTTCTTTAAATCATACAAATGTCAATAATAATTTGAAACTTTTTGTGGAATCAAAACAATTTATGCAAGCTGACAGGAAAAGGTATGAATTGGAAAATTTATCAAAACTTGGTTTTTTGCTGAGCTTTTGGAGGCCAAAAATTTCATGTACCAAGGATTATCTAGTCTAAGGCAGTATTCAGCCAAACACACTGCAATAAAATAAGCCTAACACACTGCAATAAAATAAGCCTAAGGCAGTATATTTAGGTAAAAGAATTAAAAGATACAAAAAAAACCTGAATGTCATAAAACACAACAAATAACTTTAAAGATCAACCTAAAAGCACCAACAAAGGTAGCAAGTCTGGTGACCACAAGGATTGGACAGTAAGGAGGATGAATGGCAAATACTCCAACGTCATCATATACGAGTCATGAAAAGAGTGACCAAGAGCAGCCAAGAAAAAACAGAATCCAATACAGCAAAGGTAGGGAACCAGAAGAACATAATAATGGCGCATCAGGACTAAAATAAATTTGCATCTCCTCATTCATACCCAACAGTGGTGAACCATTGGAAGGTAAATTTCCATTCAGATACCAAGTGTTTCTTTATATATACCCCAACATCAGCCAGTAATCAATAGAATCACAGCCAGTTGGAATCAGAGACAGTAGGCATATGACAGTTGGAATCAGAGAATCAAGCTTGCAACACTAAGTACCTAAGGAAGCTGACAGATTGAGGATAAAGATTGTGGGTAAAATTTGAATGGCATACCTGATATCATCTTGAAGGACAACATCCTAACACAAATTCATCCTTCTGCACCTGTAGGGTCCTGTCAATAGAAGCATTAGTTTGCTATATGTTGATACATCCGCACAAAAGGGAATTGAACATACCTGTGTGTTGCTTGTTTTCTCATCCACTCATCAACTCTTTCCATAAAAGTTGCTTGAACTTGTTTCATAGAAGCCATTTCCTCTCTAGTGGTTGCCATCTCTTCTTCGGTTTTTTGTAACTTTTCTTCGGTTTTCTGCAACTTCTCTTCAGTTTTCTACAGCTTTTCAGTAGTAACAGCTAATTCCTTACTTACCCTTTCAACTTCTTCATTGGATTTTCCTACATGTTGATGACACATATCTAACTTTGACTGTGTAGCCCCGTGCCCATAGCCAAATGCCCTACCACTATGATTTTTTCCATATAGGGCTGGGATGGCCTCCTTTTCTGCCTCAACGGTAGAACTCGACAACTCAAAACTGCCAGTTTTATCATTGATATAAGCAATGGCATCATCCTATGTTAAAATAGAAAAAATAAGATACACATAATCAAAATCAAATAGATCAAAAAAATAAATATACCATTGAGTAAATGTGTGAATAGATCAGTACTTCATACCACAAACTCTTTCGATGTTGAATTCATCGAGTAACTCCCATCACGTCTTTTATGATTTTGTATAAACATTTCCAGGTCACCAGGCTCTCTTCCTTCCAATCTCTTCTAAAGTATCAAATAAAAATAAATCAAACAAGAAGTCTAAAACACACTTTTGTAGATTATATTTTGGTTTGTCATGAATTACTCACAAATTCATCTCTAGCAATAGCAAAACTTTTTGTTCCACGAGTATGAAAATGAGATGCTTCTTTTCTCACAGTTTCTCCTCGCTTAGCAGCACTCTAGATCAAATAAATAATTAGGTGAGTTTATATTTGATTTATAGTATAAATATATACATAGTAAAATATTTTACCTTTCCTTTATCAGAGAACCAATATTCAACAAGTTTGATCCAATGAGCCTCAGGAAGTCCTGTCTTATCCCATTTATCAATCACTTGATCTTTAGTCTCACCAGGACGACAA
Organism: Tamarix austromongolica; assembly: GCA_039764185.1. NCBI lineage: Eukaryota > Viridiplantae > Streptophyta > Magnoliopsida > Caryophyllales > Tamaricaceae > Tamarix > Tamarix austromongolica. The sequence goes on along the minus strand of CM077809.1, from coordinate 42,988,452 downwards.
TAAATAACCTTCAACTCATACTTCCTTTGCCTTACCTTTACGCCAATATTACTCAAGAAATATTTGTCCATCACACTTCCCGAAGGAAGAAGAAATTTCCCCTGTATAATGAACAGAATAAGATTAATAAATAATAAAAAAAGTATTAGTCAAGACTAATAATAAAAACCAAGAAATACCCGAACTAATTTCTTCAAATCATCTTTGAATCTTTTATGGATATGACGCCAATCATGTTCTTCATAAGGACACCACTCTGGTTTTTTTGCTAAGTCCCCCAACCAACGATGGAAGTAATGGCCCGACTTCCTAATTGGTTGAAACATTTCATTGACATCCACTATCATCCTCTCACCATTCCTAAGATTCCAAATATCTTTTAGCTCAATTTTTCGCTACCTTCGCGTAATCTTTCCCTCACCATCTGAATGATAAAATAGTTAAACAAGGAAGTAAGAATTACATCAAAGAAATACAACACTAAATAATGTAATGAATCATCCTTACCAATAAATTTCACGAAGTCATTATCAAATATAGTTGTGCTATTTTCACTTCTACCACTACCATTTCTACTTCCACTTCGACTACCACTACCACTTATATCCAGTGTATCATGCTCATCGGGGATGTGCTCCTCATCGACATGCTGCTCATGGATATGCAAACCACTATCAGGTGTGAATGGTAAATGTGCATTTGGAGATCCCTCACCTGATGATCTTGTATCAGCAAAAGCTCGAACAAGTGTGTTTGGTGAAATGGGTGAGCTACTATCATTTGTGCAAGGATGAGATGAAGATGCACGTGAATCAGACATTAATCTCTTTCTTGCATTCTTTGAGCGATACATGACTACAAAACATATAATTTAAACACACTAATACATAGTTAGATATATATATGGTAATAATTTAAGTATGGTCCATAGAAATACTACAATCACTAAGTATTATCGAACTACTATTATAAGTATGGTCCACAGAAATACATAGCAATGAAAACCAAATACAAACACCCAAAAAATTAAAATAACTACTCATCCATGTCCATCCTAGCTAAATATGTTACATCATCAAAAGTGTTAATAGAAGTAGAAGGAACAGATTGAGGATAAAGAAGATCAAATTCATCATCGTTTTCAATGGCATCATTTTCTCCTTGTACACGTGCTCCTAATTGATAGTTGTCTCTTGGCTTTACTTCAACAATGTGAAACCATTCTTCTTGCTTCCCATCTTTGACGTAAAACACTTGGGTTTCTTGAGATGCAAGAATGAATGGATCATCTTTCAATGCTCTGCCCGTATGAATCAAATGGTTGAAATTTACCATTGTAAAGCCATTGTTATCTTGCTTCAAGCCTCTACTTGAGTTAATATTTACCCAATCACAACAAAATAATACAACATGGCAACTCCTATAGTAATCCAATTCATAAATGCCTCTAATCCTTCCATAGTATTTTATTCCATAAGCAAATACCATCACCCCACAGTTTTGAGTTTTCCTCCTCTCATCTCTCTTTTTTGTATGGAATCTATATCCCCTTGTGATGAAAGATTTCATTGATCTAACTAATTTATTAGGTCCTCGTGCCAAAGCCTTCCAAATTTTTCCACCTTCTGTAGTGTCTTCAAAGTCTCGTCCCTAAATTCATATTAAAAAAATTACACCATTTATACAAAATAAAAGAGTATTTTTATACATGTTAATAAAACTACCTTTGATTGAAGCCATCCAGAAAACTCTTCAATCACCCATTTTTTCTCAGTATTTGCATCAGGTCGAATATTTCTATTGGCCCGACGCTTTTCACGTATGAATTCACTAAAACCATATAAGACAATTACATTTAATAAGAAAAAACTTCGACTAATAAAGTTACACAACTATTATACTATATGTGATATTACCTACGGTGCGCATCGAAATAGTCATGTTGGATAAGCATGTAACGATGAGCTTGCTTGAGACTTAAGTCATCTAAATTAAGATGATGAATCTTGCCTATTGATTGTCCGCCGGTGTTGAACAAATACTTGTTAAAACCTTGAACAAATTCATCATTCCTTGGTCCCCGATTAAATACAGTTTCAACATTTCCAAAATAACGTGAACAAAATGTCAAACATTCATGAATATTGTATCCTTCAGCTATCGAACCCTCAGGATGAGATTTGTTACGGACACTTGATTTTAATCGTACTAAGGCCCTGCCAAATAAAACAATTAGGCCATATGACTTCAACCATAGAAGTATTAAAAGCACTAAGCATGTGGATATGGAATATTACAAATGTCCTTACCGTTCAATAGGATACATCCATGTATAGTGAACTGGACCAGTGAATTTAACTTGCTCTGGAAGATGCACAATTAGATGAACCATGCTTGTAAAAAAGCTTGGTGGAAATACTTTTTCCATGTGGCACAATGTCAAAACAACGTGTTGTTGTAAATTATCAAGCTCTTGTAAATCAAGTTCTTTGCTACATAAGGATTTGAAGAACATAGATAAGTCTGAGATCAATCCAACAACTTCAGTACTCATAGATGCTCTTAATGCAATTGGAAGCAAATCTTGCATTAAGATATGACTGTCATGGCTTTTAAGGTTGAACAACCTTTTGTCTTTCAAACTAACACTACTTGAGATGTTAGATGCATATCCATCAGGAACTTTAATCTTCTGCAAAACTGACAAGAAATGAACCTTATCAGTGGAATTCATGGTATAAGAAGCATCAGGTAAAACATACTTGTTGTTGGGATGTTCGATCGGGTGTAAATTTTGTCGTATCCCAATATCCTTAAGATCCATGCGTGCTTCATAATTGTCTTTTGATTTCCTGTCAATACCTAGAAATGTTCCTAACAAATTATCACATATATTTTTCTCTATGTGCATGACATCCAAATTGTGACGGATGAGGTGATGTTGCCAATATGGAAGGTAAAAAAAAATACTTCTTTTCTTCCAATTATGTTGCACAGGGCTATCATAAGAGACTTCCTCTTCCTCCTCCTCCTCATCATCTATGTCCTCATTAATCTCTAATACTGGTGGATGCCTAAGATTAGATTGAGCAGATCTTGTAGGGAAATCTGATGACTTGCCATAAACATGGTTTATAACATCCATTTGCCTACGAATAGCAACTTCTGAAGGTGTAGTTGGAGCCCTATCAACCTCTATTGTTCCATCAAATTGTGTAGGTTGAAACCGAAATAAATGATCATCTGGTAACCATCGCCGATGCCTCATATAACAAAACTTTTTACCAAATTTTAACCATCTTGATGAAGTAGCACTTCCACAACATGGGCAAGCAAGTGCACCCTTTGTACTCCACCCTGACAAATTTGCATATGCTGGAAAATCATTTATAGTCCATATCAGAGCAGCTCGTAATCGGAAGTTTTGCTTAGAAGCTGCATCAAATGCATTGACACCATCCCACAACTTCTTTAACTCACATATGAGAGGTTGCAAATACACATCAATGTCATTACCTGGCCCCTTTTGCCCTGGTATAATCATTGACAAAATAAATGATGATTGTTTCATACACATCCACGGCAGGAGATTATAAGGAACTAGAATAACAGGCCAAGTGCTATGATTCGTGCTCAATGTCCGAAATGGATTAAAACCATCGCTAGCAAGTCCAAGACGAATATTGCAAGGATCGAGAGAAAAATCAGGATAACGAGCATCAATATCTTTCCATGCTAAACCATCAGCCGGATGTCTTAATTTTCCATCGTTCACACGATCTCTATCATGCCATCTCATATCCATGGCCATCTTCGATGACATGTATATTCTTTTCAGCCTTGGAATCAATGGAAAGTACCGTAGAACTTTCCTTGGTTTTTTCCTTCTATTAGGATCTCGCTCACCCTCATCGATGTAATCCATTTCAATCGGATTCTCCCAACGTGAATTATTACACACCAAACAATTGTCTAACATTGTCCTATCATTTCTTCCATCATCCCAATATAACATGCAATCATTTGGACATGCATCAATCTTTTCATATCTAAGACCTAATTCATTTATCAACCTTTTTTCTTCATACCAAGAAGATGGAAATGGACACACCATAGGAAATGTATTGGACATCAATTCAAGAAGCATAGTAAAAGACTTCAAAGACCAACCGTTCATGCTTTTCAAATGGCACAAGTGCAAAATGAATGATAGTTTCGAATAATTATTGCACCCGGGATATAATTCTTCCTCACACTGCTTCAACAACCTATGATAGCGAACCTCTTCATCACTAGGAGTGTTCATAGGTTGGTTTTCAGGTAAATTATCATAACCATGGGAATCATCATTGAATCTTGGTTGAAGTGGACTCGAAGATTCAATGGCAGGATTTTCAATTCCTTCATCTAATACTCCAAATGCATCCCTCACAAGTGCAGGAATTTGATCTCTATCCTCAACATTTGGCCTAATGTCGTCCATACTAGTAGACACATCATTAGCCAGTTCCCATATTGGTTCCCCATGAAGAACCCAATTGGTGTAATTTTTTAGAAAGCCATTCTTCATAACATGACCGGTGACAAAATCAGCTTTATAACGATATCTATTATAACACTTTCGACAAGGGCACCATATCTTTCCGTTTATAGCTGCCTTAGAAGTTGCAAGCTTTAAAAAATTATCAAATCCAGCAAGAAACTCGGTACTGGTCCTATTTAAATTTATCCAACTTTTATCCATGATAAAATATATTCCCAATTTACCTGTCATTTCAAATGATATCAATTAATTAATATAAATATATTATGCAGGAAATGCTACTCAAATTGAGAATGTAGAGAAGAAGATTGAAGTCACTCAACAATGACAAACTAAAAGGGAAATATTGATATTATATTCATAATTATAAAAAATTAATAATTAATTATATTACTTACATTCATCATCATACTAAGTACATTAATCATCATCATAATATTCCAGCATAATGCAACTTAACAAGTCTTTTATGTTTAGCTTACAAGTTTATTCCACTAGGTAATTTTATTGCCGAAGAAGATCTTGCATAAATTTGTAGTAAAGAGGAAAGTTCAGTAAAATTAACATAAAACAAGGACTCACAATTCAGTAAGTAAAGAGGAAAATTGAAAATTGCACACAAACCAGAATATCTAATTATTTAAGGTACTGTAGGATAATAAGATTGTGTTTAGGATTTGCAACAAGTATAATTTGATAACCAAAAAACATAATTTCTATAGTAATTGGGTTTTCATGTCGTAAGTCCTATGTTTTTTCTATCTTCACACTACTCCCTTGTGTATCAAAAGGCTCAAAATATGAAAGCCATTGTCAATATAATTGTCCCACTGTTGTACTTAGACCAATGCCCTCTCATCCACAAATCATACTCAAATTAGCCAAGGTAATTCACTTGGAAGTTGGAACTACTTTAATTTGTATTGAAATAATTATCAGAAAAGGTATAGAATCAAGCCACACAAATAATAAAAATTAAAAATCCCAATTTCAGTCTAAGTGTTGCCTTCTACTCTGCAACACTACTAGCACTATTAACTTTCCCAAATAACCTTAATTGAAGTCTTGCTAACCTAATTACAGCAACATTTAAGCCTCCACTTTTTAATATATATAGCATAAATTTGTTCAATTATATATAATCACAGGAAAATTTCTTCCTATCTTATAAATTATACCATATTAGCAAACAAAGAAAGTTTAACAATCAGGACTAATTGCAAAACAAGGAAGAAGAAGAGGATGAAAATATAGTTGGCTCACAATCCCGACATGCATTGCAAAACAAGATTGGTCAAAAACTAAATGCAGGAATCATAACTAGTTGGCTCAAAAACTAATTGCAGGAATCATAACTAGTTGGCTCACAATCAGGAATAATTAACAGCAGCAGGAAAGTAAAATTTGGGCCTCGAACATACCTTGCACGGGAGAAGAACGGATGAATCAATTGTTAACTAATTAACAGCGGCGACAGGAGAAGGAACACGCGGCGGCAACGGAAGAACCAAGGCCGATGCGCGGCGGCGATTGAAGAAGGACGGCGTGCGGCGTGCATCTCACTATTCACCAGAGCAAGGAATTGAAGAAGGAAAATGGGAACAGGGACGCGCGGAAGAAGACACACATCAGCCGAGAGAAGAATGGGGAGGGAAAATAATGCAGACAGGGGGAGGTAGCTGAAATTTTCAATCGGCGGGTTAAGTTTTGGGTTAAAATTATACCGACGGTTTTAAACTGTCGGTATATTAGCGACGGTTTTAAACCGTCGCTAAATTACACCATTTCGCTAATATACTGGCGATTTAAAACCGTCCCTAATATACCGACGGTTTAAAACCGTCGCTAATTTTAATGGTTTTTTTCCCGCAAGCGACGGTACCATAAACCGTCCCTAATTAAACGTCTATATATCCCGTGTTTACTGTAGTGATGTTACCTTAAAATAACGATAATGAAAAAGGAACTAAATATTTAATGTACTACGTCCGTGTTAAAAACATCGTCGCTCTGTCTTTTAATCATATAATTTGACTATTAACTTCACTTAAAATTATAATTATGATCATCTTAAGGAAAAGGTGAACCGTCATCATTGTTAACGAATTCGTATTAAACTTGTTGAGAAAAACAGACTAAATAGTATGTGCAAGAAAAAAACAATATTTAGGAGAAACAAATATTCTCGACCGTGAATAAAATTATAATTATCAGCATTCACCCACATGGACGGAGCCAATTCAGAGCACATGGGGTCGCCTGACCCTATGAATTTTTTTAAATTATATATTTTATATACAAAAAATATGACAGAAAACGTTTTTAGAGTAGTGGTTAAAGAGGGATGAATAATATTAAGGGAAGCCTGGGGTCCTGGGTTCAAACCTTGGTTCTGCCTCTCTTTTTTTTCAACTTCTAATTTTCAGTGTGAAGCAGTGAGAGTGTGTCTGTGCGACTCTGCGGGGCGTGCTTCACTGCTTCTTCGATTCGCACTTTGTCCCACTCCCGCCCGACCCCGACCCTCCAGCTCTAGGTCCATTCTCCAGCTTCTCTTCGCCTCGGTCTTCAGCTCCTATTTGGAACAACCCTAACCCGCCGGCCGCCACCACGCCACACCCAGGACTGCTGGCCGCCAGGCCTAGGCGTCCACCGCCGCTTCTCAGCTTCTCGGAATAACCTTGTTAGTTGCTGCGGCATTGCCTGCTGCCTTTAGCAGTTCATGCGCAAGTCATCCCATTCCTAGCTGTAGAGACGTTTGATAGGTTACCATCAGCAGTCAGTGAAGAAACTACTACTGCCGCAGAGGGCAGTCTAGGCAGTCAAAAAGGAGGACAAGATGAAGATGAGGAGGATGGCACAGATGGTGACCTATTATTAGATCCAATTGTATTCTGCGACGGTTGAGATTTGATGGTTCACTCCACCTGCTACGGCAATCCTCTTGTCAAAGGTATTCCAAAAGGATATTGGCTTTGTGCCCACTGTTTGCAGCACAAGGCTTGCGCCCTGTTTGTCTCAACAGGCAGCATCCAGCATTAGCAAGCCAGCAGACCGAGAGCTAGAGAAATTGAGAGGGTGAGTATTTTTTTTAAAGATGAAATCTAATTTAATTTTTGTTAATTGAATTAGTTTGTATTTTTATTTCTGATTTTATTGTGAATATGTAAATTTGAAATTTGGAATAGTTTGTATGTTAATTAGTTGATTATTGTATATTTTTGAATTAGGTTATGTTAATTTCGAATTAGTATGGTATGAATTAGTTTGGCTATAAGAATTAGTTCATTATTGTGTAATTTTAATTTAGTTGAGTATTTTTGTTAATTGAATTAGTTTGTATTTTTATTTTTGATTTTATTGTGAATACGTGAATTTGGAAATCGGAATAGTTTGTATGTTAATTAGTTGATTATTGTATATTTTTGAATTAGGTTATGTTAATTTCAAATTAGTATGGTATAAATTAGTTTGGCTATAAGAATTAGTTTATTATTGTGTAATTGTTTAATGTTATATATAAAAAAAGATGTATCCGATATCATTACTATTGAGACTATTATAGTTTGCTTTTAAAATATGAAACCTCGACGAGTACAATTATAAACGAATATCTATATATAATTATGGATAATATTAAATATATTATTATTATTATTATTATTATTATTATTATTATTGTTATTATTTTATATTTAGTTATTTATTGGGACCCCATGGACTTTTTATCCTGGCTTCGTTCCTGTTCACCTATATGCATTTGTTAACAAATGCTTGGTGTTAGGGGATCTGCTGAAAGAATATGCCAAAATAATATCCCCATGCTGAAGCAATAACCCAAGGGAAAGTATTTGCTTAGCCATGCATACCATTATCAACATCAAATCTAATCCATATATAATTAATGCAAATGTGCAGGATAATCCTTAACAAAAGGAACTAATGAAACTGTTGAGCCAAAACATTCTTCACGGCAACATTATTGACTTTGTTATATTCTGGTAACTATTATTTCTCATCTCCTTATAATTATGAGATAATTTTCCATTTCAGTTGTAAACATCACTTATATAACTATATATCACTCATATAGAATAAGATTGATTCAGTAGATTATTTAATAGTTTACATGGTATTAGCAAGACTTCGATCCAAATCCATGATGTCTTTATGGCCTCTTTTCCTTTGTTTTCCACTTCCGATGTAACATCCAACAATAGCTCTGCCTCCTCTCCACTTCAACCCACCCATATTCAACATCAAATTACTAGAAAACTTAACTCCTCTAATTATCTACTGTGGCTTACCCAATTTAAACATTTATTAAAGGATCATGACCTTGAAGGCTACGTTGATGGCACTCTATTCTGTCCCCCACGCAAACTTCTTTCCACAGATTCAAAGCTTAACCCTGTCTATACTCAATGGAAGAAACAAGACCAAATCCTCATCGGATGGCTTATCTCCTCTCTTACTGAATCAGTTCTTGCTCAAGTAGTGGGCTTGACCACCTCTTGGGACATTTGGCTTGCACTTGAAAGTCATTATGCCTCTTGATCCAGAGCTCACATCATGCAAATTCGTCACTCCCTTCAGAAACTTCAAAAAGGAAATAAATCCATGTCCTAATATTTTCTTCATGCTAAGAAGCTTGCGAATAACCCTATTACCTTTGGGGTAAAAATTGAGTCCTTTAATTTACAATAGATCATCCTCGTTTGCCTTGATTCCATATATGATCCAATTTTCACTTCCTTAACTACTACCAATGACTCTTGTAATATGGAATAATTCTATTCTCATTTGCTTGCCTTCGATATGAGGGTTGAGTCTCAACAAACTATTATTTAGCACAACCCATTACCAACTTTGCCTCCCAGAATCAATTTGATTCTTCTAAACAATCATTGATCGTTCATCCTCTTGACCACATAATAATCGTGGTCCTCTAAGGTATGTTACTCATCCTCTTTCCAATACCACTTCCTAGGGACCATGTCAACTCTGTGGTTGCAAGAAGTACACTGCTCTAAACTGCTGGTATCATTTTGATGAATCATTTCAAGCCCCTAAACCTTCTCCGCAAGCTTACATTGGTGCCTAAGGACATACTCTTAAACACTAATGGTTGCTTGACAACGGAGCCACTCACCACATTACCCCTAATCTAAACAAGCTCCATCTTCATTATATATATAATGGTCCCAATTAGATAAAATTTGGTGATGGTAAGATAATTCCTATTGCTCATGTTGGCACTTCATCCTTCACCACTCCATCTCACACCTTTTATCTTAATGGTTTATATCACGTCCCTTCTCTCTCTGCTAATCTACTCTATATCTTAGTTTACCAAAGATAACAATTGCTTTTTGAATTTCATCCAACCTCTTTTGTTGTGAAGGATCTCCGCATGGGGAAACCTCTTCTACAAGGCTAGAATAGGAATTACCTCTATCATTTTGCACATTTTCCTAAGCTGCCCAACAATACTTCTCCCTCTAGCTTTCATTCTCAGTCCGTCTTGGTTTGGCACCAATGGCTTTGTCATCTAATGTCCTCCTTTCTCAACAAAGTCCTCATGTCCAATAATATCTTTGTTTCTCATAGTTTGAATTAATTTTATCAATCCTGTCATCTTAGAAAGATTTGTAAACAATCCTTTTCATTAAGTAATACTACTTATTCAATACCATTGAGCTTACTTGCTTATGATTTATGGGTTTCTACATGTTTATCTCATAAAGGCTTTTGCTATTACTTATTACTGATGTTTTTAGCTGCTTCACCTAACTTTTTCCCATGGTTCAAAAATTGGATGCCCTTTCCTAAATCATTTCCTTCAAAAATAAAGAAAAAAATTTATTAGGCCATAAGATTAAAATCTTCCAATCCAACAATGGTGGTGAATTCAGAAAATTCACAACCTATTTGGATTCTTATTGCATTTATCACAGCTTTTCCTATCCCCATACCTTTGAACAAAATAACTTAGTTGAATGCCGACATTGCCATATTGTTGAGACTGGATTATCACTCTTATACACCTAGTCTATGCCCCTCTCTTATTGGGATCGTACTTTCACAATAGTCTGCTATCTCATTAATTGTATACCATCCAAGGTCACCAAAGCCAAGTCCCTATTTTACCTTTTATTCAATCAAACCCTTGAATTTAAATTCTCAAAAGTGTTTGGCTGCCTTTGTTTTCCATCTCTTCGCCCCTATAACTCACACAAACTGCAACCACGCTCCCTTCTATATATCTTCTTAGGTTACATCAACACTCACAAAGGTCACCTATGTCTCTATATCCTTTCGAAGCGATTGTACATCTCACGAGATGTGCGTTTTGAGGAAAACATCTTCCCATTCGTGAAAAACAAGACAGATCCCTTTCCCAATATATCTCATTTAGTTTCTACTACTTCTCCCCTAATTTCCACATCTCACTTACCACCACTGTTACTTACTTCCTCCTCTACTAATCCAATACTAGCTCCCACCAGTGCACCACAATCACCCTCATCACTTCCTCAACAATCCCTATCTGCCTCTCCTTTATCCTCTACCACACATATTATATCTGCTCCACTAAACACATCATCATAACATCCCTTGCTTGTGGCTCCCCGACATCTTATGGTCACTCGTGCTAACATTGGCATTCACAAACCAGTAAAGAAAATATGCATTACATCCACTAAATATCCCCTTTAGGTTGAGGACCTTGTTGAGCCTAGTTGTTATAGTCAAGCCTCTCTTAATCCTCAATGGAGAAGTGCTATGGGTGATGAATTTAATGCTTTGATCCATAATGGCACATGTACCCTTGTACCTTCAACTCCTAACATGAATGAAGTTGGGTGAAAATGGGTATTTCGCATAAAAAGACATGTTGATGGCTCAGTGGATCGCTACAAAGCTCGACTTGTAGCCAAGGGTTATACTTAACAAGCTAGGCCTGACTATGTAGAGACATTGAGCCCTGTAGTAAAGCCCTCCAACATTCGTCTTTTTTGTCCTATTCTCTCATGCATTATTAGCCTATACGTCAACTGGATGTCTAAACTACATTCTTACATGGTTTTCTAAATGAATAGGTGTTTATGAAACAACCACTAAGTTATACCGACTCTTTCTTCCTAACCATGTTTTTAAACTTCACAAATCTCTTTATGGACTCAAATAAGCTCTCTATGAATGGTTTTCTTGACTCAGTTCTCATCTCATCTGCCTCAGTTTCTTTAGTTCTAAGGCATACTCCACCTTTTTCATTCATTTCTATTCAGATTCTGTCTGTATGTCCTTATTTATGTTGATGATATTATATCATCGGCTCTCATTTCACTGTTGTCCAAGCATTCATATCTAGGTTAAAATTAGAGTTTGCCATCAAGGACCTTTGACCCCTTCACTATTTCTTAGGTATTAAAGCCACTTTTTGTGCTAATTGGTTATTTCTCTCTCAACCCAAATATATCTCTCATCTCCTATAGATAATGAAGCTTGATGGTGTTAAAGCTGTGCTTACTCCTCTTGCAATTGATACCCAATTATTCATTAATGGTGGCTCAAAAGTTTTAATATGTCACTTCCTATGTTAGTGTGGTTGGTTCTCTCCAGTATCTTAGCTTCACATGTCTTGACATTGCTATAGAAATCCATAAAGCTTGCCAATATATGCATAGTTCTAATGAAGATCATTGGGTTGTTGTGAAAAGATCCTTCGTTGCCTAAGCACACTATAAAATATGGCATCTTAGTGTGTTGTCCTCTAGCTCCCCTCTTTATGCCTACTCTAATACTGATTGGGTAGGTTGCATTGATGACCGATGCTTTACAAGTGGCTAATGTATCTTCTTTGGATCTAACCTAGTGAAATGCCCCGAAAATTTCTAAATTTATAAATTATATTTAAATGAGGTTTTATTTGAAAAATTATTTAAATAAATTATTTTTATTAAAATAAAAGGGTATTTAATTAGGGAAAATCAAAAAGAGATTTATAAGTATTTTAATTAGGAGGAATTTGGGTGTTTTAACTAATTAAGGATTTTATTTGAAAATTAATTAAATAAATTATTTTATTTAAAATAAGAAGGATAAAATAGTTTCAAATTAATTTTAATTTTATAAATAATCTAATTGAAGAAAATTAGGGTATTTTCTAATTAAAATAGAATTTATGGAAAATCTTTCAAAAATCTTAATTTAGCCAAAAAAATTATTTAAATATTATTTTATTTAAATATTATTATTTTTAAACATCCCAAATATTTTAATTAATTTAAATACCCAATATAATTATTTTTCCTTTTCCCCCTTTTCCTTTTTCCTTCTTTTTCTTTCTTCTTCTTTTCTTTTTCTTTTTCTTCTTCACCCGAACTGGGCCAGCTCGCGGCCCAGTTTCTCTTCTTCCTTTCCCGCGGTGTCGCCCTTCTTCCGCCTCTCGACGCGCTGTGTTTCGTCCATTTTATTCTTGCAACGCGTCGTTTCATTTAAACGCACCCCCTGGCGCTTGACCGGCCCTGTTCGCCGCCTTTCTTTTTCTTTTCTTTCTTTCCCGGCCGCCCGGTCCACTCCCCCTCCTCCTTCCTTCTTCCTCCCCTCTCCTCCGTCGACGTTGCTGCAACTCCCGTCCCCGAAAATGGTTGCGCCGGCTACAAGGACTCTGACCGGCCGAGTCACCTCTCTTTTTCTCCCTCTCGACCCACACATGAGCTTGGAATGATCGATTATCGTCAACTCTCACTCGTTCCCTCTCTGTTGCTTCTCAAAGCTTCGACCCGACCAAAATGATCGACGGCCGATTTTTGCCACCGGCCACCCAAACCCTAACATCCAATAATATCCTGCCGACCTCAAAAACCATATTAAACCATCTAAACTGTATAAATAGCTTAGTTGTGGACGTTTTCAGAGCTTCTTCTTTCTCGAAACCCTAAGTGACAACCGCCCACCACCGCCCCTTTAGACACCTCGTTCTCCGCTGTTAGCTTACCTCGCCGCCTCTTCTCCATCTTAACCTCTTCCCTGCAACACCCTCTAATTAACTAAACCATTTTAGACATTCAATTCCTCTTGTACGAGCCTCCATTATCGTATAAAGTTGGCTAGTCCTCTTGCTAGAAAATTCCATCCCGAAACATTAAACCACCATCCACCACCGCATCTGCCGCTTTTACCACCTTCTAAACGACCCAAAATCTCCTGCTAAGTCTCCTCCACCGAACCATAAGCTTATTTTATTTTTCTCCTTTCCTCTTCTCTCTTTTTCTTCATCTTTACCTCTCTTAGATCCATTTTTCGGCCACCTCCGGGAACCACCGCCGGTTCCACCCATACCCTCCAACTCAAGGTGAAACCCTAGACCTTTTAAACACTTACTTTCAATTTATTGATAATTATTATGCTTTTATCCTAATTTTTAATGTTAATTCGATTCTAATTATTATAATTATAATTATCATTATTATTGTTATCAACTTTAATCTAATGGTTAAATCTTCTTTACAGGTTTGGGAGTATTCTTGAGTTAGAAAAACTATTATTCTCAAATTTTAGTTATTTAATAGAATTAGTACATGTTTTCTATTATTATTAATAATATAATTAATACTATTATTATTAGTGTAATTAATTATTTAATAATGTAATTATTTCAGGAGGCGTAGAAACCTAAATTTTAATTAAGCCTCGCAGCTTTTGCCTTTTATTACTATTATTAGCATTTTTAACATTATTACTAATATATTATCATTTTTAGCACTATTTCCTTTTATATTATAAGTATATATATTATTACTAATACTACTACTACTAAATTTGTTATTATTATTATTATTATTACTACTACTACTACTAAATTTGATTATTTATTTTATTATTAGTATTATCTTGGAAAAGGGGCCGAAGCATTTATTTCACCTTATTTTTGAATAATGTCCTTTTTATTGTTATTATTATTGTTACTATTATTATTATTATTTATATTCTCATTGATATTTTTTTAGTATCATTATTATTATTAGGGTAAATTACTTAACCCTATATTATCAACCTTTATAATATTTCTGTTATTTCTATATCTTTAGCAAAGTTAGAATTTTATTAATGTTATTTGTATTAGTATGTTGTTATTTGGTCAAAACCTTAAGGAGACTTAGGAGCGTGCTCCAAGACCAGTGTCGTTTCAGGTAAGGGGTGCTAAGGCCGTTTGTGTGCTTATATGCATTATGTGTTTCGCATGCTATGTATCCTATGTTTATTATTATTAATTATTTTATATATGGTATGACATAGAGTTGAAGTATGTTTTTGTATGGCATGTGTACTACATGTATGTGACGATATGTGTTGTGACTCTGTAAGACATGCATGAGCGGGTGTCGATGTGGTTTGTGTGGGAGAAAGGATGAAAAAGGAGGATGGGGAAAGAAGTTGACTAAGGGAAGTGAGTTGACCTAATTTTATGGTTTTATAAGGAATGATCTAATGTATGGTTTATGTTGAAGAATACAATTTATGGTTTTATGTGGAGAATATAATATATGGTTTTATTTGGGAGAATGTAATTTATGATGTTATATGGAAAAATCAATTTTATGGTGTGTTTAGGAGAATCTAATCTATGATGTTAATTGGGAGAATCCAATTTATGGTGTGTTTGGGAGGATATAATTTATGATGTTAATTGAGAGAATCTAATTTATGATGTTATATGGGAGAATCGAGTTTATGGTTTGTTTGGGAGAATCTAATTTATGATTTTATTTGGGAGAACTTAATTTATGATATTATATGGGAGAATCTAATTTATGATTTGATTGGGAGAATCTAATTTACAATTTGTTTGGGGGAATCCAATTTATGGTTTTTCTTGGGAGATTCTAATTTATGATTTTATGTGGGAGAATCTAACTTATGGTCTTGTATGGGAAAATCTAATTTGTGGTTATGAATGGGAGAATCTAATAAATTGTCAGGTAAGGACGAATCTTTGGGTTTTATATGGATTGAATTTAGGTTTGGTATGAGTGAATCTTTGGTTTTGTGTGGATTGAGTTTAGGATTTTGTATGACGTAATCATGGTTTGTATGGTGTTATTTATGGTTGTATGGTGGTATTAGGGTTTGCATGGTGGTATTTATGGTTGTATGGTGGTATTAGGGTTGTATGGTGGTATTTATAGTTGTATGGTGGTATTAGGGTTTACATGGTGGCATTGATGGTTGTATGGTGGTATTAGGGTTTGCATGGTTGAATTTAAGGTTTCACGTGGAATTTTAGGGTTTGCATGAAAAAGGTTCGAAGGTTTGCATGGGGAGATTAATGTCTGCATGGGTATGAAATTTACGTGTGGAAAGTTAATTTGGGATGTAAGGAGGGTAATGTAAGTGTTGTTTGGGTGTTTGAGCACTTGGGATGAAAAATAGCACGTGGAGCAAATTAAGGGTATGGAGGAGACTGAATTAGGGTTTGGAATGACTAAGTATGGGTTGTTGTGACTAACTAAGGTTTGGAACGACTAATTATGGTTGTTATGGTTAAATAGAGTTTGGAGTGGTTAACCATGGTTTGTTGTGGTTAATTGGGGTCTGTGGTGGCTGATTAGGGCTTTTGTGTTATCATGTGTATGTGGTGATTAAAGTGTAATTATGATTGTGAAATTTTATGATTTGTGACGTGTGATGACTTATGCATGTCTAGGGTGAAAGCTTCTGAATAAGATACTTAAAACATTAATTATCTAAAGAGGAAGATCGTTGAGACGGGACCAACCGATCCACCGGTTCGGAATTGTGGTTAGGGTTTTTACCCTATGTGCGACCGATTCACCGGTTATAATAGTGGTTAGGACATGATATCCTATGTGTGACCGATCCACCGGTTATAATAGTGGGGGATCCCGAGCTCAACAAAATCAAATCCTACAGTTGCTAAGACATGGGAAAGACACTAATTACTTACAGTGGAACACCATGCGAGCCGGAGCCAACCGATCCACCGGTTAGGAATAGTGGTTAGGACGCGTAGTCCTATGTGTCTCCTATCCACCGGCTATAATAGTGGTTAGGGTATGATACCCTATGTGCCTCCGATCCACCGGCTATAATAGTGGGGGCTTCCGTACTCGCATGGATTTGATAAAAAAGTATGGTGTGGATCGACTTCTGATAAGAGATTAATTAAGTAATTGAATTGGATTATATTCGGGCCTTTGTACTTTTACCTAAATTGTTCATATGCCTTTATGTTGTTATGTTGGATTATGCCCTTTTATTATTCTGTATGGATTATGTGCTTATGTGTTGGCCTTAGTGCTCGGTTACCTTACTCAGTACGTAGCGTATCGATCACCCTTTTCATGGGTACTGCTCATTCCCACGAGTAGTATGCCCTTTTAATTGTGCAGGTGGGCAAGACATCAGTCGGGGCTGTGTGTTGAGCATGTTTGGCTCAAATTCGAGAGAGTTGTGGCCACATTTCAATATTTATGTGATTCTATTTCCTTTTATTAATCTTTTATTGGTTGTAAGTTAAATCTCTTTTGGAAATAAATTATAATTCTTGATGCGTACTCTGATTTCTATCTTATTATTGATTTATGATTCTTTACGCGCACTCTGACTTTAATATATGATCTTTCGAGTTCTTTTATGAACTGTTAGTTTGAGTTTAATGTAAATCTTTTATTTAGCCTTAGCACTTGGTACTGAAACGGTCGGAGAGAATCGGTTTGGTACTAAGTGTGGCGGTAACATCTCCAAAATTCATGGGTTTTAAATTAAGTATTTTAGTCACTTCTGCTTTCAAAAAAAAATTAGTGAATTTTGGGGTGTTACACGTAGTCTCATGGAGTGCACGCTAATAGAAATCAGTTTCACAATCAAGTATAGAAGAATAATATGAGGCTCTTGCAACTACCTCAGTTGAACTCTTTTGGATATAGTTTAGTTCTTGCTATGTGAGCTAGGCATTTCAGCCCCTCCTCCTAAGTTGTGGTGTGATAATCTAGGTGCAACATATCTCACTACAAATGCAATCTTCCATGCATGCACTAAGCACATAGACAGTGACTATCACTTTGTCCATGAACAAACTACCTCTAAAAATCTTGATGTCAGGTTTATCTCTACCAAAGAACAATAGTCAGATATTCTAAGTAAGGGTCTTTCCTCTCTTAGGTTTTATAATGTAAGGAATAAGCTAATTGTATGTGCACCTATGCTTACCTTGAGGGGGAGTGTTGAGCTAAAATATTCTTTACGGTAACAAAATTGACTTTGTTATATTCTATTAGCTATTCTTTCTCATCTCCTTGTATTTAGGAGATAACTTTCCATTTCAGTTGTAAACATCACTTATATAACTAGAATCACTCATACAAAATAAGATTTATTGAGTTGATCATTCAATCATTTATATAAACAACAAGTTGTGAACTTTAGCCCATGTCCTTTTCGTCCACAAACACTTTAGCTACCTTTTTTGGTACAACAGTTGAGCTATATGTACACTATAAGTGGGACTCTTACCTTTTTCTACAAGATAAAGGAAGCTAACCAAAGCACCAAACTCAGTTAGACTAGCTACAACCAACCAAAGTGGAAATATCGAAGTAATGAAACAAACTAATAATAATAATAATAATAATTACTACATAGTGAAAAAATAAAGTTGCATCAAGGAAATCACATAAGCTACACACACTCAATCATATCTAGAATAGATCAAAAGGGTATATGTTGGCGAGATCAACCCCCACAATAACAATAGGGTATTACACCCACAATCTAAGCACAAAAGTTGTCTTCTCTTCATAACCCCTACTTAACATGCATTGGAAAATAATTTTAAATGGCATTTATACTCATCTCCCAGATCTAGATGAAGCTTCTATTTATAACTAGCTCTAAACCACATCCTTCTAATATCAAGTGAATCTTAAAAAATTAGCTACAATTACAAAATATATCTACTAGCACCTCTACTAGCCACAAGTGTGGGACCCTATAAATCCATATGAAGTGATTCGAGTGGTTTGCAATTACTTATCATTAAATTATTTTGAAGGATACCCTAGGTGGAAACACTTCACACACCTTCTTATTCTAACTTGATTGATGTCAATCTTTCTACTAGTCATCTTGACTTGGATCCACTTAATTATGTGAAACTAGCATGTCCAAGTCTTTTGTTCCAAAGAAATGGATCTCCTCCATGACATTTATGCATGTCAGTTTTTCTTCTTTGCCTTTCCTCATGTTTACCTTATAGATAATTTTTTGTCTTTCTTCTTTGAGAACTATCTTTTCTGTACTTAGATCAAGGATTAGACACTTATATAATAGGAACTTAGAGGAACTTAACTTTTTTTATCCTATAAGGAAACTCTGAGATACTAACTAAGTTATGCTTTAACTCTTTAATTAATCAAACATTTTCAATAGATGACGATGAATTTCCAACCTAATTGCTTATCCCAAAAATCTTACCTTCTTATTATCATCAAATATCATAGTTCCACCTATAAAGGCAGATAATGATAGAAACTCAACTTTGTTTCTTGTTGTATGTCTTGAGAAACTAGTATCCATAAACCACAAGTCGGTTCCTCTCACCTTGTCCCACACAAAGATATCAGTTGTTGATTGTAGGAACCTTATAGGCTTAGGTTCCAAAGGCTTAATATTTTCATAAACCAAGTCCTTCCTAATCTAAACATACTTCACATAAGCAAAGTTCATCTCTAAGGCTTTTCACTTACTCATACAATTAAATCTAATGCGACCAAATTTTACCACAATGAGTAAAGATCTTTTACTCAGTCAAACCCACATAATTCCTCTTCTTGAAGTTCATATTTATGGGGTCATTCTCCCAGTATAACCTAACCCTTTCTTATAGTAATTGTTAGATTGTCTTACCATATTTTCAACCATCATTGATTATAAGTACACCTTTTTTCAAGTTTTTTATTCCTATACATTCATTCCTTAAATTTTTTGTTAGACCAATTAGCTAAATTTCACCAACCAAGTGAGCTTTTAGTTCCTTGATCACCCGATATTATTTTGTAATAGATTTAATGAATTTCTAATTTTCTAAGATATGTAATCTATCTCATAATTTATTATTCTCATTTTCGAGCCTACTCTTGAGCAAGATAAAGTTAGAGCTAGTTTCTTATACAAGATCAACTAAGTCATTCTTTTTAGTACAAATCTTATTGAATTTAGCAATAGTTGATCATAAGTTTCAAGAATTATAATGTTAGGAGCACTTTTCAATTTGAATTTTTGTTCAATGATATTTACTAACCTTTCTTCATCTTTTAATTCCCATTTATTTCATCTATTAACCATAAAATATAGATGTTTCTCGTTGGTTTGAGATGCGCTTCCTCTACTATTGATTTCCTTCACTCGTACACCTCCAACTAGTTTACCAATTTTCCAAAGACATACGTTGTGCTAGTCCTCTTCTTCTCATCACTTGGTTCATCATCACCCTAAATAGCCACTATCATGGTATTATTATAGTCTCTCTTAGTGGGGCTTTTTTTTGTTCTTGTTCCTCTCGTCATCCAACTATAGGTAGTTATTTATTCTATGATATGATTTTTTGTATTTAAAACATTTCTCAAAGGAAAAAAAATCATATCTGATTATGATACTCACCATACCTTAATTCCTTATTTGATTCCTTTAAATTTTTTAGTTTTCTATAAAATGCCTTTTGAATTTTCCAATGAGCAATCTAAATCCCTCTTCCTCATATTGAATTTTTTTTTTATCACTTATTACCTTTAATGATTGTCATTCTTTTACATGTATAATTTGATGACATCTTCATATGTAGTTAGATAACTAGTGACAGTTTATAGAGAGTAGTTTGATAGATATTTGGATTCCTAAATAGTCTTCTCTTTAGGTATATATTCCAAGGGTAAGCTTATAAGGGTCTTCCTTACATTGAAAGATAATTCATTAACTATCATAGTAAAATTGGTTGTCATATCCTTAATAGATTCACTTATAAGTGTACTTTATAAGAATCATATTTTTGAACTAATATTTCAATTTTACATTACTTTATCTCGAGACTTCCCTCATGAAAAACCTATAATGTGCCCCATATATCATTGATAGAATACATGATTGAATTAACTTGCATTTTGGGTACATTCCAAGATAGTAATGGCTTATAGATTCTTTTCAAGATTATTAAAGCCTTAGTTCACGTAATCTTTTCTAGCCTTTTCAATGATCTTTCCATCCTAGTTTCTTTTATCTTATATGTACTAAGTTCAACCGCATTCTTTGGTAGTCATCCAATTTTAGAATATACTTCATTATATTGTTCCACCAACTATAATATTAGCTATTGAACCATGGTGGTCTCATAGTGGAGTGTCCTCCCAACATTCTTTTAGGCCCATCCATTTTTGGCTCTATGAGATGTTAGCTAGTTGATAATATTTACTCCAGTACCACTTGCAGGAGTTCAACATAGTTAAATGATAGACAACATAAACAAGGGGTTGAATTGAGTATTTAAACTTTTTTTTTCAATCAGCCAAATTTCAAAAGATACTACCGTTAACTTCCTATTAGTGGAAAAGAAACTCAACACTGAGTTTTCTTTTGATACTAAATATGTGGAAACTCTTTTGAAGAGTTTGGTTACCTATGTTGTATAAATTAGTTTTTTATAAGTAAAATTTGTAGAGAAATAGTGACACTCAATCTTACATAACTCCTCTACTTAAAAGATACTCATTTCTTAAGTAAAAAACATTTGCGACCCTAACTATTTTATTATTACTCATAATAAGTAGAAACATATAGAATAGTTCTATGTTTTAAATCTCAATA
Source organism: Tamarix austromongolica (assembly GCA_039764185.1). Lineage (NCBI taxonomy): Eukaryota > Viridiplantae > Streptophyta > Magnoliopsida > Caryophyllales > Tamaricaceae > Tamarix > Tamarix austromongolica. The sequence continues at coordinate 42,967,028 of CM077809.1, read as the reverse complement.
AATCATCAACTCAACTCTAAGTTGGAACACACTTCTAACTCTCAAAGTCTAACCTAGTTCAACTCTTTCAAGATGTACCCAGACACAATACTCTAGTAAGTCTATAATCTCCACTCAGTGATTAGTTAATAAAGTTAAAATTTATAAATAGGTTGGTAAGGATGAAATTCAATGAAGGAACTCAAAAGTATCACTTGAATTATGGGAACAATTTTCTATAAAAATGTAGATCTTTTTCAAAGCTCACTTGTAAGAATTCTTTATATATTTTCAACTAAATATTTTTTATTAAATAGAAAAACTCAACTCAAGAATTTGCTAACTTTCCATGTAATATGAGATTCATTGATAAGTTTAAGTTAAAAAATAATTTACTATGTCAACTAAAAATACACCTGAGTAAAGCTATTTAGTTACAAATTTCCATCGATGATACTCCTGATATTCAAAACAAAATACTGTTAAGAAAATATATATTCAGACTTAATATTACATAGGTAATTTTTGTAGTGTCTAATTATTTTACATAAAGTCCTAAAGTCTAATTGCTCTTCCATCTTCAATATCTTCATGAAATCATTAGCTCCTATCCTTAGTACCATCTTCAGATCTTGGAATCTATTTCTCACAAACAACTACAGACATGTGATGTGTAAGTACATAAAATAGATATATGAATTTGTTTGTTATGATGTTATGAACTCAACAAATTTATGTACCATCACTACTGGATACCATTATGTTCTACCTATAATTATTAAAATCATGATTTGATCCTATAATAAAAAAATTACAAAGCGATCCACATTCTTAGATAAAATCTTAAAGTAGTGGAATAGTTATAGAATTTTACAATCCTACAGTAGCATCTTACAATCCTAGATAAAGTTCTACACTTTTGCATAATAACTATAATTTTTTTATTATCAATTTATCTCTAAATCTATTTCCCCTCAATTTTCACATATATTTCATTTTTGATCCTCTAATTATCAATATCATATTATTTTATAGCATGTTCTAAAAATAAGTTGAAATAAAAAAATTGACTGAGATAATATTAAGATAATGAAGTAAATTATTTATGTAAAAGGTTGACAGAAAATGATATTCCCATCTAAATGGTAAAATGAATAAATTAACTTTTATAATATTATTAATTATTAAATTTTATTTACTTTAAAATTAAATTTTTTATGGCCATATTAGCTTCTTAATGTTAACAAGCTTTATTTTATATTTTACACATAGTGTATATAGTAGCTTAATTAGTGCACATATAGCTAAACTAATTCCCTTTTTTACTTTTTATTTTTATTTATCTTGATTCATTAAACTTTCAAAATAAAACATAATTTTCTTTTCGGGTCTTATTATCTTAGATGATAGAAAATAACATCATCTCATTATTGCCTTTATTATCATTCACTTTCTTCTTTCTTTGTGTGTTTTTAAAAGAACACAATGAGTTGTGTGTTACCTATACTCATAGTATCATTATATTTTTTAAATTTTATTTAAAAATGTATTGATAATAATGTTAACTTAATATAGTTCCTAATATGTACACCAACTTCAACAATTTATGCTACTTATAAGTTGCTATAACTCTATCAATGGCTATATGAGCGCTTAAAAGTATAATTCTTATGTTCTTTTAACTCAAAATGTTTTATTTTATAACGTATAAATATATAAGTTTCATATTTTTATGACTTTTATAGGATCTTACGACCCGATCCTAAGACTCCAAATCAATCCTAGGTAAAAATTCTAATAACCTTGGTTTTACCTAATTAAAATAAACTAATTTAAAGAGTAAGTGAAAACCATTCAAGAAAGTGGATAATAAATGTTCAATTCTTAGTATGACTGGTTATCGATGTATGTCGAGTTAGTGATTATAAAGGTACCGATTGTTGTTATGCTACAATATAAATAGTTATTGTTGTGTGTTGGGTTAATGATGCATTAGTTGAAGGGTTTATTGTTCCCATTTATCCTTTTACTTTGCATCACTAGTGGAGGAGATTCTAGTTAGAATTGTTTATTTATGATAAATAAAACTTAATTTGTAGAATCATAGATAATGGATTCTATTTGGATTAACATACTCATTTATCGTATGATAGACCTTTTTGTTATGATCCTTTTAATTATATTTACACAACCCTTGATTGTGAGCATGATTTATTCTTACCATTGTATGTATCATAGCATGTCATCTCCGATTCTCAGCATGTTTTGTGTGTATTATGTGTGTATGTTATTTTCTATGGGTTGGTATGGTTTACTCATTACATATCTCATCGATGCATCTTTCAAGTGTTTGTATGAATAAGATTATATTATCTAGTGAGTGGACTAGCTTGGGACCTATTTGGGATAGAGTATAAGGCTATGCGGTGTAGTTTTTCCTCACATTCGGATCTGTATGCTTTTCTACTACTAACAATTATTGTTCTTTTCTATTTTATATGATGTTTGATATCTCATAGGGATAATATATGTATTACCTCAAATATTTAAAACCACAATTTATTACATTTATATTATTTTTTTTTTATTTTTAAGGAGGAATTCTTTTTTTAGTTTTATAAGTTTTCGTAAAAACTACTATTTTTAGAAGGCTTTTTATGACTCGGTAGTTACTATTTTTAGAAAATAGTTGTTTTCATATGACAACGTATTGAAAACCTTTTAATGATTATTATTTTAAGTGGTTTTATTCTTAATACAATTTAAAATCCTAACTCAAACCCTTATTTGAATGGTGTATTAAATGGGCAAAATGGTAATTTTATAAGCAAATATTTTTTTGGTAAAAAAGAGAAAGTAAGTAATTAAAATAAAGAGGGGCCAACCTTATTAGTGATGTGGGAAGATCTATATGATTTTTATTTAAAATAATTTTTTTTAATTATTTAGTCAGTTGAGATTAATTTGTTAACTTTTAAGTTTCTTTATATATTCATATGACCCAACCTCTTTTTATTGTTTGTAGATAGTTAAGATATTTTGAGAATAGAAACATTTTTGTCATATATAATAGGATTATTTTATTTATTTACTAATTATTAGTTATAATTAATATTTAGTAATTATATTAAAAGATATTATGTGATTAAATATATAATTATCTCAACTATTTTCAATTTGCAGATAAGTTGATCAACATTCAGTAATTTGGCTATAACTCTTTCGTCTAATAATAAAATTGAACAATTATTTTTGATTTGGAAAGATAAATTCAATATATACAACTTTTGCCTTTAAAGTTTTTACAATATATAAACAAAAAGTAGTGGCAAATACCAATCAATGTTGGTGTTATTTTTGTAACACCCTCAAAATTACAGTTAAAAATTTTCGTTTAATTAAAACAATTACAAGCACAGGGGTGCTAACACCATGATTAGTACAAGCCCAGCCCCCGACTTGTCTCATACCAACTACAAGGCTAAAGAAAAATTCTCTCAAAACATTAGACACACTTACAATAAGGATTCATAGAAAGCTGAAATATTCATAACGAGAGAGTCAGAGTGCACGATGAAACGTTATTACAACTCAAATGGGGTACATAGTCAACGTTCTCAAAAGGAATAAAAGGTACAACAATAAAAGAAACCTAAATTAAAAGGAAGACATTAGTAAATAGGGATAAAAATAGAGTCCGGCCTACATCACTCTCGGGCTGCCATACTAGGTCCAACAATCAACACACATCTCTGCCTGACGCATCCAGTACATCATAGGCAACAAATATGGTACGTCCTACCTGCACAAATTTAGAAGGGTCCTTGGCTTGTGGGAATAAGAAGTAATCATGAAAGGGGTGGTCATTACATTACATAATGAGTAAGGTAACCATATGGGTAAGGCTAGCAAGAAAATAAACAAGTAAGGCATACAAAGTATAATTCAAATTCATATCATCAAGCCAAACTTAAACTAATATTTTATCTTATACATTTCTTATATTAATTCTGCGTGAGTATGGGAACCCCACTATTATAGCTGGTGGATCGAAAACACTCCATAGGAAAAAACGCACCTGACCAATATTATAGCCGGTGGACCGAAATCACTCCATAGGACAAAACACACTTAACCACTATTATAGCCGGTGGACCAAAAAATTAGCCTCACTAGCCCTGACTTACGTGGTGTTCCACTATAAATAATTAGTATCTTTCCATGACTTATATTTTTGTTTTACATATTTATCATATTAATTTTGCTTGATACAAGAACCCCACTATTATGGCTGGTGGACCGGAAACATTCCACAAGATAGAACGCACCTCACTACTATTATAGCCAGTGGACCAGAATCACTCCACAAGACAAAATGCACCTGACCACTATTATTGCCGGTGGACTAGAAAATCAACCTCACTAGCCCCGACTCATGTGGTGTTCCACTGTAAATAGTTAGCATCTTTCCATAACATATATTTCTGTTTCACACAATTTCCATATTAAGTCCATGTGAGTACGGGAATCCCACTATTATAGTCAGTGGATCGGAAACACTTCATAGGGAAGAGCGCACCTAACCACTATTATTGTTAGTGGACCGAAAAATCAACCTTACCGGCCTTGACTTACGTGGTGTTCCCCTATAAGTAATTAGTATCTTTTCATGACTTATTACTATGCAAAGTTTGGTTTATAGAGCTTGGAATCCCCCACTATTATAGCCAATGGACCGGATATCACTCCATAGAGAAAAACGTACCTGACCACTATTATAGCTAGTGGACTGAAAAATATATAACCTCACTGGACCCTGGCTCGATAATCTTTTACTTTAAGTGTTTAGTGTTTTATTGTATCTTATTCCACAACTCCGACTAGACATGCACACCCCACTCGAATTCCCGAAAATCCTATCCTATATCTTGGGACTTATACTCCCTCTAGTACATCCAGATGTTCATTCCCACTCTTTCCTCATTTCCATGAATACCTAACTCTGAGGCCCACTTTTCATATCTCTGAGTTAACTCAATATCACTCTCTAGGGTTTTCCTTAGGGAAACCCTAATTTAGCTTATATGGCCCAACCTTCCTCTATCCTACACAACTTATGCTCCTTTGCCCCCAATTCATCACCTTACTCGATTCATCCCCAAGAACCCAACTTTACTTCTCATTTCACATGTGTGGTCATGAAACCCTAGTTGGCCATCCTAAAACATTAGCATCTCTCTTTCCTCATACAATGTTATCCATTTATCACTATTACTTACCATTCCCTCTTCCACATGACACACATCCAACATAACCTATAACCTTGAGACTTCCTTCCCATCTTTCCCACTCACCATGAGAAACCAAAACTCTTCTTTGTTACCAAAACCATCACTTCCCTCGAATCGCACCCAACATCACAACCTCATTATCCAACTCCCACACAGAATCACAAAACCCTAGTTTGCTCCCCGAAACCCTAGTACTTCTCCTTTCTTTTATGTCACCTCCTCAACACCCAATTCTCACTTGGCTCACTTTTCCTCCATGTCAAACCCCTTCCATCTTTCATTCCCCATCCTAACCATTTCCATTATTTTTTCCTTCCTTGCATACTTCTCTCACTTAGGGTTTCCTCCCAAAACCCTATTCAAGTCTCCTATACATCCTTACACTAATCCACGTACTATTTTTCACATATGGACTCTAATCACCCTAATAATTCTTCCTTTACTTTACTTAACCCTAAAGTAACATTTCCCACATAAAACTCATACCCATACAAAAGATAACCATCCCATACAAACCTTAGACTCCTCATGCATGTTTTGGCCCATTTCCTTAATTTATTCCCATTATTCCTTCTTTTGTCCACCCATAGGTCATAAGATGTTTAGGCCATCCTTACCATCCTCTTAGTAAAATCACTTTCCTCACTCTTTTTCATTTCTCTCATAACCACATCACACTATTTAGGGCTTTCTATCATGCATGTCATGAGGGTAGTATTATATAAGCACATTTCATGAACAAGCAACAATACTACATTACGTATATCATAAAACACATGCAATTTACCTTAGCTCTATGCTTAGAAAGCTGATTTACAAGGACATAACATATAAAGAACATACATCAAATCAACACACTTAGCACATTTTTCATATACAATAGGCCTTCACCATATCCTTACCTAATACGACACCGGGCTTGGAGCACACTCCTACGGCTCCTTAGGATTTTGACTTAGTTTACTTATAAGAGGGAAATACTAAGGATTAACTTCCCTCTAACCAATATTATCATTATTTCCTACTTTACCCTTATCATAACCTAGTATTAGAGTTAATAATAATAATAGTAGTTTTATAAGTAAAAATAAGGGTAATATTCTCAAAGTAGCTAATCATACTACTAGTAGTCAAAATAGGTCTTGGTAGTTATATTGGTCAATTTTAAAGTATTATTATCAATATTCATATCACTAAAGATAATAATAATAATAATAATAATAATAATAATAATAATAATAATAATAATAATAATAATAATAAAATAATGAGAATAAGGATGTAGCAGTAGTAGCAGTAGAAGTAGCAGTAGCAACAACAACTAGGAGTAGTAGTAGTAGTAGTAGTAGTATTATAAATTATATTTAAAGGTTAGGGAGGCTATGACACAACCTAGGGGTGGTGGTGACTAGGCGGTAGTAGTGGCAGCACACAGCGACAACAGAGACAGCGACATAGGAGGAAGGGAAGTTGGAGAAGTGGATTTCTAGGCTAGGAGAGGGGGAGTGAGATGGTTGTTGTGATGGTGGTGGATGCTCTGGTTTGAGAGGGTTGGAATGGTGGTGGTGGCGTAGCAAAAGGGGTAGCACAGGTGGTGGCTGTTGTGGTGGTCGAAGGTGGTGGAGGAGGAGGAAGGGTGAAGGAGAAGGAGGCAGGGAGAAATGAAGGTAGGGGGATGTAAAGGAGGATTATCCAAGTGTTTTGTGAGGTAGAAGAAGTGGTGGCTGCGGTAGGGATGACGGTGCACGCTGGCGAGAAGGGCGGCGATGGGTGCAAAGTGGCAGATTGAGCAGCTAAATTTACATGGCTGAGGTGGCTCACACAGGGATAATTAGTGATGGTGAGTGGTGTGGTTTAGTGGAGAGAGATGTAGGGAGGAGTGTGACAAGTGTTACGGCCGGCGACGACTCTAGGCATAGGCAACGGTGGAGGCGCCTGAAGTGGCAGTAGCATAAAGGGAGGTAAATTTTTCTGGGCAGGAAAGGAAGCTTGATTGATGTTGGGTATGGGATATTTATAGGCCAATGGGTGTGGATAAGACAAAGGGGGAAGAGGAAAAGGGGGCAGGTATGATAGGCTTGTCGGCCGGTGGGGGCAGGCTGGTACTTGCCTGCAATTCATAGGGTGTAGATCTAGTCGGGGGAAGAAACACAAAGGGAAGAGGCATGCATAAGAGGGGTATAGGGGCTAGTTGGGGTTGGAAAAAGGAAAGGAAAAGGATGGGGAGAGAGAGGGTGGTGTAGGCTGGTGGTACGGTGGTTGGGTGGTCGGTGATGATAGGGTTGCAGGCCTCGTGTGGGAGGAGCGGAAAGAAGAAGAAGGGGTAGCGGGTTGGTTGGCTAGTCTAGGGGAAAGAAAAGAAGAAAAAGAAAGAGGATTGAGCAGCTGGGCAGACAAGGAGAGAAAAAGAAAGAAGGGAGGGTGCAGGTTGGGCTGCGCAGAAGGAGGAGGGGGAAGGGCCACGAGGGAAGGGCTGGCCCAATCCAGGAGAAGAAGGGAAAAAATGAAAAAGGAGAAAGGAGAACAAGGAAAGAAACGGAAAAAGAAAAGGAAAAAGGAAAAGGAAAAAGAAAAAAGAAAAAATAGGTTGGTTGGGGTATTTAAAATATTTTAGTATTTTTGAATATTTAAAATAATAATAATTAGTAAAATAATAATTAAATTCCCTTTTTATATTAATTTAGGATATTTTGGATACTTTTTCCTAAATTCTATTTTAATTAGTAAACTACTCAATTTTTTTCTAATTAAATTCTTTATTATTATCCTCTTGATTTCTCCCTAAATTTTCCCTTTATTATAATAAATATAATTTATTTAATTTATTTTCTTGATAAATCCTTATTTTAACATAATTTTCTAAATTAAAATTTTGGTGTATTTCAATTTTACTCGTGCGATTTTGTTAAAATTTCCTCTCTTACAAGTATATTTAAGCCTATAATAAAGCCTAAGAGCTAAAGACACATTTGATTTCTCCTCTTGTGTTGTGAATTATGTTCTATATATCATACTAATGTTCTCCACATCTTCATTAAGAACTTCAATTAATTCATCAAGATCTTCAACCATCGTCCAGATTAAATATTCAATATCCACTATTTCTTCTTCTTTGTTTAAGTTTAAGAAATAATTTTTTTCTCAATATCATCAACTCTTGAAGTTATTTTGGTTCCATAGGATCATTTTTTCCCAAAAACATTATATTCTATATATAAGGATTTTATATATGGTAACCTTATTTTTTTGTGTGTGTGTATGATGTTTATAAATTATGAATTTTGAGGGTTGTAGTGGAAATATATGGGGTTATAGTAATGATTGATCAAATCAAAAAAATTGGTATAACTCACTAAATTACATTTTTGGCATATCATTTTGGTTTTGACCAATACTTTAGTTTTGGTGATATGTCAACACTAAGTAGTAATGTTTGACCAAGGTTGATGAAGGTTGATTGAGCTTGATCTTTCAATATGCATGTGGATTTTAGGTTTCAATTAACGATGTAAATTGGATTTAAAATGTTGATTATTCTAGTTGCTCCTTTCTAATTTTAGAAATTTACCTTTTTGAAGACTTTCCTGTTAAAAAAAGTTTATATATTTAATTAAAAAGGCTAATAAAAGAAAGAGAGTTATTAAAGAATAGTTGCTTATGTACATTACGCGATAACCTTAATAACATATTAATACTTAAAGGGGAACGAGTGGGTTTGAGATCCTTCAGGGTTGGCTTCCTTAAGTTTGAGATCAACAATAACATTTCCTTTGGCTTGATGGATATCTTTTCATTTATTTGCCAACTGTGATCGGTTGAGGCTCATTGTCTACTCTAGAGGTTTCTCCAGATTCTATTAGTGGGTGTATAAACTTAATGATAGGATAACCAAGGTAGTAGATCTTCATACTTTTTTTTATCATGTGGTTTCCCTATGTGATTGTGTGTATATGCATTGATATATATATATATATATATATATATATATATATATATATATATATCATTTTTTTGTACTTATGTGTAAGTTAGTTGTTCCCATAACTAATTTATTATATGTTTCAAATGGGGTTGCGATGATGAAAAATGTGTTGAGAATGCCTAGCCATGATGATTTATCTATGAGAATGCACAATAGTGTTAACCATTGTGTTAATAATGCCTAGATGCAATGATTGGCGTTGAACATCCCCTAAGTATTGTTTAGGGCCGAGCATTCCAATAAGAGCTAGCTCGGCAGTGAACATCCCCTAAGAGCCTGTTTAGGGACAAACAACCCCTTAGCTTTAGTTAATTTTTTTTAGCTACCTTAGGTTTAATCATTGTAGAAAATATTTTTTAAAAATATTATCTTTTGGATGTGTGTAAGAAATTCTATGTGTATTCCCTTAGGGAATTACATGTTATTATCAGTAGACTGCACCCGACATAGGGTAGGTATTAGTTGTACCTTCTCCATATTAAAGGCAATAATTTTATTCCTATTTTTATCTTTTTCTTTTGCAAGCTCATTTCCAAAATGTATTTTTTTTTTAAAATGGGGGTGTTAAATTATATATTCATTTATCATTGATGTTGTTGAAGTTTTTAATTAGTTGTAATTTTTGTCTTGTGTTTGACATGGGTTAGGTGCTGTATACACCTATTACACATTAGATATGGAGGTAAGATTCTCCATTTCTTATTTTAGCTTCCAAAAACTTCTATTAAAATAATTTTTTTTAGTAGTGATAGATGGGGGCATTATAGTAATATCCTAATTTAGGTGGTAGATGGTTGAGATAAAAAGATTGATAAAATTACCTGTAAAAATAACATACACATTTTTTTTTCTTTTGAAAGTCCATACTAGGTAGCTCCATTATTAAATTAGTTTGATTTACAGTAATCTAATGATTGGTGACCTTTTAAGAATTTTTTTTAAAGAAGCATATGAGTAAGGATAAACTACATTAGAAGGGTTTATATTCAGCTGTGATACTAGTCGCCTAGTGGAAATGATATTTGGAATGAATCATGGTTGCTGAAATAACTAGGACATTATAGTCTTTGAGTGAAGGAGTATCTAATATCCTAAGTTATATGGTAGATGGTTAAAGCTTAAAAATATTGATAAGACTTCCTATATCAATATGATATACTTTTTTTTTCTCAAAAATCTACCCTTAGAGAGGTACATAGTTAAGAGTGTTTGCCATAGAACAATCTAAAGATGTAAGACCTCAAGAGAAGTTGCTTGATAAACATGCGATTGGTGACAAAATGCGATGAAGAAGAGCCTATATTGATGTGTAGAATGAGTTGTTAAATCCAAAAGCACTCTAATAATGACTAGCAAGCGGTTTTGGTCTAGGTTATCAATATATTATCAATATAATTAGTTTTATTAATTATCTTGAATCTCACTTAAGGATGTAAATAGGGCAGATAATACCCAAAACCTTATGGATTTTACTTGAGAGATATGGATATGGGTAATGATAAACGGATATGGGAAGGGGTTAAAAATACCCGGTGGGTTCGGGTACGGATGCGGGTATGGATACCCGTATCTGTACCCATATCCATATCCGTTTACCCATTATATATTTACTATTTTACCCTTAACTTTTTATATAAGAATAGTTTACAATTAGGAATTAAATTATCATTTTACATTTAACCCTACTCATACTCTCACTAATATTACCAATTTCAAAATTTCCCATCCCAGACCCCACTTACCCAGCACCTGGTACCTCTACGCTCTACCTCACGTCCTCTCTCGTCCTCTTTGGTCGGTTGGTCCTATTTTGAAAATTTTAAGACTGTCTTCTCTTCATCTCTTCATTTTGACACCAGTCACTCCAATCTCCAACCTCAACTCAAAGAAGGGCCCCGACAACGGACAACCATTCTTCTCCTCTAGTTATCCTAATGCTATACTCCACACAGTGGTGGCGCCGATGAAAGCTTTCAACCCTCCACTCTTTAATCCACAACGATCCACTTACTGCTCAAAATCACACTAGATTGTTGCTGTTCGTTGCTCTAATCTCCTCGATTTAGTCTATTGAATCCATTCATCCATCCCTCTTTGATTTGAAGCTCTAATTTGTGAAGGTAATTTTTCTCTTCACTTAATTCATATATTTCAGAAAATCATAGATTTATTCTTCATATTATGATTTAGGGTTTTTATATATGTTTGCTTGCTGGTTCATTAGGTGTGTTCGTTTGTTAGTGTATTAAATTTGACCTAGATTTGATGTTGTGCTTGTTGTTAAACCTTGGTCTTAGATCTAATTGTGGTTTTTGCTCCTCCTCTAACCACCCAATGATTTTTCATGTTCATTTTTGCTTGGCTTTTATGGAATTCAGAGTTGAATCAATTACAATTCAATTGATGTTTAACTTTTTTCATCTCCTGAATTGTTAGCTTCTCAGTGAAATGGGTTTGCCTAGCCTATTTTATGCTTGAATCGTGTCAATCTTCCTTGACACCAACTGGCTAAACCATGTGATTTATTTTCTGCCCCTCTGGTTGTTGCTCTTGTGTCTTGTTAAAGAAATAAGTGAGTACTATGTTGATATGTATTTCATCTTTGTAGCGTTTGGGATAATCAAATCATTTGATGGCATTGAGTAGCCAACCCAGTACTGATTCACAAATTCTACCACCATGCGCTTCTGCTATAGCTAGCAACCCTATACCTAGTGAACCATCAACCAATAAGGAGGTAGAAGAAGTGCCTGAACTTTCTTTAGTGAGAAAAAGAAAAAACAATTCACTTGTTTGGGAGAACTTTAAAGCGGCGTAGGTTAAAGGCATGAAAAAAGCAATCTATAAAGGTTGTAATAAAAGTTTAAGTGGTGATCCAAAAAATGGCACTTTCCATTTACGTGAACACATGAAGAAATGTATAGGCTATAAGCCTATACAAGAACTGGGCCAAAGTAAGTTGAAATGTGATCAAAAGGGGGATAGAAAAGGAAAACTTATTTTTGTGGAATTTAATCAAGAAGTTGTAAGGTGTGAGTTGTGTGGCATGGTTGTTATGCATGAGTATCCACTTTGTATAGTGGAACATGAAGGTTTTAGAAGATATTCAACGACTCTTCAACTATCCTTTTAAAATTATTTCAAGGAACACTCTACGAAGTGATATATTCAAGATGTTTGATTATGAAAAAAGCAAAAAAATGTTGTTGTTGAGTAGTAACAAGAGTTGAGTTGCAATCACAACAGATATGTGGACATCTTAGAATCAAAAGAAGGGTTTCATGGCCATCATCGCTCATTGGATTGACAGCCGTTGGACATTGCAAAGTCGAATACTCCTGTATACTTAATCCATATTCATATATAGTTTTAATCTCTCAATATTATGTCATTACATGTTGTTCTTTTCTTTTTTTGTTGTGTTATTCTTTTGTTAAAGGTTTATCTATGTTCTAGGTCCATATACATCTGAGGTTTTATATGATGTTTTGGTGAATTCTTTGTTGGAATGGAATGTTGATACAAAGCTTACCACATTGATTGTTGATAATTGTACGACCAATGATGCTTTGATTAGAGATTTGAAAGATAAAATAGAATTAAAGTATTTTTTTGGTGCGTGGGAAGTATTTTCATATGCGTTGTGCTGCTCATATAATGAATTTGATTGTTAGAGATGGTATAGAGATTATTCAACAAGCCATTGAGAATGTACGTGAGAGTGTGGTGTATTGGAAAGCCACACCAAAAAGGTTGGAAAAATTTATGGAGGTTTGTTGACAAAAAGAATTTCCATATAGTAAAGCTTAGGTGCATGATTGTAGGACAAGATGAAATTCTACATTTTTAATGCTTGATGTTGCTTTAGTGTATGAAGAAGTGTTTCTTCGTTTGGCATGTTTGGATTCTACTTTTAAATGTTGTCCTACTATTGTTGAATGGGATTTGGCTCATTTAATTTGTGAGAGATTGGCATTATTTTATGATGTGACTTTGATGTTTTCTGGAAGCCAATATCTTACTTCCAATTTATACTTTCCCAAGGTTTGTGATGTTAAAATGGTGTTGATAGAATGGTTTGTTGATGGAGATGAAGTGATTAGTGGCATGACAAATAAAATGCTAGAAAAGTTTGATAAATATTAGAGTGTGATTCATGGAATGATGGTTGTGGGCACTATTTTGGATCCAAGGTATAAAATGGCATTGGTAGAATGCTATTTTTTTGGTCATTTATAGGAGCTCCTATATTGAAGAGATATAAAATGTTTGTAAAATATGTTATGAATTATTTCATGAGTATGAGGAAAAGTTTAAGCATATGGAGAGAAGTGCATCAGCTTCTACTATTAGTAGCCAAACTAGTGGTTCAAATGTTAGTAATGTGAGCTTTGGTTCTAGAGTCTCTCTTAAGGTCCATTATAACCAATGGTTGGTGAGTCAAGGCATGTCTGGTGCATCACACAAGACGGAGTTAGATTATTTTTTTAGAGGAATCGGTTATGCCACAGATGGATGACTTTGATGTTTTATCATGGTGGAAGACAAATACCAAGTATCCTATTCTACAAGGGATGACTAAGGACATACTTGTTATTCTAGTTTCTACAGTTGCTTATGAGTCAGCTTTTAGCACAAGTGGGAGATTTGTAAGTCCTCATTGCAACCGTTTACATCCAAAGACTTTAGAAGCATTCATATGTTGTAGAGATTGTCTTTGGGCAACTATATGGGATGATGGTAATAATTATTTTATACTTTTGATGTTTAAATAATTATGATATATTTATTATTATATTTATTTAATTCTAATTTATTTTATTTTGCTTTTGTTAGATAATGAATCTACTGCGAGCTCATGTTATTGTAGGTCTACCTTACAAAATGAGGAATCAGACTCTAATCTTAGTGAGTGTGAGGTAAATATTATTAGTGATAGAAATATTTGTTCATATTTAATTATTTTAAATATTAATGTATTTTTTATGTGGTAGATAAATGCATAAGATATGTAGGTTGGAGATGGAGAAGCTAATTATTGATTTTTAGCATGGTAAACATATTCTTTGTAGAATTTATTTTTAAATCTTAGAAATATTTATTCATTCTACTAAACTAGTTATTTTGAGCTACTATTCATATATATCATCATTATGGATTTTTCAGGACCTCGTGGAAGAAACCTTTAGCTTTGAATGTTATTGTTGAAGTATGTTGAACTCATGATGATCAAGTTCTTCATTTTATGTTTGGATAAATTTATCAACTATGGTATTGTTTTAATTGTTTTGTAATTTGTAGACTATCAAAAATTGTAATCTTGCAACTATGCTGGACTAGTTGTATTGTTATTATTTGTTTGGTAGTTTGGTTAAAAACCTACTATTGGTAACCAAACTTGTTGGTTGAAGAATTTATCATTGCTAGAGTGGAGCATGTCAGATTGTGTATTATGACAGGTTGTTTAGTATTAAGATAGGTTGAAGACTTTAGCATTACTTGTTTGGTATTATAAGTAGTTTATTGTGAAAGAATAAATTTAAACGAGTGACGGATAACGGGTAACGAGTTTACCCATTAGATAACGGATTATTTATTGGTTATTTATAAATTATTGGGTAAATAGATTATTCATCGGATAATATATATCCGTCGGGTACGGATATAGGTATATTAGTAAATATGCGTTCGGATATGGGTACGGATATAAATATGAATTCTTTAATCGGGTTTGTGTATGGATATAAGGTACGCGATCCAAACCTATCCCGTTTACATCACTAATCTCACTCATATAGGACAAAACTTGGGATATTATATAATTCTAATACTAGTCTTATCTAAGTATGATCAACTGTATGTTAAAAGAATTAATAAGATTACTTATAGTAATATGTCAAATATTTTTATTTTCATAAGTCAATTATTAAATTTTTTATAATTAAACGTGATTAGATTAGAACAATTAAATGTTGGGTCACTTCGTGGAAAGTTTAAAAAAAAAGCATGTGAAAAATACGTGGAAAAAGAAAAAAAACTTGTAGTGATCTTTGGATTCATCATCGATCTCGAGAGCACTCTCATAACGGTCCGTGGCTGGTTTCAGGAACGTCCTAGCTTACAATTAGCTGCATCTCAACTCAACAAATTCCAAAAGAAAAAGTGAAAAACAATCAACTAAATATTGACAATTCACAATTTTTTGCGGCTCAACTTCCTACCAGAATTGTGATCGTCTCCCTCCCTGCTTAATCTCGTTTTCTCAACCTTTTAATCAGATGAATCAACCGGAAGAAGCTGAGCCAGAGCCAGAGCCGGAGCCAGCTCTATGCCCATTGAAATTCCTCACTGATCTCCTGATCATCAAAATGCTGCTCCTGCTGATGACCGTTACATCCAACAACAACACACCCGCCCTCGTGTTAATTCTTGGCCCGATTTCTATTAATAAGGTGTAACTAACTTCCATTAATTACTGTCGGAGTAAAATCCATTCCCATTTCCGCTATCACCACCGCCATAATTCACTCTGCTGCTCGCAAAAGTGTTCCTGTTGTTACGCATCCAATTTTTAAGCAGTGTCCTCCCAAGACCTACCTCCTTACAAAATTCCCGAATCAATCCTTCATCATTCTTGTTCAATCTCCACCCCAATTTCTCAGAAAACTCATGCATCTTCCCCTTTTGTTCCCGACTAAATTTCGTCCTGTACCTCTTTCTCCCGCACGGATTCCCGCCGTTGTAATTCTTGTTGCCAGAAGCTAATCCATCTACAGCAGTAGGACGCTCGTCCGTCATCACCCCGGACGGATATCGGCTCATCGCAAGGTTTGCTGAAGAGAAGTGTGCAGAATTATTCGTAGTAATTTCTTTTGCCGGTGCTTGTGGTTGTCGCCTTTGCTGTGGTAGTGGCGGAGGTGACGGCTGACTCGGTAGCAAAGGGAGAGAAAGAGGCGGAGGAAAAAGAAGAGGGAAATGGTGGCGGATTGGATTAGGATCATCCGGGTCAGGGCGGTGGAAGTTACGATGACACCCACAAGCGGCACATTTTAAAGAAGTTGGGTCAGGGGAAGCCATGAATTCACAACAACCATCCAACGCGTGTCCACCTATGCTGGCGGCGTGATTGCGGACACATTCTTTGTACGAAACCACCACAGGTGTCGCCCTCTGTTTTAGTTGCGGTGAAGCATTACTACCAGCATAATTAGCTGCTGGTGGAGAAAGAGTAGTTGAGACTGGGATATAACCCCATTCGGGCGGCCCATTGGCAAAGGTCGATAATCCCTGTGTTTTTGGCTTGATGTCAAAATCCAAATTTACACCAGTTGTTTTCATGGTGGCGGTTGTGGTGGTGGGAAAGTTGGTTAGGTCCAGGGGTCATGGGGTCACCAATATTCTCTTGTGTAAAAAGTTAAATTTTTTTTGTAGTGGGCAGTATGATAATTTAATGATGATGATGGTCAGAATATAATTAACGGCCAGTACTAAGCTAATGACAGATGACTGCTGGGAGGAAAGACAAAGTTGGCGATGAAGATATGTAGGAGATTTGGAAGATGAATATCGGAATTTCAGTTGAGATATGACGCATAAAATGAAGAAAATTAAAAAGCGCAGTTTTAAAAAAAGGGTAAAATTATCTGCAATTTTCTTATGTGGTCAGAAGACAACATACCGGGACTGAGACACCTTCAGTATCGTTTTGGAAACAAATGGAAGTGGTAGAGGAGGATAGGAGAGGAGATGGTAGCATGTAAAACGTTCTGGTATTTGTGAAAGGGTTTGATTTTAGGGCAGGAGAGTTAGTTGAGGCCGTGGTGGAGTTGCAATAAATATGTCTGAGACAAGGATTCTGTGGGTGTCATTGAATTCGATTAAATCTTTTTCAGGGAAATAAGAGAACCTTTTTGATTTTGCATCTTAATGGCCGGTAAGAAGAAGTAGAAACAAGAAGAAGAAGTAGAACCCGACATAAATGGAATGGAGAGAATGGGGAGGCACGTCACCCCCCACTATGAGGCACATCTTTTCGTGTTTTGAATTGATTCACATGAGATTTGGTTAATCCCCCCCAGTCCCCAGCTAGCTGCCCAGCGCCACATTTACTAACTTAAAACTTTATTAAGTTTGAAACTTAATTTAATTTATTTTGATTCATCGAGGTACAAAAAATATAGAATACAAGCCTATACATACAGTAAGATTCATGTACGAGGAGCATTTCAAATATGAGAGGCAAAAAACCAAAATTCTTATCGAAATTTTAATTTTAATTTTGAGAGATAAACTTACCAATTAGTACTATCATTAACATATCATGGTATTCAAAGCTACGTATCCGTAGGGAGGATTATATGGGTAATCATAGGTTAACTTAACCCATAATAAGTTAACTTATATATCTAAGTAATCCGTGGTCTAATTCACAATGGATTAGAATCAATGATTACTTATTTTCAATCCAATCTATCATAATCCATATGTTACTTGGGTTGATCATAAATTACTGTGGGTTAATATATACATAAACTAACCTATTACCGCCTTGACACCTCTACCTCTTCTAACACCGCCACATTTTTCCTTTTTTTTTTATTTCTTTGATTTACCACCACCACCACCACCATTTTTTTTCTTTTACCTTTTATATTGATTCAAAAGTATTTATACCTTCACCACTTTTTAATATACACACAACACTTTAACATGATCACCACCATCACACCAACACCTAACTAGGCTAGCCATGCCCCAACAGATCTAGGAGGATTAAGGTTGGGATGAGATGGATCGAGTCAAGACAAGCTGAGAAGAGTACACTTGTGATATAGGTAGGCCTAATAGATTTAGGGCTGGATGGGCCTAAGCAGTAGGGTCGAAACAAGTTGAGCTCAAATAGTTTGAGTCACGCCAAGATAGGTTGATGAAGAGTATAATAGGGGTGGGGTAGGCCAAAGTGGTGTTAGGTTTGAGATAGAGTGGGACCTGTGGAGTTGGGTCTGGACATTGTCTGTAACACCCCTAAATTTAATATTGAAAAATTTCGTTTTAATTAAAAGTATATTATCAAATAGTTGGGTGTTATTGTCATAATTGACATAAATCTAGCTTACTATACCATCCTTATATCAACCACAAGACAAAACAATTAGGAAGTAAAACATGATAAATAGAAAATGAGAGAACTTTCATAAACATTAGATAAGATTTTGGAGGTGTACTCCAAATACAATAATCCAAAATATAAAAAGCGATACCATGGATCTAAGAGTCTAAAAAAGTATCTAGTTAGAACTATCATCTGGATAACATGACTCTACACCCAAAATAATGTTACAAAATCACTCCTCCACACATAATGCATCAAAGACCACAAACTCATCCATTGAGTCATCATTGATCTGCATAAAGATATCTAGCTCGTCTACTTGTGGGAATTAGAAACATCTATGAAACTGATGATTAGTATATTACGTACTGAGTAAGGTAATGGTATAATCAAAGTAGAATTGCACATAATACATGAGTTCACATCAGAGAGTAAGCATACGCATGTTAATATAAAATAGTGCTTGATAAATACTAATTTCGGGTCTTACTATATAGATATATCATATTCCAATCTTTTATTTACGTTAATTTAAGGGACCCTACTATTCTTAAACTAGTGGAATGGTATGAAATACCTTTCAAAGATAACATATCCAAGCTACTATTATTGTCTAGTGGAACAGATCCAACACCTCTCAAAGTGAAAAGCTCATGAGCCACTATTCTTAAACTGGTGAAACAGTCTGAAGCAACTCTCAGGGAGAACATACCTGAGCTACTATTATTATCTGGTGGAACGAACTCAACACCTCAATCTTGACTGACATATTCTTTCACTTTAAATGATTAGTATATTTTCCATTAATACTTTATATCTTATCGTATTTTCATTCACATTGAGTATAGGGCCCAACTATTCTTAATCCGGTAGAACAAACTGATGCACTTCTTAGGGACAACACACTTAATCCACTATTATTATTCGGTGGAATAGACCCATATAAACACCTTGGCCCGACTCACATGATCTTTCACTTTAAATGATTAGTATCTTATTTATAGTTGATTGTATATTCGGGATTATCATGCGTATGTAAGACATATAATTGAATAGCATACTCATGAGCACATAGTTATCCTTAAATGACCATAATATACTTAGGGTAGTTAAAATGTTAATATTCTCCCAAAGCTGTATAAATCTCAATACTAATACATACAAATCTCCAACATTCATTCGAGATACATATCCTAAATTATATATATAGATACCACATATCCAACATTATTCCAAATTCATACTTCCAAATTTCATCACTCTCAAGATATCATATAATAGAATTTTCATAAATATATTATGCATATAGCATTCCGAACATAAAAACACATACATATACACATAAAGTCTTAGCTATGACATATATCTTTACCAACAGGGACATCGGGCTCTAAGCACGTAAATCCTAAACCGTCTCCTCCAAGATCATCAAAATATCACCTACAAAAATAAGATAATACACGATTAGAATCAAAGATTATAATTGAGGAAAAAGTTAAGGTAAAGAAGGATAAAAATTAAAATAATGGGAGTTAAAGGGAAGCGTAAGTTGCGTGGAAGTGTGGTGGAAGGTATGGTGGTGCTATGGTAATGTTTTAGTGATGTTTGGGTGTGCTAAAAGAGAGGCACAAGTAAGAAAAAGGGGTAACATAGGTGTGCGACATGCAACACACACAGAGGTCGAGAGTTAGGAAGACGCATGGGCAGATAATGTGAGGGAAGCACAAGCGTGTGCAGATGAGGAAGAAAGGATGATGCATGGGAATGCGTGAGACTATGCAGGTCTTGTGTAAGCACGCATGGGAGATCGTGTGATAAGAGAAAAGAAGGGTGCATGATTGCGCGAGGGACCATGCGTGAGCCGAGAGATGGTGTGTCAGGTGGCATGGCTAGGGCATGCATGATCTACATGATTGTGCACCTCATGAAAAATGAAAAAAGTTCTAGGAAAAAGAGACAGCACTGGGTGGTGATAGTCAGCAATGGGGAGGGGGATTAACGGGGTCATTGAGGTGGTTGTTTTACCAAGCATACGACGATCCTTGGTGGTTGGTGGTGGTACATGTATGGTGATGGTGGTTCAGGTGATGGAATAGGGTAGAAGAAGAAGAGGAGGAGGAGGAGGAAGAAGAAGAGGAATAATAATAATAATAATAATAATAATAATAATAATAATAATAATAATAATAATAATAATAATAATAATAATAAGAAGAAGAAGAAGAAGAAGAAGAAGAAGAAGAAGAAGAAGAAGAAGAAAGGTGGTGGCTTGGACAAGTGGTGCTCGACAGGGAAAAATGGGGTAATAAATGAGACAATATATGAGGGAGGGAGAGAGGAGAACGTAGTGTATATATATATATATACGCACACACAGGGTGGCATGAAAATGGGGGAAAATAGTATAGGATGATCAATGATGGTGATCAGCTTGACAGAGGCACTAGGGTGAGGAGTAGGGGCACTGGTTGGATGTTATAGTGCACGAGGAATGGTAGGGCAATAATTTCAACTAATATAAGGTGAGGTGATATGTGAAAGTGATGGTGGTATGTTGTGGGTGATGAGGAAAATACATGCAAGGCAGGAGGAGGAGAAGAAGAAATCGGTGTAAGGAGGAAGAAAAAACAAAAGAAGGAGAAAGAAAAGAAAAAGGGAAAAGGGCTTAAGGTTAGGATTAGATTATATATTGTTTTTGCTAAAATAGGTAAAATTAATGATATAAATCAACTGGGATTAAGGTTACGTTAAGAAATATAATTTTTTTGGGTTAAATATTAGGATTAGGTTAATATTTTTGGGATAAAAGAATTAGGGTATGGTTAGAATAAAATTATCTTAAGATAAGAATTGGATTAAAGTATTAATTATATGGGATTAGGTTTAGCTAAAATTCAGGGTATTACATTGTCCAAGTGGAGTTAGGGCTTGATGAATTAGGGTTAGGTGGGATTAGGTCTAGACAAAGTGGGGTCAAACCAAGGTGGGAATGTGGGCTTAGGCAACATAGCATTAGGGTTAGGTGAAGTCGAGTGGGAGTGGTGGGAGTAGGCTGGAATTAGGACTAGGAGTGTAATACTCTTGATTGACTACTTAAAAATTTTATTTTGTGGAAGTGTTAATCTAAAAATAATAGGTGTTACCACCACACTTAGTATTATTCATATCCCTCTCCTTTCTTATACCAAGTGCTAAGGCTCAAAACAAGTTAGATCCAAAACAAAGTAGTGGAAATAAGAGATAAGAACATAGATAAAAGTTACTAGAATATATATTATTTGTAAAACAATGATAATCAAAATATAACAAGGCACACAAGAGTCCAAAGAAAAATCAGTTATAACAAAAATTGGCACCCAAAGGTACAATACACGTTTTCCCTAATTCTTAGACCCATAAGCTCATTTCAAGAATAAAGCCTCTTTTGAGGGGCTCCACTTATCCTTGCCACTCTTATATGCTTTATGCCAATCCGAGGCCGTCATGTAGTCATATACAATTGTATTATCATTATGACTTTCTCATACTAAGTAAACCATCATACTTCACGAGAGATACCATATTCACATTGCACATAATCACACAACAATCCGTAAACATGCTCAAAGCACAAAACACATGCCATAAAAATATATAATAATCATGGGAAAATATATACAATATCTAAGGCTCATGCTCAACAACTAATCATACTTAACAAATTCAAATCATATCAAAGTAATATGAGCGCTAATCCACAAGTGCACTGCTTCATTGTAGCATATCTAGGTCGTATCCCATAGGGAATTCATGATTGATTACTAATTTTTATCATTTTAGTTATCTAGATCACTATGGAATGAGAATATGGAAGTAAATAATGAAAAAAACGACTAATTAATTATAGATTTTGGAACAATAGATATAAATCCTATGATTGAACTTCAATCGCTTTCTCGATAACAATAAGTCTAATGTGATTTACCAGGCTAAATAGAGGTCTAAGAATGTATCTAATCTAATTAATTGACTACTTTGATGACCGACAAATTAAATTAAATCCATTAAATACCACCGATTCAATAGTCCCTAAAAATCAAACGTCTACTTTTATGATCATTTGAATTCCAGTTTGTATATTAATTTCCAACATTGGTTTCAACCTTTTAGTTGTAGTTAACGTCTAAATAAGTTAAATTTTATTAAACCCAACTCATAACAATAATTCCTAACATATGGAACAACACATATAAACCATACATATTTCATATACTTTAGATCATCATATTCATACCAAATAGAGCCTAATTCAATCCTAGAAAAAGGAATTACTCACTCATGGTTTGAAATAAATGTAGATAATAAAAATAAATGACATATATATTGTAAATACAATAAATAACATAAGATAATGGATAGATTAAATCGTAAATTGAAGATAAAATAGGTCGACTATAGAGTTGTGATGCACAATTGTTTACTCTTAATTTGGAAGAATAAAATTGCATGAACTAAAAATTACGTGGAATTCTTTTTGCTCTGGAAGAATGGAGAAAAATAAAGTAAGAATCTCTCTATGTTCTACTCCCTATTTTCAAAGGAAAAAAATACTCTTCCCAAACCCCAGTCCTGCCGGTAGAAAACATAGTGGAAAAGGAAGTGGGAAAGAGGATATGTATAGTCCTAACTACACGCTGCACGACCGTGTAAGGTTGCACAGGTTGGCCGTGTAACTTCTCTACTCTTAGTGCTTTTGAATTTCTCGTGGTTGTGGAGAGGGTGTGTTGTGGTTGTGCAAAACTTTTTCATGCGACATCTAAGCTATGGTTGCATGGTTGTGTAGCTGGTTGTGTTGTAGCCATGCAACACAATTGTTGGTGCACATGATGGATTAAAGGTTGCATGGTTGCGCAATTGGTTGTTCTATAGCCATACAACACCCTTTTCTTGCTCCTATTTATTTTCTCCTCTTGATTCCTCTGCTCATCTTTTCAGCTCCTTGACTTCTCCAAAATCATGAGGGGCTAATTATCTTCCTTCAATATCTTTTATATTGGATTTTTTCTTCGATTCCATGCACCACTTCCTTGGATTTGTGAGCTTATATGCAATTTTCTGAAAAATAATTATCAAGAGTGCAGTAACACAAACAAGAGACTTGAACTATGATAAGTCTCGTAATTTATGTTAAACCAAATTAAGAAAATGAAGGCAAAATAGGGTAAAAATATGGAAAATATTCAGTTTTTCAGCTCCCCCATCCTTACTCTTTTCTTGTTCTCAAACAAACTCCAAACATTATGAAGAAAAGTTAGATAAAGGGAATGGGATTAAAATTTTAAATAAAAACAATCAAAATTTCATCATTAACCTATAATTTCCCAAATATTATTATTTTTTGATAATAAAAAACAAAAAACTAACAACACACTAAAAAAAAAAAGGGAAGAAATAAAGAAAAATTAAAAGAAAAAGAAATGAAAGCAATGAAAATGGCAAATGGAAAGTCAAAAAACCCCATGCTTAAAGAACACATTGTCCGCAATGTGTGTCTGTGAAAAATGGGGGAGGGAAAGAAGTGCACTTACTATGAGGGTTTTGGAGGTGGGAAGTCATGCTCAAGATGCCCTTTGAAACATTTGGTGTATCATGGTGTTTATTTGTTCGATGGGAGTGACGAAATTTTGAGACTAGATATTTGGGCTTCTAGCATATCAAATCATGCATCGATTGAAATACCCTGAAAATTTTTAATTTTAAAAATTATATTTAAATGAAGTTTTATTATGAAAATTAATTAAATAAATTATTTTTATTAAAATAAAAGGGAATTAATCAGGGATATTTAAGAAGAAAATAATAAATAATTTTTATTAGAAATGATTTGGGTATTTTAGCTAATTAAGGATATTATTTTAGAAATTATTTAAAGAAATTATTTTATTTAAAATAAAAAGTATAAACTAGTTCCAAATTAATATGAATTTTATAAATAATTTAATTGAAGAAAATCAGAGTGATTTGCTAATTAAAATGGAATTTATGGAAAATCTTTTAAAAATCCTAAATTTAGTCTAAAAATGGATTTAAATAATATTTTATTTAAATATTATTATTTTTAAATATCCCAAATATTTTAATTAATTTAAATACCCAACCCTCCTATTTTTCCTTTTTTTCCTTATTCCTTTTCTTTCTTCCTTTTTCCTTTCTTTTTCTTTTTCTTTTATTTCTTTTCCTCCCCGACCTGGGCTTATCCCAACGACCCAAGGTCCCCTTCCTCCCTCCTTTCCTTCGATGCGGCCCAGCCCACGCAATCGTCGCCCTTCTGTCGTCCCCCTCCGCGCTGCGTTTTATATCTTTTTTCCCAAAACCCAACGTTCTATTTAAAGGCTCCTTCCTTGCGGGGCATGTACCCTCGCGACCGATCCACCGGATAAAATAGTGGAGTTCCCGTACTTGTATGGACTTGATAAAGAGAATAGTGTGAAAATATTTTGATAAAGGATTAATGAAGTAATTAATCTGAACTATATTGGATCTTGGCATTTTCACCTGATCGTACATTTGCCTTTATATTATCATGATGTATTATACTCTTTTATTTCTTTTGCATTATTTGTATGACTTTGTGTGTTGGCCTTAGTGCTCTGTTACCTTGCTCAGTACACAACGTACTGATCACCAGTTTTATAGGTGCCGCTCATTCCCACGAGTAGTATACCTTTTTGACTTTGTGTAGGTGGGTGAGACATTAGTCGGGTCTGAGTCTTGAGCTTATTTTAGCTCATAGTTCGAGAGTATCGTGGCCGTATTCAGTCTTTATGCGATTTCTATTTCTTCCTATTATTCCTTTTGTATTGGATTTTTCGGAATTGAATATTAATGTTTGTAGCTATTATTCCCTCCAATGAATTTTGATTTCATACTCTGATTTTGTTGTATGATCCTTTCTAGTTCTTTATGAATTGTTGGTTTGAGTTTAAATGTTAATCTTTTCTCTAGCTTTAGCACTTGGTATTGAAACGGTCAGAGAGAACCGGTTTGGTACTAAGTGTGGTGGTAACATCTCCAGAATTCATGGGTTTTAATTTAAATATTTCTATTGTAATTTTCTTCTGCTTTCAAAAGGAAAACAAAGTAGTGAATTTTGGGGTGTTACATCAATATACTAGAATTGGGCTTCCCAAGATATGTTGGAGGAAGAAGGGCCCGAGAATATGCCAAGGGACGAGGGCGGTGGAAGAGGAAGCAATGGTGAAGTGGGTACTTCATTGGCGGTGTTGGGGTGCTCTTCCTAAAGGGGGGACATGTTGACTAAGGAGAGGTGTGGTGAGTGAAGGTAGCCAGTTGGGGTTCTCATTATCAATGAGAGTGGTGAAAGCTCTGTTAGGTAACAGATACCATGCCTTCTGGTTATATAACAATCAGAATTGCAACCCATCTTACACAATGAGTTTTATGTTAGTGTAAGTTAACAACCCTAGATATGTTTTAAGAAGGTTAATGAGGATACATTTGATGTCATATCCAAGTTGTCAGGCAATGTGCACAATGATTCCACCGATGAAAATATCGCCTATATTATTAGTACTAACACTTCTTATGATCTACCAGATAATACCCTCCATCAAGGGCAGCATCCTAGAGCATAAAGGTAGAGCCCATAGCTCTATCTTAAACACATTTCCTTAGCTCTCCCCTATCAAAAAGTGTCTCGGCTAATAACCGTTATGTAATCCCCCAAAAATTTCGAAAACCTATATTTTAATAGATTGCTTTTATTTGGAATAAAATTGCTTTAAGATTATTTATTTTAATTATTTTATGGATTTTGGAGTATGTAAATTTGGATAAGAGTATTTAATAAATTAAAAATAAATATTTTTCTATTTATCATATTGTTTTATTTAAATAATTTTCCAAACTAATATTTTACCCACTTTATCCTTTTTAAATTAATATTTTAGATTATAATGAATTAAATTATTAAATTAAATAATTTATCAAGAATATTACGTTTTTATGATTTTATAAATTGATTTAATTTATTTCCCCTATTTTTCCATTTTTCCTTTTTCTTTTCCTTCTCCTTTTCTCCTTTCCTTCTTTCTTCTCTTTTCCTTTTTCTCCCCCTTGGGCCGCCCGCCCGGCCTACTCTCCCTTCTCCCTGCGCATTGGGCCTTCGGCCCGTCTCTCCCGTCCCCCTTCTCCTTCGCGCACGCCTGACCTCCAGCCCAAATGCCCCTTTATTTTATTCTCCCTGGACCGGCCGACTCTCTTCTTTTTCTGCGCCAGTCCAGCCGCCCGCCATCCCTTTCTTCTTCTCCTCTCTTCTTCTCCCACGCCCGACAACCTGCGCACGACGAGCACGCCGCCGCCTACGACCCAGCCACCACCTACCTCCCTACCCTCTCTCTTCCTCTCTCCCCCGTGGTTTTCTTTCCTCATTCGAACCCAACCAGCCCTGCATCCCTAGCCTGCACGCCCTGTTTCTTTCCCTCTTCTCCCCTTCCTTCTCCCTGCCAACCGACAGCCCTGCCGCCACTGCAGCACCGATCGGCCAGCCCCTGCCTCTCTCTTCTCCCTCTTCTTTTTCTCCATCTCCCAAGCCCTTCATTCCCCATTTTTTTTCGAACATCTCTTCTTCCCGAGCTTCCTCCTCTCTCCTTCCTCCTTCCCCATTTTCTCCCCCGGTTTTTGATCACCGCCGCCCGCCGCCACTCGAACCACCAAGCCCAACCCCTGCGCCGCCTTCTGCCACCACCTACTACCACCCTGCACCACCACGCCGCCCCTCGAGCCCTACACTCCCTCCCTTCTCGACCCCTCTTCTTTTTCTCCCTAGTTTTCCCCTTTACCACCAAACCGCCTGCAACCGCCGCTTCCGCCACCGTCCGGCAACCTCTGCTGCCACCCAACCCACCGTTCGACACCCTGCAACCCCCTCTACAACCGCCATGCCTTAGTTGGCCGAAAAAAACCCTTGCACCCCTCCATTTTTCCCTCCACTTTTCCTTCCTTCTCAGCCCTTCCACCTCGACCCACTTCAGCAGCCACCTTCGCCGCCTTTCCACCGCCGTCTCCGCCGCCCTATGCCACCGTGAAACCACCCTTAGCCTCCACCCACACCCCCTCTTCACTTCTGCACCATTCACTTGCCTTAGAACCTCCCCTAACTACCTTCTTTTCTAGCCTAAAGTCCCTAAACCGAGCCACCTCTCCCCTCTTCTACCTCACCCCTCTTCAAGCCTTTTCCCCTCTCTTTTCTGCATGAAACTCATGCTGCTCATGCAGCGTGAGCTCCCCTTTATATTGAAAATTTCTTGGCTAATTTTTAAGGTATAATGGTATTTTATGTTAAGTATTTATTGATTAAATTTTATAAAGTTTTATGCTTAGATTCTTATTTCTAACATAAATATGATGGATATTATTTTTAGGTATTGAGTTGCTAATTATGCTTGGTAAGATTTGATATTTTGCGGGATTAAGGTAACCGTTAATCCTCCCTTAAATATATGGAAAAACATATGCTAGCACATTAAGGGTTTAGTATGATTTTATGCATGTTTTGTATGCTTAGCATGATATGTATATGGTTTCTTATATTGTTTGATAAAAAGAAAAAGCATGATAACTTTTGTGCCATATGTAGGTATGTTAATTAAGGAAGGAGTTTGATTATGGATGGAAATGTTAAATACTTGTTTATGATGTATCATGTTGCTAATGCATGAATGATGTTATTGTTTAAGGGTATTTTAGTAATTATGCTTATGAGGTATGTGAATCAATGTATGTAGTTACTAATGAGTATTATGTTGAAAAATGACAAGTTGGTGGACTTAGATGATAAAAATGAAGTATTAATATCATTATTTTATGTAGTGTTAGTAAATTCATAAAAATGGTGAATAAAGGGGTTGAATGGAAATTTTGTAAGCGAAAAGGGTATTTCGGTAATTTTATAAGCAAAAAGGGTATTTTGGTAATTTAAAAATAAAGGGGTCAAATGATAATTTATAAGTAAAGGATAAAATTGTAAGTTGTGAGATAGAAGGGTAAAATGGTAATTTTGGAAGTAGGGGTAAAATAGTAATTTTGGATGAAGGAGGGCATTATGGTAATTTTTCAAGTAAAAGGGCATTATGGTAATTTTGGAGGTAGAGGGGGAAAATCGAAATTTCATAAGTAAAGGGTGATATGGTAAATTTTATAAGTGAATGGTGAAGTGGTAATTTATAAGTAAAGGGGCAATATGGTAATTTGGAAAAGAAGGAAAAAATGGTAATTATGTAAGGAAAGATAAAGATGGTAATCTTGGATGTGAAAGGGTAAAATAGTAATTTGTAAAGTAAAAGATGTATGGTGGTAATTTTCATAAATAAAAGGATATTATGGTAAAGTTGGATGTAAGGGGTAAAATGGTAATTTTGTAAATAAAATGATATTATGGTAAACTTGGGAGTAAGGGGTAACTTGGTAATTATGATAACGACAAAAGATAATTTAGCAATTAAATTATGATTGTAGAAGGGCAATTGGATAAGTATGATGCTATAGAAGGGTAATTTGGTAAAATTAACCAATTAAAGGGCATTATGGTAATTTTAATAATGGAGAAGGGTAATATAGTAATTATGATTATGAAGAAGGGTAAATTAATATTTTTAATTATGAAGAAGGGTAATTTGGGATTTATGATAATTAAAAAGAGTAAATGGCAATTAAAATAATTGAGAGGGGTAAAATGGTAATTATGATAAAGGAGAAGGGCAATTTGGTAATTATCCAACTAAAGGGGCAATTTGGTGGTTTAGCCAATTAAAGGATAAAGCGATAATTATTTAACCAACTAAAGGGGCAAAATAGTAATCATGATAAGGAAGGAGGGTAATTTAGTAATTTATCCAACTCAAGGGCAATTTAGTAATTTTAACAAAGGAGAAGGGAGATTTGGTAATCTAACCAACCAAATGGAAAATATGATAAGTGTAGCAATTATGAGGAGTGAATGGTGATTTAAAAAGTGTAGGGGATAATTTGGTGACCTAAACCGTGTAAGGGGTAATCTGGTAGTTATGTAACCTAAAGGGTAGTATGGTAATTTAGCGAGTAAGGAATGGATACTTAACAATTATATAAGTAAAGGGCAAATGAGTAATTTGTACCTAACAAGTCTTTGAGATTGTGGAACATTATAATATGATTCAAATAATACTGATTAACCAAGTGAATAAGTATCGGATTATCGTGCTTTTTGTGATCACCTTAATTAAGACACTATTACTTAAAGTGAAAGACCTCGAAATCGGGAATGGTGACTCCTTAGGGGTCGCTACCCTAAGGACATGGTTTAGTCCACGATTATCCTGGTATTTGCTGGTGTGCCTTTGTGCCCCAACCAGGCCCTATATCTTACTCTTTCTAGCTCTACGGACCTAGTTAGGGGGTATGCATACTTATGGATTAGGTGTCCTTGTCGGTAGGGTACTGAGTTAGCTGTATGCACCGGTACGATCAGGGTACCTTTGCGTCCTTGGGTTCTGGTTGAAGGGTACTGAGTAGCTGATATGCACCGGTACGACCGGTGTACCTTTGTTTCCCGGGTTATCGATCTCTCATTCGAGGCAAATAAATATGGTTGATGTGCTGATTAAAGAAAAGGAAAGATACTATTATTGAAAGTGGAATATTAATGAGCCGGGCCCAGATGATTATGATATTGAGTACCGGTCCACCGGTTATAAGAGTGGTCTAGGAGCGTGTTGCCCTGGTATGTGATATTGAGTACCGATCCACCGGTTATAATAGTGGTCCTGGAGCGTGTTGTCCTGGTATGTGATATTGATTACCAGTCCACCGGATATAATAGTGGTCCAGGAGCGTGTTGTCCTGGTATGTGATTATGAGTACCAGTCCACCGATTATAATAGTGGCCAAGAGCGTTGTGCCCTGGATGATGATTTTATATATATTCCGGTCCACCGGCTAAACTAGTCGGGGTCCCGAGCTCAATAAAATCAGTTATGTATGTGAATAAGGTTATGGAAAAATACTAATCACTTATAGTGGAACACCATGTGAGTCGGGGCCAGACCGGTCCACCGGCAAATAATAGTGGTCAGGTGCGTTCTGCCCTGTGTGTTTACCTTCCGGTCCACCGACAATAATAGTGGTCAGAGGCGTTCTGCCCTGTGTGTTGACTTCCGGTCCACCGGCTATAATAGTGGGGTTCTCGCACTCACATGGATATAAAATATGA
Organism: Tamarix austromongolica; assembly: GCA_039764185.1. NCBI lineage: Eukaryota > Viridiplantae > Streptophyta > Magnoliopsida > Caryophyllales > Tamaricaceae > Tamarix > Tamarix austromongolica. The sequence continues at coordinate 42,936,417 of CM077809.1, read as the reverse complement.
TATTGATTGAATGATGATGGAATAATGTATTAAGGCCCAAATGTATTGATCTTACACTATGACATGTCTTAAGGCCCAAAGATATCGATCGTGAATTATAACTTGTGTTACGTGTTATTGTTATGTATGCACCTCTCATTATTTATGTGCGTAACTTGCATTATGTTCCGTATGCGGGTCTGTATTTAAGTGTGGTATTAAAGGGTTACTCAGTACCGTAGTACTGAAGGGATTCCCTTTATGGGGCCCCTGCCTATTCAATGGGCAGTGCCCTTGCAGGTATTTTCAGGTGCTACTCAAGTGGGCTATGGGAAAGAGAGTAAGGAGTTATCCGGTATCGTTAGGGTTTTCTCTTTCTCTTTAAATTCCTGGTTTTAATGTTATGTGTTACTGTAACCACCGTTGGTGGATTTTATTCTTGTAAACGATTTGATGCGCTACTCTGATTTGTGTGTTGAATTTCTTTCAAGCTGTATTTCATTTTCTTAGCCTTAGCACTTGGTATTGGAACGGTATGAGTGAATCGGTCTGGTACTAAGTGTGGCGGTAATACTCCCAAAGTTCACGTTTTATTTATCTGCTTCCGCAATTATCTTTTAATAAAACAAAATTTTTCAGTAGTGAATTTTGGGGGTGTTACACGTTAGATGTATCTCAATGTAAAGTTGTAAATCAATAAGGCCTTAGTGTTGTGATTACTGTAAGGCCTAGGAGGACATCCCCACCTTGACAAAGATATATGAGCCCAAGATGCTCGAGGATCCCACATTTGGTGATCCTCGGGGAAAAGTCTCAGCTCAATAGTAGGAAAACAAAACAAGGTAGAAAAATATGTCAACAGCATTACATGAGGCTCATTGAAGAGTCTAAAAGAAACAAATTCGGCAATCCAATCAAAAGTAAATGAGCTAAGGAACTCAAGCGTGAGTCCTTTGCTCATATGGTCAACATGCATAAAGAAGCGGGAGAGATCGCCTCTAACTATCAAATATTCAACGTCTTCCTTAATCTTTAGCTTCTCAAAACATGTCTAATTGACGTATATAGTTGATGTAATGTATCATAAAGCAATGGCATTGTAGTGATCTTAGTGAGCTGAGTTTGTGAACACGATTCCATAAGGATTAGACAGTTAGGTATTTGATGTTTTACCTTTTCCTCGAGATTGATGTTGTTATCATTGTGAAGATTCGCCTTTGCTTTTTGTTGTATTCATCTTTGTGCACTTCTTTGATGCCATTATGTTACAAAGCTTGTATATTTGAGACTAATTTACCAAATTTAAGGATTATGCAATATAAAGTGGAAAATAAAATTCCAAATTTGCTACTATAATACATAAATACAATTTAAATTAAGCAACTAGAGGAAAATTGGAAATCAAACCAAAATGTATGGCCCGTGCATGAATTTGTGCTTGCTCCATGACTATGTTGTGCTTGTGTTGTTCTCCAATGGTTGTGTAGTGCTACAATTATATGCTTTGCTCTAACGATTATGTCGTGGTGCTGCTGGCCTGTGCAGTGTAGTGCTGCACACTTGTGTGGTGCAATGGTGGGTTGAATCTTGTGAAGAGGGAAGGAAATGGAGTGTGGAGAAGGGTGGTAAGAAGGGATGAGGTGGTGTGTATTTTTGTGGGGTATGAAGGTTGAAGAGAGTTGAGCAGGTGGATGGTAGACTGTATAGAATTTGGAGGTAGATTAGGTGTGCAGAAATTATACTCAGTGAGGCGCACGATCGTGTAAGCATTGCATGCCCCAACCGTCCTTGAAATTAACTCTCATTGAAGTGCACGTATGGAGGCACAAGCGTGTAGTATTGGCATGACCCAATCGTCAGTAGAATTGTGTCTCACATACTTTACTGCAAGCATGGATAGTGCGCAGAATCAAGCCTCACCAAAATCAACACAGTGTCATATGATTCTGCAAGAGACTGTGTCATGGCCATGCACGAGTCTGGATGTTGCATAATTGTTGCTCAGGGGTGTAAGGCTATGTGAGAGGTTGTGCCAAGGTTTTGCAACCTTCTTTTTAGCATGAGTTTGGTCCCTTTTTCCATGATTTTGATTCCTTATCCCTAATTTTCTCCTCCTCATCTTGTATCATAGTAAGTCTTGCCAAATCATTGTGAAGAAAATTAAGAATAAAAGTAAAATGCTAAAAGAAAATAATAATAGACAAAAATCACACAATAACACGGGTTGCCTCTTATGGAGTGCTTGTTTAGGATCCTTAGCTTGACTCTAATATTATCAATTCGATGGTGGATCTGGAAGAGCAAGTGTGCTCAACTTTTCTACTAGAGAACGGGTAATGCAAGGCTTTAATGGTTGACCATTCACCTTGAAAATGCCCATATACTCGCTCCAAATATCAATAGCTCAAAATAGATAGACACTTTGGACATAGAACGACCTTGAATGTATAGAATGAAGCTTTCTAAGAAAAAGATTAAGACATGAGTTGAAGAGGAGCATCAAATCTCCTTCTTGAAACTCCTTTCAGGTAATGTGTTTCTTGCCATCTCTTACTTCTCTCCTTCTATATCAATGTACTCTTATAGGTATCCAATCTCAACTCATAGAGCTCATTAAGTTGGAGCTTCCTCCTTTTTCCAACGACCTTCAGGTCATAATTGATTACATTTATCACCCCAAAACGCCTTATGCTCAACTTTAACAGGTAAATGTTTAGGTTTTCCATATACCAATTGAAAAGGTATCATTCTAATTGGTGTCTTATAAGCGGTTTAATAGGCCTATAAAACATCGTTCAACTTTATCAAACAATCTTTTCACGTGCGAGCCACTATTTTCTTAAGTATCCCATTTAGCTCACAATTAGTAATTTCTACTTATCTACTTATATGCGTATGGTATGGTGTGAACATCTTATGAGTAACACCAAAATTCTTCAAAATTGTGTTGAAAAGTTGATTAGTGAAATGAGAACCACCATCACTAATAATTGCTCTAGGAATACCAAACCTCGAAAATATAACCTTTTGGAAAAGTTGAACCACAACCTTTGCATCATTGGTGGGGATGTCACTGCCTCCACCCATTTGGAGACATAATCTACCGGGAGTAGAATATATTTATTTTTGTATGACGATGGAAAGGGTCCCATGAAGTCAATTCCCCAAAAATCAAATAATTCAATTTCAAAGATGTTATTCAAAGGTATTTAATTTCTTCTTGATATATTACCCATCCTTTGGCACCAATCAAATGATATAATATATTTTCTAACAACCTTGAAGAGGTTGGGCCAATAGAAACTAGCATAGAGAATTTTTGAAAATGTCTTAAAAGTGCTGGTGTGACCCCCATAAGGTGAAGAACGATAATGAGATATGACACTTTCAACTTCCTCTTCAGGAAAATATCTTCTATAAACTTCATTTGCACATTTCTTGTAGAGATAAGGCTCATCCCAATAATAGTGCTTGACATTTGAGAGGAAGTTCTTCTTTTATTTATACTATAAGTCTGGTGACATTACCCACATGCTATATAGTTTACAAAATCTACAAACCATAGGGCGAACAAGCTTGTAATTGCCAAAAGGTTGTTTTCCAAAAATGAATCATTGAAGAGAATAACATCCCCTTCACCTCCATCCATGTCTTTCCTTAACTTAGAGATATGAGCAACTACTACATTTTCTATTCCCTTCTTGTCCCAAATTTCAAGGTCAAATGTAAAAGGATTCATCTAATCAAGGGTGGTGTTGCATCCTTCTTAGTAAACAAATACTTAAGGGTTGTATGGTCAGTGAAAAATATAATCTTTGATCCTACTAAGTATGATAAAAAAAAATTATCTAGTGGAAACACCATTGCCAAGAGCTCTTTCTCAATTGTAGCAAAGTTTACTTGAGCATCATCAAGAGTTCGACTTGTGTAGTAAATTGCATAAGCCTTTTAATCTTTTCTATGCCCAAGGGCTGATCCCACTACATAATCACTTGCAACACTTATCACCTTGAACGAAATGCTCCAATCAGGAGACTACATCACTAGGGTAGTGGTCAATGCCATTTTTAACCTGTTGAAAGCATCCAAACAAGATTGGTTAAATTCAAAGGGTACATCTTTGATAAGCAATTTAGTTAAAGGTTTAGAAATTTTTGAAAAATATTTAGTGAATAGTCGATAGAAAATGGTGTGACCCAAGAAAATTCAAACACCTCTAACAGAAGTTGAGGGTAGCATCTTTTCAATAATATTGAACTTCGCTTTATATAACGCAATACCCCGACTAGACACTAAGTTATCAAGAGCAATTCCATCTTGTACCATAAAATGATACTTCTCCCAATTGAAAACGAGATTCACCTCATTGCACCTTTCTAATAACTTAGAAAGATTATCAAAGGTAATACCATAAGGCAAAAGATCATCCATAAAAACTTTCATTATGTCTTCAATAAAATCAAAAAAGATGGACATCATGCATCGTTGTAAGGTGGAAGGGGTATTACATAAGCCAAATAACATCCTTCAATAAGAAAGGGTGCCATATGAACATGTAAATGTAGTCTTCTCTTGGTCAGCTAGATGAATGAGGATTTGAAAAAATTCTGAATACCCATCCAAGTAACAGAAATAAGAATGTTAAGCAAACCTCTCTAGAATTTGAGTAATAAATGGTAGGAGAAAATGATCCTTCCGAGTGACCTTATTTAATTTTCTATAATCTATGTACAATCATCAACCCATGGCCATTATTGTTGGAATCAATTAATTTCTCTCATTCTTAATGACCATCATTCCTCCCTTTTTAGGTACCGCTTACATCGACTCACCCACTCACTATCTGAGATAGGGTACATGACTCTTGTGTCAAGTAGTTTAAGTAAATATTTTCTTTCCACTTCTTTCATGTTAGGTTTCAATCTCCTTTGATGTTTAATGAAGGGCTTGTACCTTTCTTCTAAAAGAATATGATGCATACATATGGAAGGATTTATGCCTTTAATATCTTCTATAGTATATTTAATGGCCTCTCTATACAACCTAAGAATTCTAAGAAGTTTTTCAATTTCCACTTTACTTAGGTTAGCACTCAAAATGATAGGGTAATTAGAGTCAGAGTCAAGAAATTCATACCTTAACGAGGGAGGGGTTTCAACTCTACCTTAGGTATTACCTCCTTTTTTGAGGTAGGGTTGCTTGATTCTACTTCAAGAACTTCTGTATTTTCCTTTCCTTGAGGAAAAATGGGAATTTCCTCCAACATTTTAGCAATATCATCAATTTCAAGATTTCCATTGCTAGGCATCCCACTTCTTAGTAAACACTCTTTAAGAGAGTCACTTGAGAAGCGTTCAACAAGGTCTTATTTTACCACCTTATCAATTGAATCAACACTGTAAAAATCATCATCAATTAGAGAAAATGTTATAGTGTTAGATAAATCAAATTCAACTTTCTCACTCCCAACATTTAAAGAAAGCCTTCCATTTTTTAACATAAATGATAGCTACAACCATAGATAGGAAAGGCCTAACAAGAATTATAGGAATGTGAGAATCTTCCTCAATTTATAAGATAACAAAATCAATTGGTATGAAAAACTTATCAACTTGGATAGGTACATCCTCTAATATACCTACCAGACATCTCACCTATCAATCTACCAATTGTAGGGAGATGGTGGTAGGCATTAAAACTCCCATTTGTAACTTGTCACACACCGACAATGTCCCCAGACTCAAACTTGCACCCAAATCACATAAGGCACGAATAATAGAAATATTGCCAATAATTCAAGGAATAGAAAATGAACCAGCATCTTTTAGCTTAGGAGGCAAATTATTCTAAATAATAGTACCACACTTCTTTGTAAGAGAAATAATTTCATACTCCTCTAACTTCCTCTATTTGGACAAAATCTCCTTTAAAAACTTTTCATATGAGGGAATATGAGAAATTGCTTCAACAAAGGGAATGTTAATATGTAAATTTTTTAATATTTCTGAAAACTTTCCAAATTGCTTTTCAAGTTTAGCCTTAAATAACCTTTAATGGAAGGGTAGGGGAGGCTTATAAGGTGAAGATGAAACATATTTCTCAACCTTTTCCTTTTGCTTATTAGTTTTCTCCTCATTAATTATAGGGTCCTCAATATCATTGCCTAAACTCTCATCACCACTCGTCATCTTAGGTCCTTCTATTTCCTTCCCACTCCTTAATGTGATGGCATTAACTTATTCTTAGGATTTGTTTAGGATTACCTCAAAAATGGTCCAGAGGGTCTAGAAGATGAGATAACTTGTTGGGATACCTTAGTGATTTGTTTTTCTAGCATCTTGTTATGTGTAGCTAGTGAATCAAAAGCTATATTTTTAATAGCATTACTCATGGGTCAATTCTAGTGTCTAAACTCATCAGCTTTCTCTCGTAAACTCTTCATTTTGTTTTGTTTGATTCTTCACAAAATTCTTCATCAATGTTTATAAATTATACTTTTAGGAAAGGAGATAGGGAGGTATTTGACTCTGAAAGCCTAGAGGAACATAATTAGATTGAGATATAGGATTTGGGGAGGATTTCTATAAGATAAATTTAGATGATTCCTCCACCTAGGGTTATAAGTGTTGGAAAAAGGGTACCCCTTCCGATTAAAACTTTTCACATACTTAGCATGCTCTTTAATACTCAAATCGGGAGAAATAGATGTTCCAACTTGATGCTCTAATATAGTATGACCTATGATGCCACATATTTCACATGTTTCTTGGTTAATATGAGATGCTAAGGCATTAACACTTAATTAATCAAATCATTAGAACAGAGTATCTACCTTAGATATAATATGATCCAGTGCATCAACATGATACCTCCCACTCTTTTTGGTTAAAGAGCACTCACCCGACCACTGAAAGTGATTATGGCCATATCTTTGATGAGTTATCGTGCCTTTTGCACACTATTGTTCATTAGTTCCCCCACATCATCAATAGTCATCCTAGTGTTGTAGATAAGACCATTGTAGATGGTATGGACAATTAACAAATCATCCAATCCATGATGTGGATACATTCTCAATAGGTCTTTGTGTAAAGTTTGTTATCTGATTCCTTAGTTGAGTTGTCTTACTTGCAGGGAAGTACTTCGCAAGGAATGCCTGTGAGAGTTGATCCTATGTAGTAATGGAGCTGGGAGGAAGTAACTGTAACCAAGTCGTTTCCTTGTCCTATAATGAGAAGGGGAACAACCACAGCTTGATAGTATCATCTAATACTCTATTCATCTTCAAAGTATCGTAGTACACCAGGGAGATTGAAATGTGTAAATTTGGATTTTTCGTTGGGCTGCCACCAAATTAATTTTGCTACGCCATATTAAGGAGTGTAGGATTCAACACAAAATTTTTGGTGGCAACATTTGACTTTCTAATACTCGATTGCATTCCATGTGCATTAGGAGATGCAAACTCCCTAAGAGAGCAATTATGCTCTTCTCCTCCATCTGTTTCAACCATAATTTTGGAGCTTGTGCTTGCTTTCGTCTCACGTACCAACGTTCTTAATTCACTCAAAGTTCTCTTGATTTCAAGATTTAATGCAACTAGAGGTCCTAAACGAAGAGGTTGTTATATATAAGTTACCTAAGATAGAAAACAACAAACTATCAAGGAGGAAAAGAAAAGCACAAAAGAAAATGAAAATCTAGTTTAGCTTAATAATATAAGAATCAATATGAATTTGCCAAATTCCTCGACAGCATCACCAAAAAGTTGTTGAGTGCTAATTCGCAAGCGCACAACTTTGTTGTAGCATGTCAAGGTCATATCCCATAGGGACTTCGTGATTGATTACCGTTTTTTATTTTATCTATCTAAATTGCTACATAATGATAATATGGAATTAAATAATGAACAAACATGCAAAGACTAATTAATTATTGATTCTGAAACAATAAATTTAAAGCCTTGGATTGACCTTTGGTCTCATTCTTGATATTCAATAATGAATTAACAATATGTTGTAGTATAATCCAAATTTCTTATGAACAATCGGTGTAATGTGATTCACTAGCCTTTTTCAAGGTCTAAGAACGTATCTAATCTAATTCATTGACTACTTTTGTGACAAAAAATTAGATTAAATCTATTAAATACCACAAATTCAATAGTGTAACACCCCAAAATTCACTAATTTTTTTTTCTTAAAAGCGGAAGCAATTAAATTAGAAGTACTTAAAACCCGTGAATTCTGGAAATGTTACCACCACACTTAGTACCAGACCAGTTCTCTCCGACCGTTCTAGTACCAAGTGCTAAGGCTAAGGAAAAGATTTACATTAAATTCAAATCAACAATTCATAAAAGAACTCGAAAGATCATACCTCAAAATCAGAGTATGCATAAACGTTTATAAACGTAATAAAATAGAAATCAGAGTGCGAAATCAAAGAGGATAATTACTTCAATACAAAGAAATAACAGTAGGAAATCAAATTACATAAAGACTGAAATACGGCCACAACTCTCTCGAACTTGAACCAAACATGCTCAACACTCAGCCCAGACTGATGTCTCGCCCACCTACACAAACCAGAAGGGCATACTACTCGTGGGAATGAGCAGCACCCATGAAAAGGGTGATCAGTACGCTACGTACTGAGTAAGGTAACCGAGTACTAAGGCCAACACACAAGCACATAATCCATGCAGATTAATAACAGTGCATAATCCAACATAACAATATAAAGGTATATGAACAATTTAGGTAAAAGTACAAAGGCCCATATGTATATAATCTGATTCAATTACTTAGTTTATCTCTTATCAGGAATCATGTCACACCTTACTTTTATTCAAGTCCATATGATTATGGGAACCCCACTATTTTTTCCGGTGGATCGGTCGCGAGGGAAACGTTCCCTGCCACTATTTTAGCCAGTGGATCGGTCGCGAGGGTACTATTATAGCCGGTGGATCGGTCTGGCCCCTTCTCGTACGGTGTTCCACTTTAAGTGATTAGTGTCTTCCCATATCTTTCTACACATACGTTTTGTTTTGTTGAGCTCGGGATCCCCCACTATTATAGCCGGTGGATCGGTCGCGAGGGTACATGCCCTGCCACTATTTTAGCCGATGGATCGGTCGTGAGGGAAATATTCCCTGCCACTATTATGCCGGTGGATCGGTCAGAGCCCGTCTCAACATCTTCCACTTTACGTGATTAATGTATTAAGTATCTTATTCAAAGGCTCTCATCATGCACATGCACGAATCAAAAATCATAATTTCCATATTCATCATCATACTTTATTCACTAATTACACACGTGCTACCACCAAACCCTAGACATGCATGGATCGATCCCTTCACACTTATCCTCCAATTCTACTTCACATCTCACTCTAGGGTTTTATCCCAAAACCCTAATTTAGTCTCCTTCGTACCCTTAATTTTCTCCACGTGCTATTTTTCATCCCAAGTGCTCAAACACCTAAACAACACTTACATTACCGTCCTTACATCCCAAATTAACTTTCCACACGTAAATTTCATACCCATGCAGACATTAATCTCCCCATACAAACCTTCAAACCTTTTTCATGCAAACCCTAAAATTCCATGTGAAACCCTAATTTCAACCATGCAAACATTAACCATTATGTAAAACCCAAAATCTCATCATACAAAACTCTAAATTCAGTCCACATAACCCAAAGATTCATTCATACCAAACCCTAGATTCAAACCATATACATCCCAAAGATTCATTCACACAAAACCCTAAATTCAATCCATACCAACACAAGGATTCAAATCATATAAAACCCAAAGATTTTTCCACATAATACAATTGATTAGATTCTCCCCTTTCATAACCACAAATTATATTCTCCCATACAAGACTATAAGTTAGATTCTCCCACATAAAATCATAAATTAGAATCTCCCAAGCAAAACCATAATTTGGATTAATTGGATTCCCCCAAACAAATCATAAATTAGATTCTCCCAATCAAATCATAAATTAGGTTCTCCCATATAATGTCATAAATTACATTCTCCCCAAATAACGTCTTAAATTAGATTCTCACTAACAAACCATAAATTCAATTCTCCCATATAACATCATAAATTATATTGTCTCCCACGAAACTATACAAACCATAAATTAAACTTCCTCATATAATGCCATAAATTATATTCTCCATACAAAACCTCAAAAATCATAAATCAGATTCTCACACACGAAACCCTAAAATTCTCCATTTTATTCCTTTACTCATGAATCAATGGAATACTTAGGTCAATTCACATCCCTTAATCAACTTCTTTCTCCATCCTCCTTTTTCATCCTTTCTCCCACATAAAATCATATCAACATCCTCACATGCATGTCTTATAGGGTCATACACAAATAATACACATGCCATACGAAAACATACTTCAACTCCATGTCATATCATATACGGCATAATTAATAATCATAAACATAGAATGCATAGCATATGAATCACACAATGCACATTAGCACATAAAAGGCCTTAGCACCCCTTACCTAAAACGACACCGGTCTTGGAGCACGCTCATACGCCTCCTTAGAGCTTTGACCAAATAATAACCTTAACAAAATTCTAACTTTACTAAAGACATAAAAATAATAGAGATATTATAAACCTTTATAATATAGGATTAAAGACTTTACCCTACTAATAATAATGATACTAATATAATAATATCAAAATTAATAAAACTAATATCAATGAGAATTTAAATAATAATAACAATAATAATAATAATAATAATAATAATAATAATAATAATAATAATAATAATAATAATAATAACATATAAGTTTGAAAATAACTAATGACTTACCATTTATGTAATATTAATAATAAAATTAATAACCTATACAATAATATTAAAATAATAAAGATAATGATAATATTATTATTAATGGTTATAAGAACAGTAGAAATAATAATACTCAAATAAATAAGTGCAAATGTTAATACAAAATTAGGGCCTAAGACTTTCCAGAATAATTAATAAAATTTTAATAATAATTATTCTAATAATTATAATATTAATAATAATAAGAAGAAGAAGAATGATAATAATCCCATAATAATTCAATTAATAACTTAAACTTCGAAACTAACAATAAAATTATTTTATTATCACTCTCCACCCTGCAAGTACAATTCAACATAAAATTTTACATCAAATAATAATAAAACATATTAAGAATATAAATATTAAGAATAATAATAATGGTATTTATATGCAAATAATTGAAATAAATTAAATCAAGTCTTATAATAATATGGAAAATGGTTGAGAGGGTCTAGGGTTCAACCTTAAGCTGGTGGGGATAGGTGGCACCGACGGTGGTTCACGGCGGCGGCGGCGGCGGTGGCCGGAAAATTAGAAGAACAAAGAGAAAGATGGATGTTGGGAAAAAGATAGGGAGAATTGAGGTGATATAAGAGGTGTTTATTGTTGCCCAGGAGGAGAGGGACAAAATGATGGTGGTGGTGCAGCCAAAGGTGGCGGCGCACGGCGGAGGAAGGCGGTTTAAGGCTTCGGGGTCAAAATTCCGGCGAGAACGAGCAGCCAACTTGGCACGGCTATTGAGGCTCGTACAAGAATAATCGAAGGTTGAAAATAGTTTTGTTAACTAGAGGGTGTTGCAGGGAAGAATTTGGCATGCGGAGGTGGCGCTAAAGTTCGCTGACGACGGCGGAAGAGGCGTCTGAAGTTGGGATGGCGGCAGCTCGGGCCGAGTGTTTCGAGGAAGAAAAATCTTCAAAACTCCTACAACTAGGATATTTATAGATGTTGGAATGGATAATGAGGAGCTGGAGGTCGACATGGAAGTTTTAAATGCAATAATTTGGGCAGCCGGCGGCGGAAAACGGTCGGTCGACGTTTGGGTTGGTTCGAAGGTTCGCGACGTTGGGGAGAAGAAACGGGTGAGATTTAAGGCACGAAAATTATGCCAATTTATTCCTGGAGTTAATAGGAAGGCAATGAGACAAGAAACGACCGGTATTATTCACCGTAACCGGAGATGCCATTGACGGGGTCGAAGCTTGCGTCGCAACGACGGAGGAGGAAGGAGGAAGAAGGAAGAAGGAAGGGAGGCGGACCGGTCGGCCGGGAAAGAAAAGAAAAAGGGAAGAACCGGGCTGTTCGGGCGCGGGCAGTAGCCGTTTAAATAAAACGCTGCGTCCCAAGTAAAAGATCGACGGAACGCCGCGCAGAGAGGGGCGGAAAAAAGGTAAGGAAATGCTTAAATGAAACGACGCGCTTTGGGCATATCACGGAATGAAACGCAGCGTCGAGGGTGGAGGCAGGACGATAGCACGGGCTGGGCCGTACCGAAGAAGAAGAAGAAAAGAAAAAAAAAAGGGAACTGGGCCGCGGCTGGCCTTGTCGACGAAAAGAAGAGGAAAAAGAAAAAGAAGAAAAGAAAGAAAAAGGAAAGGAAAAAGGAAGAAAGAAAAAGAAAAAAGGGAAAAAGGAAAGGAGAAAAATAATTAGATTAGGGTCAATTAAATTAATCTGAATATTTAGGATATTTAAAAATAATAATATTTAAATAAAATAATATTTAAATCCCTTTTTAGGCTAAATTAGGATTTTGAAAAGACTTTCCATATATTCCATTTTAATTAGAAAAACACCCTAATTTTCTTCCATTAAATTATTTATAAAATTAATATTAATTTAAAACTTTTTTCTCATTCTTATTTTAAATAAAATCATTTATTTAATTAATTCCCAAATTAAAATCTTTAATTAGCTAAAATACCCAAATTCCTCCTAATTAAAATACTTATAAATTTATTCTGGATTTTCCCTAATAAATTTTCTTTTATTTTAATTAAAATAATTATTTAATTAATATTTATGATAAAACCTCATTTAAATATAATATTTAGAATTAGAAATTTTCGGGGCATTTCAAATAGTCCCTAAGAATCAAATGTCTACTTTCGTGATTAATTGAATTGTTGTTCATATATTAATTTCTGACATTGATTTCAACCGTTTAGTTATTGTCAAAGTCTACATAAGTCAAATTTTATCAAACCCAACTCATAATAATGATTCATAACAAACAAAACAACACATATGAACCATACATACGACATATACTTTAACTCATCATATTCTTACCAAATAGATCCTAATTCAATCCTAGAAAAATGAACTACTCACTCATGGTTTGAAATAAATGTAGAGAATAAAAATAAATGGCATACATATTATAGATACAATAAATCATGGAAGAGAAAGTAGATATATCAAACCATAAATTAAAGATAAAATAGGTTGATTATAGAGCTGTGATACACAATTTTCTTCTCTTAATTTGGAAGAATAAAATTGCATGAACTAAAAATTACATGGAATTCTTTTTGCTCTGGAGGAATGGTGAAAATAAAGTAAGAATCTCTCTATGTTCTCCTCCCTGTTGTCGAAAGAAAAAATTTCTTCCCCAAACTCCCATTCTGCCAGCAGAAAACATAGTGGAAAAGGGAGTGGGAAAGAGGATGTGCGTAGTGCTAATTGCACGCTGCACAAACTAGCCGTGCAGCATCTCTACTCTTAGTGCTATTGAATTCCGCATGGCTGTGCATAGGGTGTGCAAAACTTTTACATGCGACATATGTGCAATGGTTGCATAACTATGCAGTAGGTTGTGCTAAAGCCATGCAACACAACTATTGGCGTTCTGGATGGATTAAAGGTTGCATGGCTATGTAGCTAGTTGTGCTACAGCCATGCAACACCCTTTTCTTACTCCTCTTGATTCCTTTTCTCCTCTTCCTCGCTCCTTGACTTTCTTGACTTTTTCAAAATCATATGGGGTTGATTATCTTCCTTTAATGCCTTTAATATTTGATTTTTCCTTCGAATGCTTGCACCACTTCCTTGGATTTATGCGTTTATGTGTAATTTTTTTATTACTAAGAGAGTCGTAACATCAAAAAGAGACTTGAAATATGAGAAGTCTCATAATTTATGTCAAACAAAACTATAAAAATGAAGGTAAAGCAGGGTAAATATATGTAAAATATTTAGTTTATCAAGAATACAATATCCATATCAAAGTCCATGACCAAAATTGACTAATTAAACCAATATCAAATACAAAAGTAGGGCGCTAAAGCATCTACCAAACAAACCAACTAAAATCAAGTAGTGCACAAAGGTAACAACCAAACCACAGCCACACCAATCCATTTAAATTCTTACACAATAGTTACTTTCATTTGTAATTATTCAAGTGGATACAATTAACCTAGGGGCATTGAGGTACACGTAATCATACTGGTGCACAAAGGTAGTATAATACTCTTATACTAGAACCCAAGGACACTGTGGCATACCCTGTTGTACTGACACACATAATAGTATCCTCCAACCTCGATTACCTAATACTTAAAGTAGTGATACTCCCCATAGGACTAGTAGGTCAACTATAGAGCAGACAATGACCTTACTGGGGTACAACAATACACCAACTAACCAACTCAAGTCGAGGGCTACACTTTATATACTGGGTAGATAATCTTAGAAATCAAAAATTCCAAAACTTAAGGCCTTCCACTTTAAATATTAATAATTTATAAGGTGATCACAAATATCACATGATGCACAACACTTCCCATTTCCATTCTTAACCATTCTTCCTTTATTTCAAATTATTCCAATCAACCCTAATGTCAGCAGTCTAGGTCAAGGTCAAAGTTAACACTAAGTTCAACCTATCAATATCCTAAGGCCATCTTATGCCCAATTAGTTACATTGGGCTCATTAGGTCAATAATGACTAAAACACCCTCAAAACCCTAATTTCATCATTATTATCCAATCTTGTACCAAACATTATTATTATGAGAATTTTTCATGAAAAGGCTAAATGAAAATAATTTAAAAATATTTTAGCATGTAGGAAATTTTTAAGATTTAGCAATTGACTATATTTTTCATTATGTAGGCATATATCAATTTACATGTACAAACCTTAATAGTACATTTCTAATGTGTCATATAGTCTATGCGACACATACATAAATATTTATAGCATGATACGTCATTTAAGATGACATTTACTATCATGGTGCATTTAAGGAATTATTTTTAACCCAATAGCATGCGAACAATAATTATTGTATGTTAACCTTAATCATGCATGTATGCTTTCATGCTATTTAAGTCAACCTTAGCTATACATTCAATAATAATCATGGAATACCTAACATAGCATAATCATCATAACTTGACAAGGTGACAAACCCTAATAAAACCCTAGACGTGCATATGTTCACTGTTCAACAAATTACACATGCATATTGCTTGTACTTAATTGTAAGTCGAATGTATGTACTATATATTTAAGAGCATGTTATCATCTTTTCATTCATTTCATAACACTTACATAATAGAAAACCATAGCATGATTCTAGATTAAATCAACCTATCATGCTTGAACCTAAATTCTATCATCTCATGAGTGATTACATTTACCTAAATTTAGGCTAAACAAAAGTTATCTTCTCCTCTACACCTCAATTATTACCTAATAAATCAAGACCAAACAACACATATATTAGCATCTAATACAACACAAAAATCATCAAAGTTAACTAAAAGCAAATTGGAAAAAAGGTTAGAAAATAACTAAAGTAAAGAAGCTACATGAGGCACTTCAAGGGAGCAATAATGGGAGAAAATCACACTGCAAGGGCTTAACAACATGAGATTTCCATGCAACAAAAGGGGAAATAATTCGAGAAGGACACGTAGAAAGGGAGGAGAAGCATTCCTATCTCATGCAGCAAGAGGGGGGAGAACATGCACAAGTCTATAAATTATAAAATTAGCATTTAATACAACACAACAGTCAACAAAATTACCTAAGGCTAAATTGAGAAAATTTTTAGAAAATAGCTAAGACAAAGGAAGCTATGCGGGGCAACAACGCATCAAGGGAGCAACAATAGGAGAAACTCACACTATAAGGGCTTAGTAGCATGAGATTTTCATGCTACAAGGGGAATGTATCATGAAAAGATCATGTAGAAGGGGAGGAGCATCATACCTATCTCACGCAACAAGAGGAGGAGAAAGTGCACAAGTAACACAACTCAAGGGGACTCGATGGGCAAGGCTCATGTTGGCAAGGTTTAGGTTTATGAATGGTTGGTGTAGCTTAAGGTTGGCTATGTAAATATGTGATGCAAAAAGGGCTTGTTTATGTCACACACTCATACTATAAGGGGAGAGGAACTTCCAAGATTGATGCAATAAACGGTGAAGAAATATTTGCGATTCACGCAAAAAGGTAAAGGTGCAACAAGTGGGTGCTTTGCATGGGGTTAGGATGCAACACAAGGGCAATCAATGTGAGTTGCTCCTACTACCAATGGAGGGGCAACACGAGTTTTTCATGAAGAATGAGGGAGGTAGCATGATGTTGTAATGCTCAACACAAAAGGTTTTTACAATAATGGTGAAATAACAAAGGAGAAGGTTGGGGATATGTTGCAAAAGGGAGCTCGAGAGGATGGAGAAGAAAAACAAAAACCAAGAGCTTTGGTTTTCTTACGGATAAAAAAAGCGACAAAGAGAAGCTTATTTGGGTGATAAGGTGAGGGGTGTGTGAATAGTTAAGTATACAAGGATTAGGAGCATAAAGGAGGTAGAGGCGAGTACGTAGAAGAGTGGATGTGTAGGAGTAGTGTACACCACAGATAAGGGGTGATAGAAGTTAGGATCTCAATAGGATATGAGTGTTATTTAGAATAGGTGAACTGGGGTAAAACATTCGGTTAGTAGAATTAGGGTCCTTTAGTGAAATAGATATAGATTAGGGTTCTAACTAGGGTTAAAACTAATAACCTAAATTCTATCCTAATTAATTTGTATCTAATTTTCTATATTAATACACATAATAATAACATATTTAATACAAAACGTCATTCAATAATTATTATAACTAATTACACATAATTATCTATTTATAATTAGGATTTTTATAAATGGGGTATTAAAAGGAGCTAGGTACGGTCCAAATGAGTCAAGAAGGGACTATCTCAAGCAAAATCAGGTTGAGATATGGCTGGCCTAGACGAAGTCCAATTAGGAGGGGGCCATATGGAGTTGTCAGGCTAAGGAGGACCTGAATGGCATTGATTAAGATAAGACAAGGAGGGTCCATTTGGGGTTAGGTTAGGATAAGGCTTTGGTGATGATAATTTTGGTATAGTAGAGTTAATAGCTACTAACCCATAATAACCCAGGACCATTTGAAGGTTAACTCATAAAAACCCTTACAAAATATTAATCCGATCCATCAAACCCATAAGTTTATTTTTATGAGTTGGGTTATAAAAGTTACCAGTTACTCAACCAATAGAACACCCCTCCATATTTGTCTACATGCTTATCAAAAGGAGTATTTTTGAATATAAAAGCTAAAAAACCTAGACTTTAATCTTAGTTGATAGACGAAGATCTTGTCGGGTTTCTCGAAATTTTAACTTTAGTTGAATTAGTGATCAAGCTTACCAATTAGTAGTAGCATCAGCATATCATCAAATTCATGGTTACATATCTGTCCACGTTCTTAGTGTGAAAATTGGAGAGAGATCGAAGTTCTTAAAAATGATATTGTGTAAATTTGGTGGAAGAAACATTCCTTATCATATGATAAGGCGGCAATCTGACACAAATAAGTACTCCAGTATTATAAGCCATTTATGTACGTTGTTTGACGGTACATGAAAATATTTTTCTCACCTTGTGGAAGTGCACGGATAAGTTCTGTGAAAATTTGACCAAAAACAGCCTTGCTTTGAAGAAATTAAGTTGCTACTAAATATACAACAATCTTGAGGGCCCAGACAGAAGGAATTAAAAAATTGAGATGCTATAAGAAGCCAAAGAAAAGGAAAAAAAGCAAAAGTATTTCTTTCTATATTTTGTATGATGTAAACAAACAAACGCATCCTCGGTGTACCCGCTTCTTGACTGGGCGTGATCTGATCACCTCTTGGAGCAGGCACATCCGGTTCACTTAATTATGGCTTCTGTAATCCTCATAATTTAACCGGCTCGATTCATACGATATAAATTTGCATGAGAAGTTGCGAGGACACGAAACCAATGAATATATTCAAGCCATATACGCCGCTCCACAGCCAGATGCCTCTCTCTTAACTTTTCTCAGGCCAGTTACTTTGTTATGTATCACTTGCTGCTCATTCCTGCCGTATGAACCTGCCTGCTGCATGGCCTGATCCGAAGGAAGGTATTGGAAGGTATGTTTTAACACTTATTGTGGATGGGATCTGGACCTTTTCCGATTCCTCTTTTGCTTGCTCCGTCGGGATCGAAACCCATCCTTCCAGGTACTTGTTTCTTGCTGTTTCTCTTCTTCTTCTTCTTCTTCTTCGCATTCATACCGAGGGCTTTGAGGACACGCTCATGCTGCGTGTAATTATGTTGATCTTCAGCCTTGAAGAAATGTACACGATGCGCTCTATACTGATCCACTTCGTTCTGTCTGGTCAGAGCCATATGTGCCCTTTTCACGCCCGTCACTCTACTCGGTTTCCTCGCTAACAGAAGGATATGAAATAGTAGGATGAGCATCTTACGAGCAGTGGAGACCATGATTTATCCCTCCAGATGAACAAAAGATAGTTAAGTATTATACTTGCCGCGGCGTTCAAGAGTAATGGGAGGCTGGCCGGGTAGTAAGCACTAAGCAGGTTGAGTTTGGTTTGGTAATCCTCCTATCTCTATTACTACTGTGATCGATCCATTCCTGTAGAGAGATAAGGCCGTGTTATATATATAAACGGGTTCCTGGACACGGCGTAGTTGTACGTAGGTAGCTAGTGGGTGCTTTAAAGCACAAAGCAGGGAGAACGGTAGGTGGTGGGTCACACCCTCCCTCCATCCCAAAAATCATAATCTATGCTAATTTTTACTAAGGCTGTTATAGCTATAGAAGAATCTGACCGGAAGATGAGTAAAGTGGCTCGGATTGGAACAGCACCCTAAAGAAGCTAAGTAATCTTTTCACTTTTGTATTTATCCAGGCATGCCTTTTGTTGTCGAGTTAAGCTATTCATTCATGTATATGCGTCTAAAGTTGGTGGTCACCTGGTGGTCTCGTCAATATATATATATATAGATATAAAATATATGATGGTTGGCATCCAACCTCTACTCTAGGGAATAAAACAGTTTCTTGCGTGATGCTAATGCTTCATTACTACCTCCTCCTGATTTCCTTTTTGATAATATCTTTTATGATGTTTTGTATGAGGTTATTTAAATCCATTGGAATTCCTTTGCCATTAAGGAAATTGCTTCATAGACATCGATGGCTAGGTAGATAATTGTGTTATATAAGTAGAGCTAGTAAAAGTTAAAACCGACTTATTCGATTTGTTTTAAAATTTATCCAAAATTATCTGAGATATTATAAACCCGAAACCATTTAAATCAATTTTGATATATATGATAAAATGATCTAAATTTATCTAAAAATGAGACGACTCAATCATTACATCATTTGATTTAAATTTGATCATATCCATCCAATTGCCAACTAGGAGTAGCAAAGTTGCCACAGTTGCAAGTCATGTAAGGGAAAAAAAAAAGTATAGGAAAGTTAACGAGAGAGCTAGAGAATGTCGGGCTTTTACAATTTATTATTTTACTATATTTAGTATAGTTTTTGGGGGGGAAAAAAAAGAAAAAACCCTAGGATACTCTCCCTCCCAAACACACGCTATCAAACAGCAAACTCGTGCTTTTATTCCACTAGAGATCTCCCGAGTTTAGAATTCTAAGCTCCGTTCCCTATGGAGCTGAGATACTAGAATTGTACCTTGAGTCTCGCGCCCTAATGTGTTTCTTTATGCTTTTCCTTTTGGTTCTTTATTTTTCCATCCGAGTACTGTCATCTTCAATACTTCCTGTTCAAAGACCGTCCCGCATCTCGCCTAATAAATTAATCCTCATTTATCCATGGATGCTTCAAGGATTGTTCTCTTTCGTTAATCATTTAATACGTACCATATGATCCTCCCCGCCCGCTTTCGGACTCGGTCCAATTTAAACCACAGGCAGGCTTAGGTACCTCTCCTCCGCGGGTACCTTGGCTTGAATAATCGGATCGGACGGACGGTAGGTAGTATATTTGTTATTAAGTAATCATATCATACAAGAACCACGTGCTTGGGAGGTACGGACGTTTAATTTGTTGTGCAACCAGGGTTGCATTTGCAGCGGTAGATTCGGCGTCCGTGTATAACGATAATAATAATAATAATAATAATATATTTAGTTGGGATCGGACAGACATGAAACATGAGTGAGCGACACGGTTTCTCCTGTGAACTTATTAGATACTCTTTTGCCTTTAACGAAAGTGAAGTGGAATCTTATCCAACGGCAATGGTAACCACTTATTCCCTTTTTTTTTCCCGCCAATTCAAGCCTTAAAAAAAAGGATTTTATTATTTATTTTGGTTTCATTCCATTCAAAAATTGGTCTCTTAGGCAGGCCATTTTTTTTTTGAGATGAATAGTACTGTAGAATCTTCGGTATAGGGAGAAGGGATCAAGGTCCCCATCTTCTGTGATTTTTTATCCTAGTTCGGTCCGGTTAAAAGAAAAAGGAAAAAAAATAAACTGCCATTGGCAAATTGGGAAATGAGAGATGTTTCTTTTTTCTTCTTTATACATTATCAAGATTCGGTCTTTGGGTTTGGGATTTTTGAAGGAACGACCTTTTGAATGCTTTAGCTTAAACAGGATAAAGGCCTTAGAGGATCTTCTTAGTTGGGTAATTGTCCGCACTAAAACACGGAAACAGCAATTTAGTGACGTTTCTCGTTTTTGAAACGTTTTAGAAAAAAGTTGTTTAAAAAAATTTTAGCGTTGAAATTGATATTAGAAGCATTTAATTATATTTTTAAAAAAATTATTAATAATTTAAATCAATTAATATAAATGGTATTTTTTGATTTTTTTTAATTTTAGTATATTTTTCATCTATTTTTTTAAACTATATATATATATATATATATATATATTTTTTTTTTATTTTTTTTATTCCGTCTCTACTTTTTTAATTTTTAAAAAATAATATTTCTGCATGTGGTCTCATCTCAATTTTCTATCCTCATCCCGGTCTCGTTCCCGTACAACCTTGATTGTGAGAGACCACCTAATTAATCTGTTGCTTTTAGCCCCGAAGATTGCTAAACTCCTCGATGCTTGCATTCCATAGACCGAACGACCTACCGACCGACCTCATAAACTCTCATTATTATATAATCAAAATCTATTTCCACCACGGTTTTCGGTAGGGATGGCAACGGGGCGGGTGGGGAACGGGGATCCCATCCCCATCCCCGAATCATCCCCGAACCCGACCCGATCCTCGATATTTTTTTATTGGGGATTTCCCGACCCGATTCCTGCGGGGATCAAATCTTCATACCCATCCCGATTTCCGATTTATTTTCCATCCCCAATTTATTTCGGGGATGGTGACCCCAAATCCGTCTCCAAAAAAATTCTCGTTAAGAATCTCCGAACCCGAACTCGATCCTTGAATTCTCTCCCCAAACGGAGAATCTCCGACGGGTCCCGAACCTGTGGAAAAAATTGCCATCCCTAGTTTCCGGGTTCAAGGTCCGCATGATCATCACCGATATCCGTCCAAAGGGATGTGGTTCGGTTCATATCCAGTCGGTCCTGTTCTATTGTGAGGGACCGCAGGGCTTCAACTAACTTGTGGTGCCCATCAATCAAGCGGTCCCAAACTGCATATACAGACGAGCGAAGGTTGATTGTGCAATCTAATGAACATGACAACCAATCCCCCCCCCCCCCCGAGGCCCGCCTAGCTTAGCTTTGGAGTCGAATACAATCTTAATTGTTGTGAATTGGTTTCTCTACTATCCGTGCTTTTTCCCCCTATGTGTTGGTCATGAAACTTTAAGTTCCTCCTATTTCGGTCCCTAGTTTGCCTCGTCGGTGGGTAACAAATCTGCCTTGTCGGTTTATAATTTAAATTATCATACTTAACTACTCTAATCACCATTTCTCAGTAAATAAGAGCCTTATCAACAATATCCCAGAGATCCAAATTAGCACCCCTTTCGGGTTTCAGCTTCTCCCTAACCCCTTGCTCGGCACTTCCCTGTATTTTTAAATATGAAGAAAGACTTTATGTTTTAGTAGCGTCCGAGTCGACTGGGTTGGATTATATTAGCTTAGATCATTCTCCGATTAACTTTAAATAAATGTTATATATATAATAATTTATTCGTTCATAATTTTTTTAATACACGTCTAGCGAAGGCATCCATATGATAGATGAGTATTTTTGAAATAAATAACAGTTTAAATATTTAATTAATTTAAAATATAATTTTGGTAATATAAATGCTAGGCCATGAAGTTTTTATATAATATGTAATTACCATTTATCAAATCAGACGATCATAAGATTACTATTATAAATAAATGAAGTAAGAATACTAAATCTGCTTTATTTTCAACACTAAATAATACCGATTATATTTTTTATAAAATATTTAAAAATTTAAAAAATATGATTCAATCTAATAAAGAAACATCCTAAAACTATAATGTTTAAATTGATAATTAAAAGATTTCCACATAGTTCAATAAAAATAACTATATTTATTGTCTTAACACAAAAATAATATTATTTCTAATACATAGAATGTACACCTTTCATAAACTTACATACATAAAGTTAAAATTATAGAAGATGAAAATGAAAGAAATACGGAAATAAACCAACATAGAAAAATGATATAAATGATAATATATAATTTTTATTTAGCTAGTTTGGACAATGTAATTTATGCTATTATATTATAACATTAGCCAACATTGAGATAATTTACTATGAATTATATTTGAAGATGAAAAATGAGTGGTGGATTTAAAATACAGTTGATGAATAAGAGTAATCTGGTTGCAACAACTTTCAATGAATAATAGAACATGTATACAATTTTTATTTATTTATTATCATGATGGGTTAACACAAAATTTGGTCTAGCTAAATCTGGTTGATATCATGTTAATGCTGGTTTAGGTTAGCATCTAATTTTGGGTTAGCTTGGGTCACTAGTTATATTTAAATAAGGTCAGTTCAATTATTATTGAGCCAATATTAGGTCATGTTAATGGCACATTGGGTTTGGATCGAATTGGGTTGATATTTTTAAAAAAAAATTAATTAGGTTGGATTTTGTATAATACAGATTAAGTTAGCTTTTAATGGATCTATTTTTTCCTTTGTAACTAATTTCAGTTCATTCAAGGCACCAATGTGGGAAAGTAAGAACTAACAACAAAAAAATATATATATATTAATCCAATGGGGACCTTTGTAAGATTGATCATGAATTTATATTTTTAGCAACAAATGTATCAAAATTATTTCCACCGAGATAATATTATCCATAGTCGATTTCAACAACAAAAATAGCATACGTAATAGGGGCGACCATCTAAGTTCGTGCTTCTTAGGCTTTCTTGATACTTATATAAATTATTATCATAGTATAATAGAGACAATGGAAAACTAGTAAGACACCTTTTTGTTCTTGCTATTGTACTATTTATTTGTCCTATATTGGGGGGGGGTGAGTTAAATATTTTAAACCATTTTTTATATTCCTATCTCATTTGCAAGGTTTGATTTGAAAGCTTACGTTACTTTTTTTAGGCAAACCATACCCTTGGACAATCCACATGCATACGTGTTGATAATGCAGCTGTAGGTTGGGCATGTGACATAGGTTTAGGTGTGGATCTCTAATCTAGAGTAGGCAAAGGCCCTTTATTTTTGGATGAATTTTCCCTGTAGTTAGTTGAACTAGTCTTTTAGATCTACTTTTTATTTCGCCACAATTTTGAATGATTTTAAATGTTTAGTGTCATAGGAACAATTCTTTTGGAATAAAACTATTTTATATCTTCTTAATTTCTTTATAAAAGGATGATCATGGGTTCTTGGTGGAGGTATCGACTACTGCCTTTCAACTCACAATTCTCTTCTCCAAGCTTTTGCTCCTTTTCTTTCTCTAAAATTTTTAGGCATTATTCCATGGTTTCTATAACTTCAATTTTGAGTGCAAGATGTTGTAGCTTGTTGTTTAAATCTTGGGGGATATACAACAATATGATTGCACCTCAACTTGATTAAGTAATTACTTGATGACAGTGATTTATCTCACATCACAATTTATTGTTTGATAAGTTCCTCTCTATTGCCCTTATTTCATTATTGTTGTTGCTTATTCATTGCTTACATTGTCCATATTTCTTAACATTATGAAGTGATTGTTGGGTAATATACTTACTTTTGAGTGGTTAGATTACGGTGTATTATTACCTCGCTTGTAGTGCTTTTGTTTGCTCAGTTATTTTGCTAGTTAATGATACTTTTTGTTGCTTGGTTCATGTTGGGGCTCTTGTGTTGTTGCATTCATTGTTCTGCTCATTTAATTGTTTCCTATTTAGGTTTGTGTGATTGGTGTTGTATTTGGATTTTGGTGTGTTTTGTGTGCATTATTTAATGTTGTATCCTATTTGATTTGGTGGGTCTCATTGTGGTTAGTGTTGTTCTTTGAACTTTGACTCAAATTTGGTATACTTTTTTGAGTTTTTAGTTATATTTCCTTTTTATTATCTTTAAATTGGTAAATTTTAGTGTTTGGATATAATTTAAGCTTACACACTTTTTTTCTTGAGTTATTTATGATGTCTACTATTCTAAGAATTATCCCACGTGGTGTTGTGGACTAATCCACCTACCCAAAATGATATTGATACAACACCAGCTACTCCCACGATCACTCTAGCTCTCCTATACTCAAGTAAGCAGATGATGATACAAAAGAAAACTATGAAATAGACAGCAAGACAATATGAGGTCATCTACTATTGTATATGAATAACAAATTTTTTGACATCTTATTTGGTGTTGACTCTTTGAAAGAAATTTGACATACTTTGAAAAACATATATGGTTCTTTTGAATCAAGAACCAAAGTGTGAAGGTTGGTGCACCTCCAACTCTATAGGCTAATAATGTTGAGACCAAGGAGGTTATATTTTTCGTGGTGGTGGAAGAAAATTTAGTTGATAACAACATAGATTGGGTTTTGGAAATCTGTACTTCCAAGCTTCTATGTGCCAGTAGAGATCTCTTCCATTAGTTCGAGGATGTTGTTGACGGAGAACATATCCTCATAGGAAACTTAGCTATTGTAGGAGTTGTAAGCAAATGAATATCTTTCTAAAACTTACCTTTGGAGAATCTTTATTGCTAAGTGATGTTTTATATGTCCCCTTCCTGCATAGGAACTTAGTTTCAGGCATCTTTTTGTAATAAAGCTAGATTGAAACTAATTTTGGGGCTAATAGTGACATGTTGACTAGAAATGGGGATTATATGAGTAAGGGGTACTTAGTTGATGGTATATTTTTTTAACATTATTTTTGCTCCTATTAATGAAATTGGTTCTACTTCTACTTATATTATAGAGTATGTATCGTTATAGCATGGTAAGTTAAGGCATGGTTATGAACTTGATTAATGTGTTGGAAAAAAATGATTATGAGAAGTGTTATGTTTGTGTGGAAGCCAAATATGCTAAAAAGCCATTTAATCTTTTCACAGAGAGATCATTAAAATTGCTATAATTAATTCATGTTAGCTAAATTTAGGAACGCTTTATGCAAAGTAGGAAAACAGTATTATCCGACCTTTATAGATAGTTATTCTAGGTATACCAAAGTTAGGTCTAAAGATGAAAATGAAGGTATGTTATTAAAATATAAGATAGAGGTTGACAACGAATTCGACTATAAGATAAAATAGCTTAGGTCTGATTGGGGGGTAAATATAGAACTAGTATCTTCAAAGACCTCTGTGATAGTCATGGTATTATACATGAGATAGTGCCCTTTATACCCCTTAACAATGTGGTGTGGCTAGAAGGAAAAATAGAACTTTAAAGAAAAGATGAATTTTATGCTATTGAGTTCAGGCCTACATAACTAAATGTGGGGGGAAGTCTCTCATAAATGGATATGGATAGATAAAACACCCTATGAGTTGTGGAAAGACTTTAAGCCTAACTTGAAGTTTCTAAAAGTGTAGGAGTACTTAGCTAAGGTTAGCTTACATAATTTTAGGATGACTAATGTGGAAAGAAAACAAAATTTTGATTCTGTATTTATTAGTTATGCTCGTAATGGTGCTGCATACAGATTTTCGTGTTTGAGCAACAAATCTATTTGTGAATATAAAATTGTAGAATTATTTGAGAGTGTGTTTCTCATGAGAAAGTATGCAGGTGATATTGCTAGTTATTCTAATGCTTTTTCCATGCCTTATTCACCTAATGATGTAAATGAACTTAGGAGGAGTGAAAGACAGAAGAAAGAAACTAGCTTTGGCCCTAATTTAGTTACTACTTTCTTAGTTGAGAATGATAACCTTGCTAAGGTTAACTTACACTTTGTGTCTACTTTTTTGATTGAGGACGATCTTAAATCCTATGAGGAAACCGTAATATCTATTAATGCTATTTTTTGGAAAGAGGATATTGATAATGAAGTAGAGTTAATAATGTCCGACCACACATGATACTAAGTTGATCTCTATAGTGGGTGGAAACCAATCAAATGCAGATGGGTTTTCATAACTGAAGTAAGAATTGAAGGAACTATAGATAAGTTTAAGTTTAGATTGGTAGTTGTAAGCTACAAGCAAAAGAAAGATGTTAACCTTTTCAATACTTATTCTCCTATGAATAAGATTGATAATATTCATTATATGGTTGTATTAGTTGCTTTTCATGGACTTTTAGTCCATCAAATGGATGCGAAAACTATTTTTTTAAATGATGACCTTAATGAAGAAATTTATGTGGAGCAACCCAAGGGTTGTGTGGTTAAGGGTCAGAAGAATAAAGTGTATATTGAGAAATTTATTGAATGGACATAAAATAAGATCCTAAATAATGGAATGAACAGTTTGACCATTCTTTATTGAGTGATGGATATGTTGTGAATATATCTTATTCTTGTGTTTACTCTAAAATATTTGGATAAGAATGTGTGATTATATGTATATATGTTGATGACAACTAATGTAATTGTGGTTATTAAAACTAAATTATTTTTATTTTCTCATTTTGATATGAAAGATTTAGGAAAATTTGATGTAATTTTTGGTGTTAAAATGAAAAAAAAAATAGAAAGAATTTTCCTTGTGTCATTCACATTACATTAAAAAGATCTTAAAATTTTTTTATTGCCTTAAATAAATGTGTATGAAAATCCCAATGACCCTAGCATGAATTTGAAAAAGAAATTTTCATAAGTTGATTATGTTAAAATAATTGTGTTAGTATTCAGATTGTAATCCGAAAAGCTTGCTTTGATGAAAAACTAATGAGAAAGAGTGAATTAAATTCACTTAACTAAACTTGAAGAAAGAAAGAATGTGTTGAATGAAAACCAAAATTGAAATTAACAAACGAATAAAGAACAAGAGTAATTGAGAGAATAATAATCTTGTATTGTATTACTAACAATAATACACCTCTATTGCATCACCATATAAAACCGCTAATTGTACTGTCACACTATCTCTTGAAGATTACAGATGAATTAATGATTAAACATATCATCTTATGTAGGATATTTATAGGCTAAATCTAGAAAGTGTTGGTTAGGGTTTTAACTAACTTACCTAGCTGTCATATTACAAGTACAATAACCTCCTATAAACCCCTAGCAACTAATGTAACCTAATGTAATAGTAAGTCACTCTAACTTACTTATCCATAATGTGGACAACACTTCAATGGCTAACATTCTCCACCTTTGGCCACATTGGTTATACATATTAGAATTTTGAGGTAGTAATGAAATTTGGCTAAGTCTTAGTTAACATATAATCCACATAATCTTCACTTCCCACATTCTCCAACCTGAGATTTGCTCCACTAAGTATCTGCTTGATGAAATGAAGTCTAACATCGAGTTTCTTAATTCTTTCATGATCTTCTAGGTTCTTGCTGAGACAAATTACACTGGCTATCACACCATACCACCACAAAGCTCAATCATACCCTAAATCATGCATCAAACCTTTA
Organism: Tamarix austromongolica; assembly: GCA_039764185.1. Classification (NCBI taxonomy): domain Eukaryota; kingdom Viridiplantae; phylum Streptophyta; class Magnoliopsida; order Caryophyllales; family Tamaricaceae; genus Tamarix; species Tamarix austromongolica. The sequence goes on along the minus strand of CM077809.1, from coordinate 42,908,181 downwards.
AACCATAATGCTTCATCTATGCATTTAGTACAAGTAACATACTCTGCCTCCATGGTTGAGATAGTAACCATTATTTTCAAAGTTTTCTTCTAGCTTATTGCACACCCAACTAACTAAAAATTAAAGGCTAAAAATAACCTTCTAGAGTCTTTTTCTTTAGCATGGAGGTTTTGAAACATTGGTTGTTCATGAATTAACATCCCATAGATCAAATGAACTCCTCTAGTTCCTATAAAATATACAAGAACTAATTAGTTGTTCTCTAATGTTCTCTTCCAATTTTTCCATAAATTTACTGGTGATATTGACAACATAGGCTAAATCTGGTTGCATGTATGTCATTAGATACTTAAGTCTTCCAACAAAACTATAGTAAGGAACCTTCTTCATGTACTTAATGTCCTCTTCACCTATAAACATTGAGGTTTTGATAAGCTAGACTAGGTACTTAGAGTTGTACTAACTAGTTTAACCTTTGAAAAACCAAACGTTAATAATACTTTATTCACATAAGAACCTAGAGACAAAAATAACACCCTCTTGCTTGGATTTACAAGAATTTTCAATTCCCAAAATCTTCCTAGAGGCTCTCATACCTTTAATATCAAAATCCTTACTGACTTAACTCTTTATTGTGTCAATTGTTGCCACACTTTTTCTAGCTGATAACATATCATCTACGTAAAAAATTAGGAACACATTCTCCTTCCCTTTCTTAGTCTTATATTTACACATGAATCAAACTTAATCCTTTTGAAACCAAATTTCTTCTCATATTCATTAAACCTCTCATTCCACTACCTAGGAGATAACTTCAACCTATATATTGATTTCTTCAGCAAACATACCTAGTCTTCCTTTTCTTAGTAAATTCTGGTGGTTGTTCCATCAAGATTCTTTCCTTAAGTTCTCTATGCAATAAAGAAAGTTTAACATCAAGCTATTCAAGTTCCAAATCATTTATGGCCACTAAAGAGAATAACACAGCTATATACGTGTGTTTAACCACTAGTGAGAAGATTTCTTTGTAATTAACTCAATCCTGTTGGGACAAGCCTTGAGAAACCAACCTAGCCTTATATCTAGGATTATGTTTTTTGTGAACCCCTTATTTTAGTTTATATACTCATTTATTCCCTACTAGATTCTTGTCTTTAGGTTTAGGAACCAAATCCCATATTTTATTTTTCTAAACTGAGTCATGTTCTTCTTCCATATCCTTGATCCATTCCCTTTTGTCACTGCTAGACATAGCTTCTTTAAATGTTATAAGTTCATCATTAACTATGCTTGTTGTATTTAAATCATATTCCATAAGATCAACATGCACATATCTCCCATGTGGTATAATAATCATTCTTTCCTTATCCCTGTCCAAATGATATCCAACCACATCATCTTCTTATGATTTCATATCCACTTGAGCATCAATATTTTCATTATCGTAACCATATATTTGCACAACATGATTGCCTTGTCCATCTTACTCCATCTCAAACTCAAATCCCTATACCTTGTCAACTACTGTCTTACCTTGAAAAAGCATATAACCCCTATAAAATTATTAGTCCCTAAATTTCACAACCCTGCTCCCAAAAGTTTTATTTTCCTAAGACTCCAATACAAGAAACTTATGCCCCTTAACTCTAGTAGGGTATATAAGAAAAATACATTTTTGAACTTTAGGATCCAACTTTCCTTCCCTTTTATGAGCATAACATATACTGGCAAACACTTTCAAGTGTTCATATTTTACTTTACTCCCTATATACTTTTCATAAGGTGTTTCAAGATCAATAGCCATAGATGGACATCTATTGAATAATTATACTATTCTTTGAGCTATCTTTGTCAAAAAATTCTTTGGCAGGCTTGAGGTGAATAACAAACAACAAATCATTTCTAAAATGGTTCTACTAACCCTAGGCTATTTTTCTATGGTGTTCCCTTAGTTGTTAAATGGCTTAATACACCCTAATTTTTGCACAATGCATAAAACTCCTCATTGTATAACTCCACTCTATTATCAGTCCTTAGCTTTTTAAGTGGTGCTTTCTGAATGAGTTTACCCCATAAATTTCCACTCCTTAAAGTATTTGAGGGCTCATACTTACTCTTCAAGAAGTAGATCCAACTTGTTCTTGAAAAATCATATATAAGTGTCATAAAGTGTCAAGCTCCATTTTTAGAGAGTGTCCTTGTTTGATTTCAAAGATCAACATGTACATAATCTAAAATTACCTTTGATTTATGCATCTTGAACTAAAATTTAACCTATAAGACTTCCCCAACATGCACTGCTCATAAAAATCAAGTTCTTACACCTTATCATGTCCAAGAAATCCCTTCCTACTTAATTGGAGTCCTTTTTCACTGATATTCCCAAGCCTTAAGTGCCACATCATTACTTTACTTAATGACTTCCTCCTTGTGTTGTTCTTAGTTATACTTGAAAAAGAATCTTCATTGCTCTGCAACACATAAAAACCATTAACTAAACAACCCTTTAATGCCACCATCAAACCCTTACACACCTTAAGAGTTCCCCTATTGGATTTTAATGAAATAACCTTTATTGATATTTCATTTCCAATCAGGAGCATGCTTTACATTGAGTAATTCAAACTTACTACTTATTCTAGTACTAATATATACTTTTCCAATACCAACTACACAACAAGATTTGTTATTAACCATTAGTAGGTGTCCTCCCTTAATCCTATTGTATTCAATAAACTTTGACCTATTATGGGTCATGTGATTGGTGCAAATTGTGTCTAAGACCCAATCTTGATCAATATTGCTTAAAGATACCATCAGTAACTCAACACTATTATACCCATCCAATACTTAATCCATATTACTTTGTTCGATTACCGTCCTATGGTCTTTTTGGTTTGAACAAATTTAAAGTTATAGGATAATTAATCGTGAGATGTGAATTAGAATTAATTGTTGTGTATACTTTTGGTTACATTCATAAATTGAGTTTAATGATCACCAATCACAAATTAGAAATTTATTATCGACCTTGATCACTTGGTTAATTTGAGAGTTAATTGGATGCTAGGATAGTATAGTTAATCCATAATTATTAACATATACTTGCATAAGTAGCTTGAGAGCATTTGCAATAAAAATAAAAATTTAGTAATTCAACTTGAGGACCCCACTTCAATTTCTCCCATATTAAACAAAAATTGAAGGTGATTTAGTACATTCGTACCATTTTGTTACCTTTGAGTGACATCGTTTTACCTTATGTGGAGGAAATAGAAGGGCATATGGAGAAAATCCTTGAAGAATTGATGGCAAACAAACTTTGAAGGATCTTGCAACTCCTACTTTTAATTCTGATCTTCTTTATATTAATTATGTTGATGAACATAATGAGTGTAAGATTAAACATGAACTGATACAAGCACTTCCTATTTTATATGTTTTAGAGAAACTAGCTCTTCTTGTTTAAGCTGTGTTACTGATCTAAACAAATTTCTCAATGAATTTCATATAGCATGTTCTAGTATGAAACCAGTAGGGATGAGCGTAGATCAACTTAGACTAAAATATTTCCCTTTTTCTTTAACTAATGCTTCTAAAGAGTGATTATATGATTTACCTACTAAATTTGTTAATACTTGGGTTTATATGCAAAAATTATTTCTAGAAAAGTACTTTCCATCATCCACACAAGTATGATAAGAAGTTCCATCATGATAAGAAGTCGTAAGCAATTAGACAGTTGTATGAAAATGCATGATAATCAAAGGATAAATAAATAAGAAGAATCTACAAATGTAGAAGAAGAAATCAAAGAAAGCCCTCCTAAGGTAATTAAAGTGAATTTTTCTAATCCATATAAACCTATTGTTTTTTTCCTAGTAGGTTAACTGAAAGTAGAAACATGATCATGAAAAAGAGATACTAGAGATCTTTAAGAAAGTAGAGGTAAACATCCCTTTGATTGAGGTTATTGAGCAAGTGATAAGGTATATGCAAAGTTTCTAAACGTTTTATGCACTAATGAGAGAAAACTGAAAGGGGATGAAAAAGTTAGTATGGGAGATAATGTATCTGTTGTCTTACAAAGAAATTTCCCACCCAAATATAAATACATTGATATTTTTACCACTCCTTATAGATTGGAAACATAAGATATGAGAAATACATGCTAGACTTAGGAGCTTCTATAAAAATCATGTCTTTATCTATATTTAATACTCTAAGTCTAGGTCCTTTAAAGGAAACTTGTGTTGTAATCTAATAAGCTGATAGCTATAATACATACCTTGAAGGGGTAATTGAAGATATATTAGTTCAAATAAATGAACTCATTTTCCCTAATAATTTTTATGTGTGGTATATGCAAGATGATGGATCCCCTAACCCTTCTCTTATTTTTTTGGGAAGATATTATTCTATTTCTGCAAATTCATAGATTCGTTATAGCATTTCAAGGTTATATCCCATAGGGACTTCGTAACTGAGTACACCACTTTAATATTTTAACTATCTAAACCTATATAAATTAGGGGTATGCTAGCGGATAATGAGAATAATTACAAAAAGTTTTCTAATTACAAATGCTAAACAATAGGAGTGAAACCTAAGATCAAACTTTGGTCTCTGAATTAATAATTAATAATGAAACACCGAATATGTCATAGATTAATTCGCTAACTATGGAAAATTGGTCTTAATATATTCATTAGCCTCTTTCAAGGTTTAAGGAAGTATTTAATCTAATTTACCGACAACTTTCGTGACTCAAAAATTAAACTAAATTCATTAATCACCACTAATTCTAAAGTCCCTAAGAATTAAACATCCACTTTCGTAATTGCTTAAAATCTCGTACATATGTTACTTTTCGATAATAATCTCAGCCTAGGGGAGGTGCAGACAGTATCACTAGGGTTGTGGTGGAGGAGGGTAGTAGTGCCCCAAATGCGATTGATACATTTGATGTATCATGGTGTTCATTTCGTCAATGGGAGTGACAACTTCCCTAAGACTAGGAACCTGAGCATCCAACATATCAAATAGGTCATCAATATGTTGGAAGCAGTCATCCCAAGAGGTGCTAGAGGAAGAAGGGCAGTAATTAGTGCCAAAATAAGTAGGTCCTAGGAGGGTAATCAATGGTAAATAAGGCTCTTCTTCAGGGATTTAGGGATGATCTTTCGAGGGAGGGGAAATCATTTGACCTAGGCGAGGCCTATTGGGAGAAGGTAACCAGTTAGTGTGACCATTCCCTATGAGAGTGGTGAAATTTTTGTTGGTTAATGGGTACCACACCTTCTGGTTATAAAATAATATGTAATATAGTCAATCCTACACAATTAATTTCATGTTTGTACAGGTCGCCAACCCTAGGTAGGTCAGCGGAAAGTCCAGAGGCATGTCATTTAGACTATGAACTAGCCGAGTGGCAATGTACGTAATGATACCACCAACGACGATATCACCAGCGAGGTTGGTGCTCACCATACTAAGATGATCAGCAAGATAATACCCTCCATTAAGGACATCATCTAGGAGCATACAACATATAGCGAAAAGCTCTAACTTGCGTACATTGCCTTGGCTTTCCCCTTGGCAAAAGATTGAGCTGGCCAAAATCTATTGGACATAGCGCAATGTCGGATTATAAATGAGTGTGGCCTTAGTGTGATGTCAGTTGTACGGCTTAAGAGGACAACCCCTCTTTGGCAAGGTAATTTTTGTCTAGAAATCTTGAGGATCCCATGTTTGTGGGCCCTTAGAAAGTTGTCGACTAAAAGAGGGAAGCTGAAGCAAGGAAGAAAATCTAGATAGGGATATTTTTCAAGTCTCATTGAAGAGTTAAAAAAGTACGGTATCTCTGACACAATCAAAATAGAACGAACTGAGGAACTCAAGAGTGAGTTCCTTGCTCATGAGATACGCATGCAAAACGGTGTAGGCCACCACGAGAGAGCAAATACACAACATCTTCCTTAAGCCCTAATGCCTCGAGACATTCCCAATTGAGAAACTAGCCCCTTGTAAAGATCCTTGTCACTGGGGTCGATAAAGATAATATCGTAAGGATTGGAGGGTTGTGTATTTGCAGCCTTACCATTACCTTTGGATTGGTGTGACAGTAGTTGTGAGGAAACCTTCCTCTTGGTTCATTTTTTATCATTTCTTTGGGACCATTGTTGTTTTCTATCTACAAAATCAAAATGTTATAGAATAGATCAAACTAACCACACACTGTATATGAGATAAAAAGATATACAATGGAATTGAAGATTGAAAGAACAAAAGAAGAACCAAAATTATAATGAAGGGAACTTGACAAATGAAAAAGCAAATTGAGAGAGACGCTCATGCAAAAAGAAAGACATGGAGAAGTGGTGTTGTGGTGGTGCACTAGTAGGTGGTGTAGTGTTGCACCAGCAAAATGTGCAGGTGGAAGGTGCATGAGTGAAACAAGGGTGAAGGTTAGGGTTTGTATAGAGGGGGTGGAGGTGTAGATTAATGGGCTTTGTGGTGGTGGAAATGGTGGTAGAACAGAGATGTGGTGGTGGGAAGGGTGGTCGTGTAGTGGAATTATAGTGGTGCAGCTAGATGTGCACAGGTGAGATGCTGAAATAGGGTTTGTAGACAATGCACCGCCAAGTGGTGCAGTTAGAGAATGGTTGTGCAATAATGATTGGGTGGAAATAACGATGATGGCGGTGCTTCGGTGTGGGTCTGGTAGGGGAGAGAAGGTGAGAGAAGCTGGGGAGGAGCTAGGGTTAGAAAAAGAAGGAGGCCAATGGTGAGAGAAAGAAAGGGGAAGTCATGGGCATGCGTTTTTTTTATGTACAGATAAGGGGACGCATGACCGTGCGCCATTCGCATAGGTAGGTCTTACATAGAAGGATGTGAATTTGCATAGGCGTGCGGATTGTGCATGGGCGTACGATGCAAAATTTTTGGTCTCGACCTAATTTTTACAAATTGGCACGGCTATATAGGTGTGGCATGATCTGACCATGCAAAATTCTAGCTCTCAGTTTTTTCTCATTTTTTAGTGCCAGAGTTATGCACGTCCGTGTGGCAAGCCGTTATTCAGTCGTGCAACCCTGTATCTTCAAATTAAACCTAGCATATGCAATAGTATAGATGAATCAAACATAAGACATAATACTTCAGTTCATTATATTGATCACTAAAAAAGACCTAGTTTAATCCTAGAAAAGAAGATTACTCACTCATATCTTTAAAAGAAATTAACGAAATAACTAGCATGATAATCATAACAACAATACAAAGATATGAAGAAGAAGAATTATATTGAATTAACTGTAATCTGTAAGAGAACAAAGTAGATTCCAAGTTGATCATACAAGAATATACACTTGAATCTCTAAAAAAATCAAACTAATGAAAACAAATAGTTATATGAAGTTATAGCTCGGTAATGAGGAGTAAAAAATGTTCTAAAATATCTCCTCTCTTTCCTTAAGAATTCCCTGAGGTGTTCCAAAAAAATCCCATAATGCCGGCCATGTTGCACACATAGATCATAGGGGAAACCATCGCTGCAAAGTCGTGCGGCACTTGCACGACCCGGCTGTGCAGTTTCGCACCTCTCGAATTAATGGGATCTTAGATCTTGGACGGCCATGTGAGACACGCATTGCCTATCCGTGTAAGATTTTAAGCCTCAACTTTTTAGTATAAGATTCCACACAGTTGTGTTATCCATGCACTACCCGGCCTTGCAGTTCTGTTTTCATCGAATATATCTAGGGGTGTTGCACGGCTATGTAGTTGGATGTGCTATTGGTCGTGCATCTCTCTTTGCTTGTTTCTTCAAGATTTCTTGACACATATTCGATTCTCTTAGCTTCAAGAAACTTCCATAAGCATGTTGGGTTGATGTACTCTCCTCCAAAGCCTTTCATACTAGGTCCTTTGCTCTAAAAATATGTAATTCTTTCTCAAATTTGATGTTTTTATGGAAATTCCTACAACAAAAAACTCAAGGAATTAGTAATGCAAATAATAGAATTGAACCATAGAAAAATATATGAAAGAGATTAAATAAATCCCCAAAGCGAAGGCAAAGAGAGGCAAAATTATGGGAAATATTCACTTTATCAGAAGACCATTTCTAAAAACCACTAGAACTAAAATTAATGTGCATGATGGGGTTAGTACAATGGAATTTAATAGGGAAACAATTCATTTAAATATTTATGCCTCCACGATTATCTTTTCGACTGTGAATTAGTTTATATGGTTGACGTAATTGAGATTTTATCTAAACAAGTTTTTAAATTTACAAGTGACTTTTTTACTAAAGTTGCTCTTACAAAACCAATATAAATAGAACTTTATTGAAAGAAAAATATGAACTAAATAAAGAAATTGGGGAATGTGCTTTTACTCTAGGAGCTCACCCGATTGACATAAGAAGTCTTATAGACTTGCCTATTGTGATAAACAAACCATTACTATCTATTAAGTAGAACTGAAAGCTTTACCTAATCATCTAAAGTATGCCTTTTTAGGGGATAATCAAACTCAATTGTTGTCATCGCTAGTGACCTTACATATTTACAAGAAGAGAAACTTATTATAGTCCTCAAAGAATATAAAAATGCATTAGATTGGATTGTTGTTGTTATTAAGGGAATAAGCCCCTCGGTTTGTATGCATAGAATATTGATAGAGGATGATGCTAAGCCTTTTAGATAGGTGCAACATTGTCTTAAGCTAATAATGATGGAGGTAGTAAAGAAATAAGCTATAAAACTCTTATCTATAGGAATTATTTACTACACTTATGCTAGTTTTTGGATGATCCCATTACAATCAGTATCTACAATAATCATGATAGTTTAAAATGATACAGGAAAATGGTCCCCACTAGGGTACAAAATGGATGGAAAGTTTGTTTTCATTATCTAAAATTTAATACAATGAATAAGAAGGACCATTTACCCCTACTTTTCAAGGACAAAATGTTATAGCTATTAATGGACCATCATTTTTTTATGGATATTCAGGATATGTGCAAATACCTATTGATCTAGAAGATCAATAAAAAACAATGTTTGAGCTATGTAATGCTCCTTCCACATTGCAAATATGTATGGTAATCATATTCTTTGAATACTTAGAGAAGATTATGGAGGTATTTATGGATGACTTTATTATTCATGAAAATTCTTTCGATTAATGTCTATACACTCTTACTCTAATTCTAAAAATATTCCTAGAAACTAAACTTGTTTTAAAATTTTAAAAATGTCATTTTATGATTCAACAGGGGATATTCCTTGGCCATACCTTGTCTACTAAGGGTATTGAAGTAGAAAAGGGAAAAATTGATCTAGTAGCTTCATTACACTACCCTACTAATGTTATAGATATACCCTATTTCTTAGGCTATGAAGAATTCTATCGTAGGTTTATCAATGAATTTTCAAAGGTTACCCAACCATTATGTAAACTCCTCTAGAAATAGGTGGACTTCATCTTTGATGAAGAATGAAAAAAAATCATTTGATCATTTGAAAGAAAATTTAATATTTTCATCGATTCTACAACTGCTTGATTGGAACTATCCATTCGAATTAATGTGCGATGCATCAAATTTTGCAGCAGGTGCATTATTAGGTCAAAGAATGGAGAAATATCCACGTGTCATATGTTATTACTCGTGTACATTAAAATAAGCTCAAATGAACTACACTACATTAGAGAAAGAGCTTCTAGCTTCTTCTTTTTACCTCAGACAAATTTTGATCTTATTTACTACTACTAACATTACTATTTATTCTAATCAGTATTAAAGTACCTTCTAGATACAAAGGAAGCAAAACCTAGGTTGATCCATTGGATTTTTTTTTTCAATGATTCAACATTCATATCAAAGATAAAAAGGGAATAGATAATAGTATAGCCGACCATTTGATTACATTGACTAATGAGCTTAAATATGACAATTCAATCAATGAAGAATTTCTTGATGAACAACTCCATGTGCTTGATATTGATATCCCTTGGTTTGCAGATTTCATGAAATTCTTTGGCCACTAAGGAATTCCCTTCCACTTTCACTAAAGCTCAAAAAGATAGAATGAGAAGTCAAGCTAAATATTTTGTTTGAGATTATCCATATCCATGGAAACACTACTTTGACCAAGTGATTAGGAGATATGTTCCAAGGAATAAAATTCCTTCCATTCTTTTTTTTTTATCATAACTATGAATGTAGAGCCCATTTTGACCCTAAAATGATTTTACATAAGATATTAGAAAGTATATTTTACTAGCCTGCCCTTTTTAGAGGTGCTCATAAATTTTGCAAGACTTGTAGAAACTGTCAGAGAACTGGTGACTTAGGAAATAAGAATGAGATGCCTCAAAATCCTATTATTGCATGTGAAACTTTTGATATCTATGTTATGGATTTTATGGGACCCTTCCCTACCTCATTTAGTTTTAAATACATACTTCTAGTAGCCAATTACATTTCAAAATGGGTGGAGGAAAAATCCATTCATACTAATGATGCTAAAGTAGTAGCAAAATTTATAAAGACCAATATCTTAGTAAGATTTTATATTCCTAGAGCCATAATTGACAATAAGGGTACCCATTTTTGTAATGAATTATATGAAACTCTCTTAAGAAACTTACCACTTGTAAACTAATGAACAAGCAAAAGTCTCAAATCTTTGATTCTCTCTTTAGATGATGATGAGATATCACTTAAAGGCAAGGGAATAGTACATGTGTATTCTAATTACCTTTGAGTTATACCCATCACTAGAGAGGAAGAAGTAGGATCCACTAGTTAGATGATTTGATGTTTGTTTTTGCTAGCAAATGTTTCCAACATGGATTCCTATTGGACATGCATAAGAAGAGAAAAATGAGTTGTAATTAGAATAATAGCTAAATAAAAAAATGATAATAGAAATAAGAATTAAAGTTGTTAGTCCTAAGCAACCATGCCAAATTAAACCTTAAACACATAAATAAGTATTAAGTAGCGAGTAGAGGTCAATCCCATAGAAACTATAATTAAATTAGTAAATTTCTATCATCAAATTAACTCCTTTGTTATCAATTTTACCAAAAACTAATTACTAATAACAATTAACAAACATAACCAAATAACAATAATGAGATAATAGGGTTCAGAGGATATATTAAACATAGGGATATCAACCAATTATCAAATAATATAGTCATATATTATTTTTTATGTTAATTTATAGAAGCTATTATGCATCTACTTTATAGCATCCCCTTATAAAAATAAACCAATGTCCACTTATAATTTATTTTCTAAACAAATAATAACCAAGGATAAAATCTCTAAATTTAATTAATGGCGACATTATCAATTAGGGAGCACCCACCTAGGACCATAATTATAGCCAAATTAAATTATGTAGTTCTAAAGATTAAAACATAGATTAAATTAGTAACATATTTGTTACTTGCAGATGTATATGTTAACAGTTATAGATTAACTATACTATCCTAGCATCTAATTAGCACTCAAATTAATCAGGTGATCAAAGTAGATAATAAAGTTCTAATATTAGATCAGTGATCATTAAAATCAATTTATTAATCTAACTAAAAAAATATACATAACAATAACATTAAATTCACATCTCACGATTAATTATCTTGTAAAATTCAATTACCCTCCTACCTCGTACTAATATAGCCTAGCATATTAATAGAAAATAAAAATATAAGATCTAAACACATAAAAATCATAATTTCACTTAGAATAAATGAAAAAATCAACAACAATTGAATTAAACAATATAGAATCAAAAAACATAATTTAATAAAAAAAATAAAAAGAATTACATTAAATGAGTTAAAAATTATGAAATAATTAAATGGAAAAAGGGAAAGAAAGAACTTAGGATATTGCAGCAATAGAAACACCAAATGATCTTCAATCCTTTGATTATAATGCAATAAACTAATAAATGAATTAACTCTAACATAAGAGCCCTAATGGCTTGAAATCAATGAAAATGAAGTTGAAAGGCTAACAATGCTCTATTTGACCTAAGATATATTGTATATATAGGTAAAAGGCCATACAAAACATATTCAAAATTGATAAAAATATAGGGCCCTTGTACTTTTTCCCTATAGATGTGCACGTGAGATGAGTCAATGAATCACATGGGAGGAAAGCCAAGAAATATGATCCGTATTTCATAAATACAAGCCCCTGTATTTCTTGCTCATAAATATTGGGTACCCATATTTCTTGCTCCTTCATTATCATGTCTTAATTTTTCTATTCATGACTTCTTTTTTAGGGTCTTTCGTAATGGTGTATTCAAATTTCCATGACTCTAATATCTTATCCTCATATTTTGCTCCTTCTCCTCAGTAATCTATTTAAATTACTTTGATTTCATATTTTCCTATGAAACTAGTCCAGTAAAGAAAAATTGAGAAAAAGGGTAATATTATCATAACAAATATATAAAGTTAAGCCAAAATACATCAAATATATCCATAACATATGCACCAATCAATAAACCCAATATTTATTCGTGATCCTTCAATTAATGTGTTATTTCTCAATAAACCATATATATACAAACCAAATGATAAACAACCACAACTTTATTTAAAAACGTCATGGTGCATTACACGAATACAATCACACTGAGGGTCCAAAACCTTTATTACACATATAATCCTTAATCTTTCTTAGTGGCATACCCTTAGTTAAAGAATAAACTAACATAACATTAGTGCCTATGTATTCCAAGACCACTTCACCTTTAGAAACATGCTCCTCTATCTTCAAGTACTTTACGTCTATGCCTTTGGCATGGCTACCACTGCAAGCACTAAATTATCACATTTAATCATCAAAGGTATAGAAATAGAATCAACTATTCTAACAACTAATATGAAATTCCTTAAACACACACCATACTTTGTGGCTTCAAATGATGGGATGAGTTTTGCTTCAATGGTATAAATGGCTAGGCTATACAATCATACTTATGTCCTTTCTAGGATATTGTTCCACCGGCTAATAGAAAAATGAATCCAAAAGTAGATTTGTAGGCATCTACACAATTAACAAATTCCACATATTAATAGCTACCTACCTCTAAACCCTAAAAAATGATGATACATGAGCATATAGTTTCTATTTCCCTTTACATACCTCATGACTTTCTTTGAAGCTTTTTAGTGATAAAATTCTAGATTACTCTGGTAATGTCCCAATACCCCAACGACATATGAAATTTCAGGTCTTATACAAACCTAGGCATACATAAGGCTTCTAATTATAGAAGCATATGGAATTTTCTTCATTTAATATCTTTCTAACTCATTCTTAGGATACTCACTTAAGAAAAATTTTTCACCACACTCTTGGTGTACAATATGTCACTCTACATCTTTCTAACACCTTATTTACGCATGCTTCCTAAGATATACCTAGTATCCCTCAAGATCTATCTTGATTAATCTTAATTCCAATGAAATAAGGTGCATCACCCATATCCTTTATGTCAAATTCATTAGAAAGAAATTCGTTCACCTTATATAACATCCATTTATCATTGCATGCAAGTAGATTATCATCTAAATATAATACCAAAAAATAAACTTTACATTCACTGACCTTGATGTATGTACATTAATCCATGCCATTTTCTTCAAATCCAAATGAAGGAATAACACCATGGAACTTTAAATACCATTTTCATAAGGCTCGTGTTAATCTATGTATAGGTTTCTTAATATTACATACACATTATTTACTTTCATGAGAAGAGAATCCTTTAGCTTGTTTAATATATACCTCATCCTTAAGCTCACCATTTAAAAAAGGTTATTTTCATATCCATCTTTTGTAGCTCAAAATCAAGATGAACTACTAATGCCATAAATATGCAAAGAAAATCCTTGGTGGACATAGAATAGAATGTCTCCTTATAGTCCTCTCCCTCTCTCTAAGTGAACCCCTGAGCAACTAGTTGAGCCTTGTACCTATCAATGTTCCCTAATGATTCTCTCCTAGTTTTAAAGACTCACTTACAACCAATAGGATTAACACCATTAGGTAATGGTACAAGGTCCCAAATTTAATTGACCTTCATGAAACTTATCTCTTCATTCATGGCATTATACCATAACTCAGATTTCATTCTATTCATGGTATAGTATTCTCTAGAGGTGCTTGCTCAATAAGTGTTTATTCAATGACTTTATAGAATTCCTGAACAACCTGATCTACTAAATTTATCTCAACATCTTGTGGAGCCACATTGACTTATTGTTCAACCATAACTTGAATTGAAAGTGCATGCCAAACAAAAGTTACTCTATCATATAAAGTGGAAGCTTCTTCTACCTAATGAGTACTTTTAGAAATTGGATCCCAAATCTGATCACTCACACTAATTAAGTCATGTTTAAGAAATTTGGTGTTTCTTGACTCCACAAATCTAGTGCTATGAGATAGAAAATAGAATCTATAACCCTTAGACCTTTCATCATATCCAAAGAAATACCTATTAATAGCCCTAGGGTCTAGCTTCTTTTCTTATGGATTGTAGATTATTAATTCAAAGGGACATCCCCAAACTCACATATATTTTAAAATTGGCTTCCAACCCTTTAAAATCTCAAATGGTGTCTTAAACACCGCTTTGGTTAGAGATCTATTTGAAATATAAATTATCATCTTAAGTTCTTCATTCCATAAAATTTAGGAAGATTAAAGTTGTGAAGCATACTCCACACCGTATCTAACATATTATGGTTTCTTCTTTCAACTATATCATTTTGGTCCCATGAATCAAGCATAGTATATTAGGCAACTATCCTATTCTCTTGATGAAACTTTACAAATGAACTAGGTGCTTGTTCATTCTCATTGTACCTCCCATAGTATTCTCTACCTCTATCAGACCTCATGACTTTAATTTGCTTATCATATTGTTTCCCTGCCTCAACTTTGAATACTTTAAAATCATCTAATGCTCCATACTTATTATTAAGTAAGTAGAGATAAATGTATCATTAATAGTCATCAATGAATGAGATGAAGTATTTCTGACCATGTGAGTCCATATCAAAACTACATATATTGATATGTATAATCTCAAGTAGTTGAGAACTCGTATTGACACCTTTCTTTTACTTGTTCATTTGTTTGTCCTTTATATGTGGTAAATTCATAAAATCAAAAGTATCAAGTACTCCATTATTCACCAATCTCTTTATTCTCTCAATGGATATGTGACCTAACATTTTGTGCTAAAGCATTGATGAGTCCTACTTTATAACATATCTTTGTGAACCAATGTTCAAATTCATTACAACATTAGAATAACCATGCATCAAATTAATAAAATAAAGACCTTCAAATAATGTGCCATACCCAACACAATTTGTTTCATAAAATAAACTAACAAAATTATCTTTGAAAACATGCGAGAATCTAAATGGAATAAGTCTTGAAATATAAATTAAGTTTCTACTTAAACTTAGAACTAAAAGGTCTTATATCAGTGTAAATTGCAAGCTTCAACATATTTAAATCAGAGTAGTGCATCAAATCGTTTTCAGGAATAAAATCCACCAATGGTGGTTACTTTAACAACATTAACAATTAAAACCGATAATTTAAATGAGAAAGAGAAAAAGCCATGATACCGGAAAATTCCTTACTCTCCTTCCCGTAACCCACTTGAGTAGCACCTGAAAATACCTGCAAGGGCACTGCCCATTGAATAGGCAGGGGCCCTATAAAGGGAATCCCTTCAGTACTACGGTACTGAGTAACCCTTTAATACCACACTTAAAGACAGGCCCACATACGGCACATAATGCAAGTCACGCACATAAATAATGAGAGGTGCATAAGTAACAATAACACGTAACACGAGTTATAATTCATGATCGATATCTTTGGGCCTTAAGCCATGCCATAGTGTAAGATCAGTACATTCTGGCCTTAAGCCATTATTCCATCATTATTCAATCAATGTCATATTTTATATCCATGTGAGTGCGAGAACCCCACTATTATAGCCGGTGGACCGGAAAGTATACACTCAGGGAAGAACGCCTCTGACCACTATTATTGCCGGTGGACCGGAAGATAAACATACAGGGCAGAACGCACCTGACCACTATTATATGCCGGTGGACCGGCCTGGCCCCGACTCACATGGTGTTCCACTATAAGAGATTAGTATTTTTCCATAATCTTATTCACATACATAACCGATTTTATTAATCTTGGGACCCCCACTATTATTGCCGGTGGACCGGAATACAGATAACTCATCATCCAGGGCACAACGCTCCTGGCCACTATTATAACCGGTGGACCGGGATATATAAAGAATCATCATCCAGGGCACAACGCTCCTGGCCACTATTATAACCGGTGGACCGGGATACATATAACTCATCATCCAGGGCACAACGCTCCTGGCCACTATTATAACCGATGGACCGGTACTCAATATCATAATCATCTGGGCCCGGCTCATTAATATTTCACTTTCAATAATAGTATCTTTCCTTTCTTTAATCAGCACATCAATCATATTTATTTGCCTCGAATGGGAGATCGATAACCCGGGACACAAAGGTACACCAGTCGTACCGGTGCATATCAGCGACTCAGTACCCTTCAACCATGAACCCAAGGACGCAAAGGTACCCTGGTCGTACTGGTGCATAAAGCTAACTCAGTACCTTACCGACAAGGACACCTAATCCATAAGTATGCATACCCCCTAACTAGGTCCGTAGAGCTAGGAAGAGTAAGATATAGGGCCTGGCTGGGGCACAAAGGCACACCAGCAAATACCAGAATAATCGTGGACTAAACCACGTCCTTAGGGTAGCGACCCCTAAGGAGTCACCATTACCGATCTCGAGGTCTTTCACTTTAAGTAATAGTGTCTTAATTAAGGTGATCACGAATCCATCAATAATCCGATACTTATTCACTTTCAATCGTTCTGATATCATTAATCGTTTCTTATTCAGATGATTATCCAGAATATCACAGAGAAACCATTAAGGCCATCCTAATTATCAAATACTCTTACTTGGCTAATCAGCATTATTTAATCATATAATAAAGGTCCACAATTCCAAAGACATTTTAGGTACAAACTACTCATTTGCCCTTTACTTATATAATTGTTAAGTATCCATTCCTTACTTGATAAATTACCACATTACCCTTAAGGTTGCATAATTACCAAATTACCCCTTGTCCACTTTAGATTACCAAATTGTCTCCTACACTTTTTAAACCACCATTCACCCCTCATAATTACTACACTTATCATATTTCCCTTTTGGTTGGTTATATTACCAAATCTCCCTTGTCCTTTATTATAATTACTAAATTGCCCTTGAGTTGGATAAATTACCAAATTGCCCTTCTCCTTATCGTAATTACCATTTTACCTCTCCCAATTATTTTTAATTGTCATTTACCCTTTTCAATTATCATAAATTCCAAATTAACCTTCCTCATAATTAATTTACCCCTCTTCATAATTACAATTACCAATTTTACCCTTCTCCATATTTAAAATTACCATAATGCCCTTTAATTGGTTAATTTACCAAATTACCCTTCTATAGCATCATACTTATCCAATTGCCCTTCTACAATCATAATTTAATTTCTAAATTACCTTTGGTCGTTATCATAATTACCACGTTAACCCTTACTCCCAAGTTTACCATAATATCCTTTTATTTACAAAATTACCATTTTACCCCTTACATCCAATTTTACCATAATATCCTTTTATTTATGAAAATTACCACCTTACATCTTTTACTTTACAAATTACTATTTTACCCCTTCACATCCAAGATTACCATCTTTATCTTTCCTTACATAATTACCATTTTGCCCTTCTTTTCCAAATTACCATATTACCCCTTTACTTATAAATTTCCACTTCGCCATTCACTTATAAAATTTACCATGTTACCCTTTACTTATGAAATTACGATTTTGCCCCTTTACCTCCAAAATTACCATAGTGCCCTCCTTCATCCAAAATTACTATTTTACCCCCACTTTCAAAATTACCATTTTACCCTTCTTTCTCACAACTTATAATTTTATCCTTTACTTGTAAATTATCATTTGACCATTTAATCATAAAATTTCCATATTATTCTTTTATCTCAAAAAATTACCGAAATACCCTTTCCACTTATAAAATTTCCACTCAACCCCTTTATTCACCATTTTTATGAATTTACTAACACTACATAAAATAATGATATTAATACTTCTTTTTTTCATCTAAGTCCACCAACTTGTCATTTTTCAACATAATACTCATTAGCAACTACACACATTGATTTATATACCTCATAAGCATAATTAATAAAATACCCTTAAACAATAACATCATTCATGCATTAGCAACATGATACATCATAAACAAGTATTTAACATTTCCATCCATAATCAAACTCCTTCCTTAATTAACATACCTACATATGGCACAAAAGTTATCATGCTTTTTCTTTTTGACAAACAATATAAGAAACCCTAAACATATCATGCTAAGCATACAAAACATGCATAAAATCATACTAAACCCTAAATGTGCTAGCATGCGTTTTTCCATATATTTAAGGGAGGATTAACGGTTACCTTAATCCCGAAAAATATCAAATCTTACCAAGCATAATTAGCAACTCAACACCTAAAAATAATATCCATCATATTTATGTTAGAATAAGAATCCAAGTATAAAACTTTATAAATTTTAATTAATAAAACACTTAACATAAAATACCATTATACCTTAAAATTAGCCAAATAAATTTTTTTAAACTGAAGGGGAGCTCACGCTGCATGGGCAGCGTGAGTTTCATGCAAAACCCATGGGGGAAAAAGGCTCAAAGAGGGTGAAGGGAGCAAAATACATTATTTTTGGGTTAGGGTATTTTGGCTAGAAAAGAAGGTGGTTGGGGAGGTTCTAAGGCAAGTGAATGGTGCAGAAGTGAAGAGGGGGTGTAGGTGGAGGCTAAGGGTGGTTTCACGGCGGTGTAAGGCGGCGGATACGGCAGCGGCAAGGCAGCGAAGGTGGCTGCCGAAGTGGGTCGAGGTGGAAGGGTTGAGAAGGAAGGAAAAGTGGAGGGAAAAATGGAGGGGTTCAAGGGTTGGTTTCGGCTAACTAAGACATGGCGGTTGTAGAGGGGGTTGCAGGGTGTCGAAAGGTGGGTTGGGTGGCGGCAGAGGTGGCCGTACGGCGGCGGAAGCGGCGGTTGCAGGTGGCTCGGCGGTAAGGGGAAAAACTGGGAAGAAAAAGGAAGGGGAGGAGAAGGGAGGAAGTGCAGGGCTCGAAGGGGCTGTGTGGTGGTGCAGGGTGGTAGTAAGCGGTGGCAGAAGGCGGCGCAGGGCTAGGCTTGGTGGTTCGAGCGGTGGCGGGCGGCGGTGTAGAGAGAAAAAAGAAAAAAAATGGGGAAGAAGGAAGGAGAGAAGGGAGAGCTCGGGGGAAAGGGTAGGACTCGAAAAATATGGGGAATGAAGGGCTGGGGAGATGGAGAAAAAGAAGAGGGAGAAGAGAGGGGGCAAGGCTGGCCGATCGGTGCTGCAGTGGTGGCAGGGCTGTCGGCTGGCAGGGGGAAGGAAGGGAAGAAGAGGGAAAGAAACAGGGCGTGCAGGCTGGGGATGCAGGGCTAGTTGGGTTCGAATGAGGAAAGAAAACGACGGGGGAGAGAGGAAAAGAGAGGGAAGGGAGGTAGGTGGTGGCCGGGTTGCAGGCGGTGGTCGGGCGTGCGTAGGGATCGGGCATGGTCGGCGTGGGAGAAGAAGAAGGGAAGAAGGAGACTGGGGGCGGCTGGACCGGCGCAGAAAAAGAAGAGAGTCGGCCGGTCTAGGGAGAAAAATAAAGAAGGCTGGGCGACTGGCTGTGCGCGGGAGAAGGAGAGGCTGGGGGGCGGCCTGGCCCAACGCGCGAGGGAGAAGGGAGACGGGCTTGGCTCAGCGGACGACCCAAGGGAGGAGAAGGAAAAGAAAAGAGAAAAAGAAAAGAAGAAAGAGGAAAAAGGGAGAAAGGGAAAAAAGGGGAATGGAAAAATAGGAAAAGTAATTTAATTTAATTTATAAAATCATAAAACATAATATTCTTGGTAAATTATTTAATTTAATAATTTAATTTATTATAATCTAATATTTTAGTTTAAAAAGGATAAAAATGGTAAAATATTAATTTAGAAAATTATTTAAATAAAATAATATGATAAATAGAAAAATATTTATTTTTAATTGATTAAATACTTTTATCCAAATTTAAATACTCTAAAATATATAAAATAATTAAAATAAATAATCTTAAAGAAATTTTATTCCAAATAAAAGTAATTTATTAAAATATAGGTTTTCGAAAATTTTGGGGTATTACATCACTACCCCCTTAAAGAGAAACTTCGTCCCCGAAGTTTGGGTCTTAGCACTAGGGTTACAAAAAGAGGTCCTAAGTTACTTGGGGTAACTACCCCCTTAAAGAAAAACTTACTTAACTATGGAAAATAATTATGCACATAACTCGACCATACATCAATCACGCAAATAACCTAAGTTGAGGTTACTTAATCTACCCATACCCAACTCTCAGGACTAATCCGGTTGCTGAAATAAGAGAGAGAATCAGGGAAGAACTTCCGAAGAATCATTTACCCTTCAAAACTTCTATGAAATACTTTGATACTTATTTATATAATCAACTCAAAACATTTAAAAAAACCAGGAAGGGTTTTATGAAAGTATTTGATACCAACTTGTGGTACCAGCTTAAAACGCTTGAAATTACAAAAGTGGTCGAAAACTAACGTTAACACCAATTGAGGTATCTGTGTAAAACATTTAAAATCGAAAGATGTGTAACTTGTCGTATCAACTCGATATTCGAAATTAGAAGGGATTTTGGAATCAATTCCGAATGTAAATGTTTTTGAAACGAAGAAAACTTTGTCAAATCAAAAATTTTCAAACCACAGCGTTGTTATTGGGACCAACGCCCTGATACCAACTTGTGGTATCAGCTTAAAAGATTAAAACCGAGAGCGTGGTCAAAACCAGTTCTGATACCGACTTGTGGTATCAGCTTGAAAGGATTAAGACCAAGAACATGGCCGAAACATGCATTAAAATCAAATACAAATTTCAAAAACCAAATTTATTCGAAAACGAGCGTGGCCAAAGGACCGACCGCTCTGATACCAACTTGTGGTATCAGCTTAAAAAGATTAAAATCGGAAGAGCGGTCGAAACCAGCTCTGATACCAACTTGTAGTATCAGCTTAAACAGATTAAAAATGAGAGCGTGGTCGACACCAGCTCTGATACCATATTGTAACACCCCCAAAATTCACTACTGAAAAATTTCGTTAATTAAAGGAAGATTAGCGGAAGCAGATAAATAAAACGTGAACTTTGAGAGTATTACCGCCACACTTAGTACCAGACCGGTTCACTCATACCGTTCCAGTACCAAGTGCTAAGGCTATGAAAATGAAATACAATTCAAAAGACATTCAACATGCATAAATCAGAGTAAATTGCAAGCTTCAACATATTTAAATCAGAGTAGTGCATCAAATCGTTTTCAGGAATAAAATCCACCAATGGTGGTTACTTTAACAACGTTAACATTTAAAACCGAGAATGTAAATGAGAAAGAGAAAAAGCCATGATACCGGAAAATTCCTTACTCTTCTTCCCGTAACCCACTTGAGTAGCACCTGAAAATACCTGCAAGGGCACTGCCCATTGAATAGGCAGGGGCCCCATAAAGGGAATCCCTTCAGTACTACGGTACTGAGTAACCCTTTAATACCACACTTAAAGACAGGCCCGCATACGGCATATAATGCAAGTCACGCACATAAATAATGAGAGGTGCATACGTAACAATAACACGTAACACGAGTTATAATTCATGATCGATATCTTTGGGCCTTAAGCCATGTCATAGTGTAAGATCAGTACATTCTGGCCTTAAGCCATTATTCCATCATTATTCAATCAATGTCATATTTTATATCCATGTGAGTGCGCGAACCCCACTATTATAGCCGGTGGACCGGAAAGTATACGCTCAGGGCAGAACGCCTCTGACCACTATTATTGCCGGTGGACCGGAAGATAAACACACAGGGCAGAACACACCTGACCACTATTATATGCCGGTGGACCGGCCTGGCCCCGACTCACATGGTGTTCCACTATAAGAGATTAGTATTTTTTCATAATCTTATTCACATACATAACCGATTTTATTAAGCTCGGGACCCCCACTATTATTGCCGGTGGACCGGAATACAGATAACTCATCATCCAGGGCACAACGCTCCTGGCCACTATTATAACCGGTGGACCGGGATATATAAAGAATCATCATCCAGGGCACAACGCTCCTGGCCACTATTATAACCGGTGGACCGGGATACATATAACTCATCATCCAGGGCACAACGCTCTTGGCCACTATTATAACCGGTGGACCGGTACTCAATATCATAATCATCTGGGCCCGGCTCATTAATATTTCACTTTCAATAATAGTATCTTTCCTTTCTTTAATCAGCACATCAATCATATTTATTTGCCTCGAATGGGAGATCGATAACCCGGGACACAAAGGTACACCAGTCGTACCGGTGCATATCAGCGACTCAGTACCCTTCAACCATGAACCCAAGGACGCAAAGGTACCCTGGTCGTACTGGTGCATAAAGCTAACTCCGTACCCTACCGACAAGGACACCTAATCCATAAGTATGCATACCCCCTAACTAGGTCCGTAGAGCTAGGAAGAGTAAGATATAGGGTCTGGCTGGGGCACAAAGGCACACCAGCAAATACCAGAATAATCGTGGACTAAACCACGTCCTTAGGGTAGCGACCCCTAAGGAGTCACCATTCCCGATCTCGAGGTCTTTCACTTTAAGTAATAGTGTCTTAATTAAGGTGATCACGAATCCATCAAAAATCTTTTATGCTCTTATACACACATAGTCATTAGTTCATTGATTAACTATTTCTCCCATTGTGTGTTGTAGGTGACCTTGAATGGTGTGTATTCCTTTGAAAGTGAATTCGGAAGGCTTATGATGTGTCAACCTCTAAAGAATTGTGTTGTGCTCTTGTATGTTCATGATGTGCTCACACACCCCCTTGATAATAGTAAGCTTCATAGATGAAAATTTCATTATTAGCGTACTAGCTAAGGCCTTGTCTGAATGGATAAACTATTCATAAATCGCCCTTAGTAAGTCATTGCTATCTTGATGATGATCAACTAAGCCTCTAATGGAAGGAATCATCTTATTCTTTATGTACATGCAACTTATGTGATTGTCTTTCATGCATCCATTACTCATGTGGGGCATTTTTCTCATTAGTTCTTTATTCAATTATCATAGGCTTTGGATGCTCAATAGCCTCATACATGTCACAATAACTAAAATTTAAGAGAATTATCTCCTTCCAAACTTTAAAATTGTCCCCATTCAACTTAGGAACTTCAACATTAGGATCAGACATCAAATATAAATCAAAATAATTTGTTGCAAAATTTAAACACACATACATTCTTATGATCAATTTAAAGCCAAAACATATTTGTCTATGCTCTACCAATGTATTACATATCAAAACACAACTATAGTGAATCAAAATAAAATAAAATTTCATGTGTGCTATGTATTTAATTCAAACAGACTCATACATCTCAATATTAAATATATAAAATTATCCCATAACTCTCAATCCATCTAGGAAGATTGAGAATAATGAATTAATATTCTAATCTAATCTACTTTGAATATGCTAATGAATGATCCTATGGGGCTACACCCATTATATATGCATAATACATTCCAACTAGTATCATGTAAATTAGATGTGATGAAGGAAACAAATAAATACATCTTTATCTATGATTATGATTGATGTGGCTAAGTCCTCGTAACTTTAATCATGCTAACAACACATGACACATACTTGATGTAATGAAAATTTCTCCAGGCGTGGCCTTGATGTGCATGGAAACATAACCACAAAAGAAAGAATAACAATCAAATGGAAAAACCATCAACATAGTATGTGTGTGTTGGATAACACAATCATGTTGAGGAAACACGAGGCACCCATGTTATTCAAGCACTTTTATATTTTTATCAAAATAAATATTATTGAGTATATGAGAAAAGATATAACCCCGGTGTTAATAAATACAAACCATGTTTTCCTACAAAGAACTAACTCAAGACAGAGGAATAAAACATGTGACCCCCCCATGTTAAAAAAAAAATAATAACCCATGTTTCTTTCCAGATATGTTATTTTTCATGATTCTACTCGATGCAAAAAAAACAAAAACCCATAAATCTACTATGTCATAAAGTGTGAAGATATATTGTATGAAAGATTGCTAGGGAGTACATGAGCTCATTTGGTGTTTGTTCTTGTTTTTGCTTGTTATGCATTATATTGATGCTTTTGTGTTGCTTTTATTTGTATGTTCTACATCACTGATGATGTTTTGCCTTTGAGCTTGTTTTACTATGGCTCTTGTTTCTTGAGCCTACTATAATTTTCAAGGAAAAAAGAGAGATTAAATTTGAATAAGAGATGGAGTGTCCTTCATCGAAGGACAATTTTTGTCGAATCAATGATGGCAATTCACTAACTCAATCCAACATTACATTGTAGTTGTTAAGGGTTCATTCTATGTATAAGGTTGCCCTAAGAAAATTCTGGCTTGATTACTCCCTCTGTTACATAGTATATGTCACTTATATATTAATATATCATTATATTCATATTTAGAAATATTTCTATATTTTTTAACTTTTTTTTTAAATCTTGGTTGGAATGTATCAAGAAAATATTAATAGTTAAAGTGAGTCGTTGAAATTTAAGACTTATGTGGTGAAGGTCAGGGAGTGTTACTTCCTAAATTGATTTTTTAAATTCTTTTTTTTTGTGGTTAATTGATTTTTTTGAAGTTGGGGTTAGTTAAATGCAAACTTCCTAAATTGATTTCAATAGATTTGTAATCAATCCAAAGAATTACTTAATTGCTTGGTATTATGTGAAATAGGGACCAAACATTAATTGAGAATTTGAGCACACACCCGAGTATATCATGCAAGATACATAAAGATAGAAATGTACTACAAATGTATTATTAAAGAAAAAATCATCTAGAACATGAAGCTTAAAAGACTAAGATATAAAAATATATAATAATTATTTGTGTGAACAAGATAATTATTTGAGTAGGTGAGATAACCAATTAAGTGGATAAAATAATTACATGCTTTAAGTAACAAATAATATATATAAATTCTTTTGCTAGGATAATCATTTAGAAAAAGTGGCACAGATAAACAATTGATCTTAAAAAAATCGTTTATAGAATGTAATTTAAAAGACCAAGAGAGAAATAATACAATCATATTTTTAACTAGAATAATAAGTTATGTGAGGGAAACAATCATCCGAGGAAAGCAGCCGAAATAGTTACCGGGAGGACCGAAATAATTATTGAACTTTTTGTGGATATATTTTATAAGATGTATTTGGGTGTCTGATGTCCACTTAGAGCAAACGTGCATGAATAAATATTTCTTGTGTCCATGCTATTTGTTAAACGACTTTTTGCTTTTGTTTGGGGAATTTGTTATTTCTGTCCGATCCTATGTACAGCTGGGGAATTTGTACGACTCTGTTCAGAATTTAGATTTACTGACATAGTGAGTGGAGCTAGTTGAATCACTTATCGATCCCACCTGTGAGTAATGAACACGAGGACGGAGAGTCCACGATTGAAGTTATGACTATGAACGACCCACCAGCAGAAAATTATTTATAAGTAGTGGGCTGCTTTACGTAAGTATGCCAAGAAACATGGGCACTACCGCAAAGATAGAGGAAATTGAGAGCCATGACCATCACCATCAACGGCAGAGCGGCACCACCTTCTTGAGAACATGTTTCAATGGAATCAACGCTCTATCAGGTGAGTCAGATTTATTAACGATTTCTTATTATATGGCTCGCTCCTTGTATAAATTTAAGGGTCGGCTGCTTGTGGATGGTTCAGCTCTCCCACCAGGCTAGCTGACTCAACGGACTATAAATTTGAGACAATTAAGATCATAGTATATATATATGCTTTTTTATATATATCTATTTAAAGGTATATTATATGTGGGTGTATATAATCGCGGGTATATATATATATATATATATATATACTTCCATAATAATCAATTAAGCATGTGATTAATCCGTCCATTAATTGATAAATAAATTAATTGTAGTACACTGCATTCAGGGGTTGGGATATTGTCCGTTCCATACGCTCTGTCTCAAGGAGGATGGCTAAGCATAATACTCCTCCTCACGGTTGCAATCCTCTGTTTCTACACGGGCGTGCTTCTTCAACGATGCATGCTCTCAAACTCCCTGCAGTCTATTGAGACATATCCCGATATCGGGGGTGCGGCGTTTGGGCGCAGAGGAAGGGTAGCGGTCTCCATTTTCATGTACTTGGAGCTATACTTGGTTGCAGTGGAGTTCCTGATACTAGAAGGCGACAACCTAGCAAAACTGTTCCCTGATGCCGGGGAACTGCTTCATGCGGGAGGCGTGAATATACGAGTCGAACAAGGGTTTATCATACTGACATCACTGTTGGTACTGCCGTCGACCTGGTTAAGGAATTTAGGAGTGCTCGCCTATGTATCTGTAGGGGGTGTATTGGCTTCGATTATCTTGGTTTTTGCCGTGTTTTGGGTTGGGGCATTTGAAGGTGTTGGGTTCCATGGAGGAGCCGGCACGCGGCTTTGGAGCTGGAGCGGCTTGCCCTCTGCCTTAAGCCTCTTTACTTTCTGTTACTGTGGGCATGCTGTTTTTCCTACCTTGTGCAATTCCATGAGGGATAGAACCAAATTCTCCAAGGTAATTAAGGTCGTTGATTTCTGACATGTTTTGGTCACCCTGAATTCTAAGGCTTCCACCATATATAACTACTATTTAGGTTAAACTTTTAGCTGGATTTTGTCGAACTTGCTTTTTTGTTTTTTTCCCCTAATTAATACGGACTACTAATTAACGACACCTCCTTTTTTTTAATTATACCTTAATCTTTGGTTTGGATTAGGATAAATTAGGATAAGAATAAATATTAAAAATTAATTTAGATAAAAAAATAAAGATGAATCGGAGTAAATATTTTAAAATATTATTCAGATGATATTAATTTTATTTAAGTAAATTAAGATAAATATTTTAAAATTTTTGTTTGAATTAAAGTGAATGTATAAAATTTATTTATATTTTTTTATTTATTTTTATTATTTTTAAAATTAAAGGTTAATAAAAATAAAATTAATTAAAATAAAAAAAAATAAAACAATAACTCACAATTACCTAGTTGAAGTTAATAAAACTCATTTCTAAACAAAATTAATTAATTAATTAACCTCTCTATTAATTACATTTACTTCGAACCAAACTCACTAAATCATTTTACTTTGTTTTACCGTGCTTACTTTTGGTGAACGATTATATATCTATCTGGTATTTCCTCCAATTAATATTTATAAATAAATGTATTATATTTGTGTATCAACAGGTCTTACTTATTTGTTTTTCATTAAGCACGGCGACGTACGGATCGATGGCCATCTTCGGATACTCAATGTACGGAGAAGACCTCAAGTCCCAAGTGACATTAAATCTCCCCATCGAGAAAGTGGGTTCCCTCGTAGCAATCTACACCACCCTGATCAATCCCTTGACGAAGTACGCCCTCGTTGTCTCGCCCATTGCGGAGGCTCTAGAGGCCCATTTCCCGAGCTCGCGCGAGAGCAGGTTAAGTAGCATCTTGATCAGGACGGTGTTAGTCCTCAGCACCTTGATCGTGGCCCTAGTTATCCCCTTCTTTGGCTACGTGATGGCGTTCACCGGCGCATTTTTAAGCGTCGCTGCCTCCATACTGCTGCCGTGCCTGTGCTACCTCAAGATTCACTGGGCTCAGAGGTTTGGGTTGGAGGCCGCGTTCCTAGTCACGATTTTGATTTTGGGGTCTCTTGTGGTGGCCACGGGCACCTACGTGTCCGTCAGAGATATAATTGGCGAGTTCAGAAAATATTGACCAGCTACAACTTGAGATGGTCGCGTCACCACATTGTAATCATTAAATAAAAACAAAAACTTGCAAATAATCATTTAGTAAGTTGATGCGTCTCTCTCTCTATATATATATAGTCTATGCAGAGTAGTATATTTGAATTATTATCTGTGGTGCCAATACTGGAACGAGAGTGGAAAGAAATGTGAAAATACTATTTTTTTAAAAGTTAAAAAATAAAAATAATAGAAAATGTAAAAAAAAAATATTATTTATATTAATAAATTTTAATTATTAATAATTCTTTATTAATAAAAAAATTAATTAAATAATATTAATATAAATTTCGACCTTAAAATATTTTCGAAAGAAAAAACGTTTTGGGGACGCTCCCAAACGTCTTCGGGACAGAGGACGGCACTGACCGGCGTCCTGTGCATCACAGGTGCTAGGACAACCGTATTAACAAATTAGTATGTTCGAACGAATTCCAACGTTGGCACCGATGACCGATGGGATGGAGGAGCACTCGCAAGTTGCCACGACGGAGGAGAGGGGACGTGCTTATTTTCAAGAGGCGGATAGACACGCGGACATGGCCCAAAAACCAAGAAAAAAAAAAGGCAGTCTGTAATGCGCTGCGTACCCCCACGAAGGGCGATTGTGGCCGGCTTTTTATGACAACTGATCAAATTAAATTATACTACCAGTAAAGTTTTAGTGAACAATGAGGATAAGCACGCAACCATCTTCCTTTCCGGCAAAAAACTATGTATCGTGTCGTGTCTTTACAATGTTATTCAAGGCTAAAGTAGGCTTTCTTATTTGCTCGGAGCTTCCCGCCTCTAAGCACCAAGCAAAACATGACACGTAGCTAGCTAGTTTTGAGGCATAAGATATTATCTGTACCTATTTTAATTTTTGTAAATATCTACCACAAGCTTATTATTTACATAAATTGAATTTATATTGTTAAAAAAAAAAACTCTTACAATCGAAGAAAAAATTATAAATGCAACTAATAAATGACTATGCATTCAATATTTTTAGTTTGCCTATTTTTATAATCCTAATAATTTTTACATTTCAAAAAAAAAAATATCAAGAAGAGAGGGCTATTTATTTAGTTATGTAAATCTTTATTTTTACTCCTTATCTATTACCTTTGATATTTTAAAACGAATGAATTTTTTTTAAATACTCTATTTTTTTTAAGTTGTCACCCTAGTACACTTATTATTATTATTATTATTTTACATTTATCTTTATCATTTTTTCCGCTCATACTCTCTCTCTTCCTCCAAATTCTCCCACATCTCTCTTTTACTAAGTCACTAATTAAGTTAAAAAAAATTCAATCTAAAGATCATGTATGTGAATCATTTTATGATTTCATTACATAATTTTATTTTAATTGTCTTTATATTCTTCTATTAGTTCTATGAATTTTTCAAATTCAAGCATCCGGCCTATCTCAGCGTTGCCTAAGTCATGCATCCGGCATGAAAAGAGATGTGTTGATCAAGCATTCGGCTCGCTGATCGTCGTAACTAATTATTCATAATTGATAATAAATAATATATAATAATAGTTAAGAGTTAAATATTAGTATGTAATAATTAGTAGTTTCTTGTTATTATTGATAGTTTGAATTAAACCCTATAGATTAACATATTTGATAAAATAATAAATAATAATATCTAGCAACTAATAATAAATTATAATTGACAATAATAATAATTACTAGATAAAGACTTGTAATAACTATTTATAGTTTATAGTTAGCTACTAGTTAATAATAATTTATAATTTATAAACGATAAATAATTATTATTTTGATTTAATTAAAATTGAGAAATAATAATATTAATCAATAGATAATAATTATTCATAATTAATAATAATTACTAATACATAATAATTCATAAGAAAAACAAAATAAAAACTTATAAATAATATTTAATAATAAATATTTAATAAATTGTAATAGTGAATTATACATTTTAGCAATTAGTGGTTAATAAATTATATTAATAATAATTAATATTTAGTTTTTGATTAATTGGAAAGCTCTAATTGTTCATTAAAATTGATCATTCATAGTTAATAGTCAATACTTAATAACTTTTATTAATAATATTTAATATCCATTAATAAGGAATAAATTGTTGTAGTTAAATGTTAATGGTTAATAAAAAATACTTAAAAGTCATACCTTGGTATATTTACCTTTTTATATTATTTATAGATAGCAAAAGGAGGGAAATAATGGCCCTAAATGTGATCTATTAGATTCTACTCCTATTAGTAGAGTAGGTAAGCACACAATTATTGCAAGCCATAGGTGAGAGGCAACAACAACATGCTCTAAATCTCCTTATATAACAAACAACCACACATCTAATGAGGAGATAGAGGATGTTAGGGATCATGGCAATCAAGGTGGTGGAAATGATGGTGATGTTGATGATCCTCATTGTGATGTTGGTCCTTCTATTGGACATGGTGGTGGTGGTGGTTTTCACGATGATGTTGGTCCTTCTACTAGACATGGTGGTGATGATGCTAGTTCTTGTGAATTGTAGCTAGATGGACTTGCTCCTAGTGGTCCCAATATTCCTAATCTTTTAAGTAGTTCTAAGGCTCATGTGGTGAGTGCCATATGGCAGCATTAGGTGTTTTTCAACATATGCATCATTGTTTGATATATATTTTTTATGTAAGTGTGTCCATCTAATGTTCATCCAATTTTAGTTTCAACCAGTGATGAGGATTAATTCGTGGTGTATGGAACTCTTGTCTCTACCTTTAACTACAATAGGTGCTAGATAGATCATCAAGGCTACTAGGTGTGATCATCTTCATAGTGCTCTGTGTGAACATTATAATTTTTCACTCAAATGTACTCTTATTGAGCGGTGGCAACCCAAGACCAATAGCTTTCACATGCGTTTTGGAGATATGGTTGTTGATCTCATAGGTCAATCAACCTTTATTTTGATGATAGCAAACTCAATTATGAATTTGACTTATCTTGTTAAGTGTACATATGTATCATAGTAAAAAGTGAAGTATTCAACACTTAACTAAGTCAAGGAGTGCTAAGGAGATCAAGTTTACAAATCATATCCTAATCACAAACCAAAGAACAATAAGGAGGAAAAAATAAGACTCTAGCTTCAAGTACTTCAATTTCTTATGTGTAATACACAAACCATGAAGGGATAAGTAAGTGTGCTCAAGATACCAAGACATAAGCTTCAAAGAGTATGTTACAGTCTTAGGTTTTATGTACATATAATTTACATATCGAGCACTTAGATTTTTTAATGATTTGATACTTATAATCCTATTTAAAAATAAATTTGAAAGATCTTAAAGTGATTTCATGCATATTTTTTCAAGTATTTGTGCAAAATGTTATCTTAAATTGATTTTATTTTAAGTAGTTTTGCATATGATGTAATTTGTAAAATTCAACATAAATTACATAAACATTATTTTTGGGTGAGTAATATTTTTTTTACAAATTTTATTATGTATAATTTACATCAAAAACAAACGACATACAATTTTGAGCTCTATAACTCAAGTTATGGTCTTTCTTACAAAGGTGTGTAATGCTAAAAACTATTGCACCGATCGGCTGGTTTTCCAAAACTAGTCGATTGGTCTGGGCATTTCTAAATTTTTTTGCCCTTTTTAATTCAACCGTTGGAACACTTTTCACACCCAATGGCTAGTGTCGATTTTTTCTATCTTTTATCACTATAAATAAGAGTTGTTAGATTTTAATAAACATCAATCAATCTAGCACAATGCTTCTAAAATTATCATTTTCATATTTGATTTTACACTTTCAAATCCAAATAAAACTTCTCTAGTGCTCAATTTGTTCTTCATATTTAGCTAGAGTGTTCATATACTTGTAATTATTATTTCTCTAGTTAGATGAAAATCTTCTCTAGTAATTACTCACTTTCATATACTATATAGTAAAGATTCTTATTGTATTCATTTAAAATCATCATCTCAAATATAAGTGAAGAGTAGTGTGTTGTCTACCATTCCTAAGAGAAGCCATAGAGATTATAGTCTCATAAACCTAGAGAGGATAACTAGGAAAAGTGTAAATTATTTCCTAGAGGGTCATTGAGATTGTAGGCTCATCAACCAAGAGAGGAGTGATAATCATTAAACACACACTATAAATAAAGAGAGATTCAAATCCAAAAGACAAAACCTTTTGGTAGTGGATATAAAGAAACTTAGTATAATTTCTTGAACCACTATAAATTGCTTGTTTATAATTTTCCATCCTTCTACTTATTTCTCACAAATTTTTAATTTGGCATTATTGTTATAAAATACTCTATCCACCCCCTCTAGAGTATCCATATGGTCTTTCAATGGCGATCACACTACACAATGTATATGATATAGTTAGTGTTGGCGATGATGGAGGCAATGCTAATATTTCATTTATTGTCAACTTCTATGGCACGACCTTTGAAGAATGTAAGATGCAGCTAACTCAACTCACCCCCAAGACGAAAGGGGATTGGAGGTGTGACTCTAGAAAATGGAAATCCACTTTGATTTTTAAAACAATCACGGTCATTCAAGAAATATTGGAATAGTCTGGCATTCAAGTATAGTAACATAAATAACATGTTGGACAATACTATAATAAGCATCTATTCAGAGAAATGGGCTCACTTATATCTCTATGCTCTCAGTGACCACTTTCATCGATAAGTTATCTGATCATGCACAATTGTGGGTATTAAAATTATTGGCTAATCTTAGGGTGGTTAGACGTAAAGTTTTAGCTTACCTATATCGATACTTGGGTAAGACTACTCAAAGCTATTGTGCCTTTATTTCGTGGATGTTATACACTTTCATAAGTAACAATCCATGATTATTATTTGTGCAATATATAAGTTAACATGATAATAGTAATTATAATTCAAATTATAGTTTAAATAATGCTTTGTGTTTTTGTAGGCTTGGATATATGAGCATTTTACTCTCATTTGTCAGTCACTGTTAGGTATATATTGATTAGATGAGATGAGATTGATAAAGTGGGATACTAGTCAACATCATTGCCCAACTAAATTAGTAGATCATTTAGGTCGTTATAGAAGGCACTTAGACAACATGCTTGTGATGGAGGTTAATAAAATTCTCAACTCTAAAAAAAATTGAATAATATTTTAAGAATGTAATATTATTATACTATTTAATTTATACTTTATAGGTTTATTTGGTGCCTTAATTGGGCCTATGACACTATATTATGGAGGTATTAAATGCTTAGATGTTGTGGAGCCATACATACCTGATCTAGTCATATGCTTAGTTTAGATATGTACAAACTATGCCAAAAGCTCTTATTCCACCGATAACCAAAATTTATCATGGGTTGAAGGTTGGGTCTTACAAGATTGACTACTCAAGCATTCATGGATAGTGATCTCTTCGATATCATCACCTACTTGATCATAATGCAAATATCAGTATGATGTTACACCAGGGTATATTGAGTGGTTTCTAAAGCAAATCCACCCCTTTGTTCATAATACACAGCTCGAGGAGCCTCCTTATGATCTATTTACACACTTTTTTGCTTCAGATAAGTTATGCCAAGTAGTGTTTGGAAATTTATTCAATGAGCTTATTGATTGGGTTCATAGAAGAAGTAGTGATTCCATATGCATATGACATATTTACCAAACGTATCATCTTACGTGTTGACAACATTTGATTCATGATGTTGACATGGGACCTCCTGGTTTAGTTCTTGATATCGCATGTAAGCATGGTAATACCTCTACCCATCCTATACATGGATAGGTTTTTGATATATCTCTTTTGCGACAATGTTGACACCCTTGTGATTGCAATGACATCTATGAGGCATCATCTAATAGTAGTTGGGAGTAGAGGATGACTATTATTTATCTATCAACTTTTTTTATGGATTGTTCATAGTCTATTTGTCAACTATTTGATAAGATTATTTTTAGTTTTTGTTTTGGTTATTTGTGTGGACTATTCATAGTTTTATATTGACTTTTAGTTTCTATCTTACCGTTACATGATAATCTATATCATATAAGGTGATATATAATGAACTATCACCATATGTTTATTAGGATGATATGTTTGAGTTATATGTCATTAATCAAAGTAAACAACAAATATTGAGTACATTGTCCTAATCAACCACAATGTACTAAACTAACATTGAGAAAGAATAAAGGCATGATATGCAATCAACATTACCACCAAATGGCATTATGCATCATCAATCAAAATTACCACCAAGTTCCTATCTCCTTTTTGGTGTTAGAAGATGGTATGACAAAAATTGATCATGGTATGGTCCATCCCATCCAATAATACTTGGATCAGCTTCATTAATCCATTTATCTAAAAGAAGTGATAATGTATATCCATATATTAAGATTATCTACATAATTTAAAATAACCTAAGTTAATTAGTAATATAAATGAAAGAATCCTTGTCTACTTGAGATGTGGACAAGAAAAATATGGATACATAGTGACTAAAACTATTAACACTTAAAATGCTTATAATCTAAATAGGTCATATAGTAGAGACGTAACTGATCCATGGTGACTCAAGCAAACAAAAACCACATTATATACTATTGCAAATAGATTTCTAAAGTTAGGTTTTTGCCACAATTTACGTTATAGCACCAATCCCTAATGAGCAAGATGTTCTATGTTTTCAATAATAGGGTTAATGAATTTCCTATAATATAATGCACAATGAGTCACCAAACTACTATAAATATCATACCTAATGAATAGCCATAGCTCCTCGTCCCTTCTAATAATATATGCAATGACTCAAAATCCACAATTCCATTTAGCGACACATCATGCTATAATTCAACCCATGGAACCATCCAATGCTCAATTTCACTAGACCATGAATAAACAATACTAGAAGGGTAACTTAACATGGGTGAAGAAGAATGAGCACATCCTCCAATCAGTCAACTACATCTATAAGTCTATCGACTATGTCCGTGTGATGAAGATGAAATTAGACTACGTGAATAAGTCTACTCTATGTCCTCCCACTCTGATTTTTCCCTTCATGTAGAATTTCTAGACAACCCCGGTCTAGGATGGCCCCTTCCTTGTTGCACTTTAGACTCAACCATACTTGTAGTGGAAGAATGAGCAATCTCTTATAACTTACTTGAAATTTATTATATTTGTGAAGCAATTTAAATAAAAATATATCGCACATTAAACAAAATTGAAGACATGAAGGGGTCACTTGGTGGATTGGATGATAGATCATCAAGTGTAACTATGTCTGCAACACTTGAGAAGGTAAAATTCTTTCAAAATATATGAATCACTAAAATTGAAATAGATTGATGGTCTCATATGTATAAGCAGGGCTGTTGATGAGGCAAATTGTGTTTTGTGGTGGGATTAGGCTCAACTCATTTAATAATCAAGCCAAAAAATGAAGCTCAAGCTTAGCTCATTTATAAATGAATTGAGCTTTTAACAAACTAATCTAATCTTTTAATGAGCCAGTTCATGAGATTTTGTGGTAAACGAGTTGAGCTCATGAGCTTTGATACTATAAACTAGTTGGAGCCTTATTTTTAGGCTTATTTAGCTAAATAAGTGAGTTGAGCCCAAAAAACTAGCGAGCCAGCTCAACTCGTTAACATCCCTATGTATAAGAATATCTCATGTGTGCAAGGTAAACTATATGTGATTCTCAAATAACACTTGCAGAATAACAGCTCCGAAGCAACATCTTTTAATAATTTGTGATTATTTTGAATTAAGTCCAACACAATACGACATAAAATAGAAGTAAGCTTGTTGAACAACCGCACTTTGGAGTAATGTGGTATAATATTGCAAGACTACTCTAAATACCATTTTATCATGTTTATTTGGCTTTTTTTTAAAAACTATGTAGTTTCATCCATATGGTGTTAAATCTACCAACTAACAAGTCTACAAAAACCTTTACTCAAGAATGCTCACCTTCAACCATATATTAAATAATTTAGTTTAATAATTGTGTTATATGTATGTCACATGAAGTAAGATCAAACGAAAACGCATCTAAAATTTTCACCTATTTATTATATGACTTTTCTACCCATGCTAAAACGATTCTCTCTTTAAAAGTTATTAACTAGTTTCTTTGATACATTCTATCAAATGAGGAAATCTTATCCAAATTTATTCCATATGTGTAAGATGCTCACCTTCAACCATATATTAAATAATTTAGTTTAATAATTGTGTTATATGTATGTCACATGAAGTAAGATCAAACGAAAATGCATCTAAAATTTTCACCTATTTATTATATGACTTTTCTACCCATGCTAAAACGATTCTCTCTTTAAAAGTTATTAACTAGTTTCTTTGATACATTCTATCAAATGAGGAAATCTTATCCAAATTTATTCCATATGTGTAAGATGCACCTCATAGTTAGTCACACTATCTTTTTTAACAAGCTAAATCCATCTCCATACGAATTACTCTACAATATCACCTTCCCTATCTTCTTTAAGGCACTTGATAGTGTAACACCCCCAAAATTTACTACTGAAAAATTTCGTTAATTAAACGAAAACTAGCGGAAGCAAATTAATGAACCGTGAATTTTGGGAGTATTACCGCCACACTTAGTACCAGACCAGTTCACTCATACCGTTACAGTACTAAGTGCTAAGGCTAAAGGAAAAAGAAATACAATTTGCAAGAATTTCAACCTACTAAAATCAGAGTAGCGTATCAAACATTTACAAGGATGAAATCCACCAATGGTGGTTACAGTATCAACATATACATTTAAAACCAGAAATATCAAGAGAGAGAGAAAAACCCTAGTAGTTCTGGATGAGACCTTACTCTCTTTCCCGTTGCCCACTTGAGTAGCACCTGAAAAGACCTGCAAGGGACACTGCCCATTGAATAGGCTGGGGCCCTAGGAATGGAACCCTTCAGTACTACGGTACTGAGTAACCCTTTAAAGTATCACTTAAAAAGCAAGCCCGTAATGCAACACATGAAACAAGCTACATACATATATATAAAATTCACACCATTAACATTCACATAGCATATCAATATATCGTTACGAACAATCGGTACTTACGGTCTTAAGCCATGTCATAACGCAAACTCAAAACAATCAGGCCTTAAGCCATTGTTCCACTATAAGTAATTAGTGCTTGCCCATAATTTTATTCACATACATAACTGGTTTTATTGAGCTCGGGACCCCCACTATTATTGCTGGTGGACCGAAATATATATAAAAATCATCATCCAGGGCATAACGCTCCTGGCCACTATTATAACCAGTGGACCGGGATATATAAAGAATCATCATCCAAGGCACAACGTTCCTGGCCACTATTTTAACCGGTGGGCCGGATTATATAAAGAATCATCATCCAGGGCACAACACTCCTGGCCACTATTATAACCGGTGGACCGATACTCAATATCATAATCATCTGGGCCCGGCTCATTAATATTCCACTTTCAATAATAGTATCTTTCCTTTCTTTAATCAGCACATCAATCATATTTATTTTCCTCGAATGGGAGATCGATAACCCGGGACACAAAGGTACACCGGTCGTATCGGTGCATATCCGCTACTCAGTACCCTTCAACCACGAACCCAAGGACGCAAAGGTACCCTGGTCGTACTGGTGCATGAAGCTAACTCAGTACCCTATCGACAAGGACACCTAATCCATAAGTATGCATACCCCCTAACTAGGTCCGTAGAGCTAGAAAGAGTAAGATATAGGGCATGGCTGGGGCACAAAGGCACACCACAAATACCAAAATAATTGTGGACTAAACTACGTCCTTAGGGTAGCGACCCCTAAGGAGTCACCATTCCCGATCTCAAGGTCTTTCACTTTAAGTAATAGTGTCTTAATTAAAGTGGTCACGAAAAGTACAATAATCCGATACTTATTCACTTTCAATCGTTCTAATATCATTAATAGTTTCTTATTCAGAAGATTATCCAGGATATCACAGAGAAACCATTAAGGCCATACTAATACTCCTACTTGGCTAATCAGCATTACTTGAATCATATTATAATGTTCCACAATCTCAAGGACATGTTAGGTGCAAATTACTCATTTTCCCTTTACTTATATAATTGTTAAGTATCCATTCCTTACTTGCCAAATTACCATATTACCCTTTAGGTTACATAATTACCAAATTACCCTTTGTCCAATTTAGATTACCAAATTATCTCATACCCTTTTTAGATCACCATTCACCCCTCATAATTGCTACACTTATCATATTTCCCATTTGGTTGGTTATATTACCAAATCGCCCTTCTCCTTTGTTATAATTACTAAATTGCCCTTGAGTTGGATAAATTACTAAATTACCCTCCTTCATTATCATGATTACTATTTTGCCCCTTTAGTTGGTTAAATAATTATCACTTTATCATTTAATTGGCTAAGTCACCAAATTGCCCCTTTAGTTGGATAATTACTAAATTGCCCTTCTCCTTTATCATAATTACCATTTTACCCCTCTCAATTATTTTAATTGCCATTTTACCCTTTTTAACTATCATGAGTCCCAAATCACCCTTCTTTACTATATTATCCTTCTCCTTTATTAAAATTACCATAATGCCCTTTAATTGGTTAATTTACCAAATTACCCTTCTCTAGTATCATACTTATCCAATTGCCCTTCTACAATCATAATTTAATTACTTAATTATCTTTTGTCGTTATCATAATTACCAAGTTACCCCCTTACTCCCAAGTTTACCATAATATCATTTTATTTACAAAATTACCCTTCTACCCCTTACTTTCAAATTACCATAATATCCTTTTATTTATGAAAATTACCACCATACTCCTTTTACTTGTAAAATTACCATAACACCCCTTTTTCTTTTCAAATTACTATCTTACCCTTTTACATCCAAAATTATCATTTTTATCTTTCCTCACCAAATTACCATTTTGCCCTTCTTTTCCAAAATTACCATATTAACCTTTTACTCACAAAATTACCATAATACCCCTCACTTACAAAATTACCGTGTCGCCATTCACTTATAAAATTTACCATATTACCACTTACTTATGAAATTACGATTTTGCCCCTCTACCTCCAAAATTACCACTTTACCCTTTTCTCCAAAAATTACCATAATACCCTTCTTTCTCATAACTTACAATTTTATCCTTTTACTTATGAATTATCATTTAACCCCTTTCTTTTTAAATTACCAAATTACCCTTTTACTTATAAAATTACCGAAATACCATTTTCACTTATAAAATTTCCACTCAACCCCTTTATTCACCATTTTTATGAATTTACCATCACTACATAAAATACTGATATTATTCTTATCATCGAAGTCCACTAACTTGTCATTAATCAACATAATACTCATTAGCAACTACATACATTAGATCACATACTTCATAACCATAATTACTAGAATACCCTTAGACAATAATATCATTCATGCCTTAGCAACATAATACATCATAAACAAGCATTTAACATTTCCATCAATAATCAACATTTTCCTTAATTATCATACCTACACATGGCACAAAGTTATCATGCATTTCCCTTTTTCTTTCAATAAATGTAAACAACCATTTATATATCATGCTTAGCTCACAAAACATATATAAAATCATAATAAAATTCCTAATGTGCTAGCATACGTTTCCATGCATTTAAGGAAGGTTTAGCGATTACCTTAATCCCGTAATTATCAAATCTTACCGGTATCCCGGTTAAAGATTTAAGCTTTAATTAGCAACTCAACACCTAAAAATAATATCCATCATTATTATGTTAGAAATAAGAATCCAAGAATAAAAATTTATAAATTTAATTAATAAAACACTTAACTTAAAATAATATTATACCTTAAGAATTTTGCATTAAAATACTAAATCATGCAGCAACTCATGCAGCATGAGCTGCATGCAAAATACAAAGGGGAGTCTCTAAGAGGGGGTTAAAGGAGGTAAGATTTGCTATTTTCGGGTTAGGGTCTTTAGGCTAGAAAATAAGGTAGGTGGGGGAGGATTGGAGGCAAGGTAAGGATGCAGGAGTGAAGAGGGGGTGTTGGTGGTGGCTAAGGATGGTTTTGCGGCGGCAGAAGGCGGCGGAGACGGCGGCGGCAAGGCGGCAAAGATGGATGGCGATAAGGGAAAAAACGGGGAGAAAAGAAAGAAGGGGTGGAGAAGGGAGGAAGTGTAGGGCTCAAGGGGGCGACATGGGGGTGCAGGGCAGTAGGGGGTAGTGGTAGGAGTCGGCGCAAAGGTTGGGTGCGGCGGTCGGAGCGGCGAACGACGGCGGCGCAGAGAGAAAACAGAAAAAAAAATGGAAAGAAGGAAGGAGAGAGGAGGGAGCTCGGGGGAAGGAAG
The DNA here is from genome assembly GCA_039764185.1 of Tamarix austromongolica. Taxonomy (NCBI): domain Eukaryota; kingdom Viridiplantae; phylum Streptophyta; class Magnoliopsida; order Caryophyllales; family Tamaricaceae; genus Tamarix; species Tamarix austromongolica. Next base: position 42,867,491 of record CM077809.1, on the reverse strand, counting down.
ATGGCTCGAATATGGGGCAAGAAATTGGACAAAGGGGAGAAGAAAAAGAAGAGGAAGGGTAAGGGGGTAGATGGCAGTGCATAGGCTGGTAGGGAGGCTGTAACACCCCCAAATATACTACTGAAAAATTTCATTATATTTTAAAGAAGTTTAGCGGAAGCAAGCAAATAAAACTATAAATTCGAGGGTATTACCGCCACACCTAGTACCAGATCGATTCACGACTATCGACCCGATACTAAGTGCTAAGGCTAAAACAATAGAACCAAAACAAATCATTAGTAAGGCATAAGTGATAAGGAAATCAGAGTACGAAAGTCAAGAGTTATGTTCGGAAGTACAATTTAAAATTTCGAATGTCAGAGGAATTAAAATAACGGAAGGATAGGGTACGATAAAACCCTTGAAAATTTAAATACGACACTTTAACTTCCAAAGATGAATACAATTAAACAAAACAAATCCCGAAGGATAATTATCCAGACCGCCTACTCACTCAAGTCAAGCCTTCCACCCCTAATTTAGTAACCGATCAAAACCTGCATCAAAGGTCTGCTCCCCACCATCGGTGGATCATCACAGGACCCATTCAACCAGTGTAGAATCAGTACGGGTCCAATACTGAGTAAGTCTCACTACCCTATCTTATGGGAGAGACGTAAACTATAACATCAAGTGCATATTAAATTATGACACAATACGTTGATACAATATCATACATACTCACAACCCACAGCATGAATCTTGCCATACACCTATAGTAACATATGAAGCATATGTAACATCCCATTTAAACATATAAGCATGGTATAACCAAAATATAAAGTGGCTCATGTGTGACATACTATTGGAAACTCAATGCGTGACATACTCACGTAAGCAGCATGTAGTAATACAGATAATAAAAGCTGACCATAGTCCAATTAGACTTATTTCCTTTGAGTCTTTATTAAAAGTAGTCATTTCACACCACAGTCTTTATTAATCCACGTGAGTGCGGGAACCCCACTATTATAGCCGGTGGATCGGAATATATAAACTCAGGGCAAAACGCTCCTGACCACTATTATTTGCCGGTGGACCGGTCTCCAGGGCAGAACGCTCCTGGCCACTATTATTTGCCGGTGGATCGGTCTGGCCCCGACTCGCATGGTGTTTCACTGTAAGTGCTTGTGACTCATTCTTTATTCTGATCAATAATATATTCATTCCACACATATTCTTTAATAGTCCATGTGAGTGCGGGAACCCCACTATTATAGCCGATGGACCGGAAGGTATACACTCAGGGCATAACGCTCCTGACCACTATTATTTACCGGTGGACCGGTCTCCAGGGCAGAACGCTCCTGGCCACTATTATTTGCCGGTGGACCGGTCTGGCCCCGACTCACACGGTGTTCCACTGTAAGTACTTAGTATCTTTCCCATGTCTTATAAATTTTACATTTGGGTTGCTGAGCACGGAACGCAAATCTGATCAATTCTTGCCAAAACATATCAATTGACGGTTCGAAAATGTAATTAAACCTATTCTAATGTAATTTATATAGTCAATTGAATAAAATAACCCGATTACCCAAATCAATTTAAACCCGCGGGAGTTTTGACCTAAAAATTCAATTCCGATCAATTACGTACAATTTTCCCAAATCAACACTTCCAATATAAAATTAAATACATTTTAAACAATATTATAAAATCAATTGAGCGAAACGGCTCAATTATACGACCCAATTTCATTACACCCAAAATTTGACCTAGGAATCAAATTCCGATAAAACCCGCATAAATTTCTCAAATTGACGGTTCCAAAATGAAATTGGATACATTTTAAAATATATTGTATAATCAATTTGTCCGAAATCGCAAAAACGGACAGATCTGAAAAATTTGGGCATAACCCGGCCAAAAATCCAATTTTTCCGAAATCTCAACATAACAATACAATTATCCTATCCAAATCATTCTTACAGCACATATATACACAATCGAACAATCAATTTAGCTTTTCATAAGCTAATCCATACTCAATTAATCAAATATATATATTAGGGTTTTCGGAAATTTATACCGAAAGAAATCAACACAATCGGGACAAGAAAATGCCGGAGAAGCTTCGTCGTTACCTAAGGCGACGCCGGGCTTGGAGCACGCTCCTCTAACTCCATAGGGCTTTGGTTGGGGTTACCTATAAAAGGGGAAAATGCTGAGTATTAGTTTCCCTTATAATTACTATCACTCCTCATTCTAGTTTAAGGTTAGGGTTTTTATTACTAAAAAGGGTTTTATACAAAAACTAGGGTTTTTACCTTAGAATTAGTATACTAAATATTAGTAGTCAAAATATAGTTATTTGTGATACTTATTGTTACACTTATTTTATTAAGCCCATTGGTTCCATTCTTATAATACTAGTGTTCACTAGTCATAGTGAAATAGTGATAATAATAATAATAATAATAATAATAATAATAATAATAATAATAAGACTACTAATAGTGATACTTATGTTTCAAGTAATAGAAACTCTAGCGTTTTTAAGATTAAGTCCAACAATGGTGTTAGGTTTGAAATACTAATATTATAAGGTCACAATATTACAAGTAAACTATTCTTAAGGGTGATAATGATAATGGTAATAATACTAATAATAACGATAATAATAATAATACTCCTAGTAATAATGGTTATAACAATAATACAACCAAGTAAGGTTAAGTAGTAATAATAATAACCATAGTAAGGATAATAGAGATAATAATAATAAAAATGTTAATACTAATAATTATAAGAATATGACCAAAGTTAAGTATAATATAAGTTAGGGTTTAAAAGGGATGTTAGTATTAGTAAGAAAATAAGAACATTAATAATAAAGACAATAATAATGGTAACAATGACAATAATAATAATAATCATAATAATAATAATAGTAATAATAAAAGTAATAACAATAATGATAATAATGATAATAATGATAATAATAATAATAGTAATAGTAATGAAAGAAATAATAATAATAATAATAATAATAATAATAATAATAGTATTAATATTGGTAGAAATTAGTAGTAGTTATATAAAAGGGATATTAGGGTTTGGATGAGTGGAGAACCACCTAGGGTCGGTGGTGGTCCGGCGGCGGCGCGTGGCGGCGACGGCGGCGGCGGTGGAGGAGGAAGGGAAGGGAAAAGATCAAGGTGAGGGCTGGATGGCAGGAGGAAAAGAGAAGTTTGAGGTGGGGGAGAAGCAGCAGGTGACGGGGAGTGGAGTGAGGGTGGTGGCGTGGCAAGGGGCGGCGGTGCGCGGCGGCGACGGCGGCGGCCGAGGGTGGTGGAGAGAGGTGGAAGATGAGGGAGGAAGGAGGAGAGGGAGGTAGGGGAAGTTGAAGGCAGGGAAAGGTAGAGGGAGGTCTGCTGGGCATTTTGGAGGGTGGAAGAGGCTTTGGTGGCGGCTGGGGTGGCGGTGGGTGGCGGCGCAAGGGCGGCGAAGGCTGGGAGTGGTGGTTTTCGGGATAGGAACTTTGCACGGCGAGGGCGGAACGTGCAGGGCAAGGCGGAGGGTGGTGGTGGCTTGGTTTTTTCGAGGGAGGTGTAGGGATGGTAAAGGTGGCCAGAGGTGGCGGCGGCTGTCTCCGGTGACGGCGAAAAGTCCGTCTTTTTGAGGCGGCGAAGAGGCAGGGTTTCGGGACAAAAAAACGAAAAGGGAGCTGATCAGGGCTGCCAATGGGGGTATTTATAGGCAATTGGAAGGGGAAGACGACAAGGGGAGAAAGAGGCGTGCGAGGCAGGTGTGCAGGTGGTGTAGGTCCTGCCATGGCAGGCTGGGTCGGGGAAGGGGAGAGGAAAAGGGAAAGAGGTGGGCACGCGGGAAAGGGAGAGAGGGACTTGGTCGGGGTCGAAAAGAGAAAGAAAACGACAGGGAGAGAGGCAGGGAAAGACAACCGGTACTGGGCTGGTGGCCGCCGGCAAAATTCGAGCTGCAGGTCGGCGGCTGTGTGGGGGAAGAAGAAGGAAGGGGAAAGGAGGAGGACCGGCGGTCTAGGGGAAAAAGAAAAAGAAGGGGGGACCGGCCGGTTCGGCGTTTATAAGGTTTTTTTTTAAACTAAACACGGCGTTTCAACGGTATAGGGGACAGAGCGCTGCGTCGCGTTGCCCATTTGGCAACGGCTATCTTCAGCGATCGGACGTAGCGTCTCAGCGGGAGGAGAGCCGAAACGTTGCGTTTGGGTGCACGGGCGGCTGGCTCGCTGGGTCGCGGGCGAGAAGAAGGAAGGAGAGGCGAGGAGGGGGTCTGGGCTGCGCAGGCCGGCCTAGTCCGGGGGGGAAGAAAGAAAGAAAAAGAAAAAAATTTGAGGAGGAGGAAGGAAAAAAAAGAGAAAAGAAAGAAGAAAAGGAAAAAGGAAAAAAAATGGAGAAATGATAAAATGGTTGGGTTGGAGGTATTTGGGTATTTATTTATTTATATATTTAATTTTAATAATAATTATTTTAATTATAATAATTAAATCCATTTTTAAATTAGTTAGGCTATTTTGGATAAATTGTCCTTAACTTCCATTTTAATTAGTAAAATGTCCAAAATTTTCTAATAACTTATTTATTATTTTCTCCTTATTTTTCCTTAATCAATTTCCTCTTTATTTAATAAATTTGCATATTTTCTTAATCTTTCTCTAATAAATTATTATTTGCCATAATTCCTAAATTAGAATTTTTTTGGGGGTATTTCATCACTACCCCCTTAAAAATAGACTTCGCCCCCGAAGTCTCCTGCGGCCTTCTAGGGTTAGGGTTGGGGCATTCTAATCTTCCATATTAACGCATCACTAGCTATACTTAACCTAACTACCCCCTTAGGGACAAACTAGGGATTGTTGTGCCTGAGGTATAAGTTCAAATTAAATACTAAATATCAAAGATTAATATTGGGAGAATTTAATCAAAATTTATTTATTGAAAATCTATTTCGAAAAAATCCGAAGGCTAAAAATTTATGAAAGAGTTATATAAGAATTTTGGAAACATTTTCGGAAGAATTTACCATCGAATGTAAAAATTTATATTATTTACGGAAATACATTATAAGACCCTGAATAATATTTAAAAACCTATAATAAAATGTTTAAGTCAAATTCTAATAAATCAAGACTAATTTTAATAATTTCCGAAATCGGTTTTCCACAAACTAAAAAGCGTAGAACGGAAGAAAATTAATTTAAAAAAGGATTCTTAAATAAGTTCCGAAAATATTTTTAATTTAAACTTCCCGAAAATATTACATTCAAATAATTAAAACGTTGATAAAATATTACTTCCCAAAAATGATTAATTACATTCAATTATAAATTCAAATTCGTCGATAAATCCATAAAACGAATCGAAATTAAAATAATTAATTGTTTACCTCAAATTACGCTAATAAAATCATTAGACTTAACAAATCTGGATTTAAAAAAAATATATACGGGGTATTACATCCCTACCCTCTTAGAAAGGAACTTCGTTCCCGAGGTTCGAGAAACCTAAGTAGTGGGAATTGACGAAACAATTGAATGAAACATTTACCAAAGTAAATAGGTTAAAAGAAATTCCGAAGAAAGGTAAAACGATGTTTACGAACTAAACCAAGTAAAGTTGGATCACACAAGGCATAAGAGGTGAAGTAAAAGAAGGAGAATCGATGCCCAACAAATCAAATATAATAGAATTCAACAAGGAAGAAATACATAGTACTTAAGGTCAAAACAAGTCACAAGACGTTGTCCTTTAAATTGAGGTCTCATAAAGGTGGAAATAATAATAATAATAATAATAATAACTTAAACTCCTTGCAACTCCAAAAGTAAAACTAATCCACCAAAATACATTACAATTTATGTCACATCACACTTTATCCGGCAAGGTATACACTAAGGTTTTTAGTCCACTAAACCTGCAAGGCTGGGGTTAACCTAGTGGGGTCACTACCCCCTTAAGAGCAAACTAGTTACAAAACTATAATAACTATAACACATAAATTCAACGTTAAGACAAGTTAAGCATGTCAAATAGCAAGGAAGCATATTCGAAGACATAATTCAACAACAAATCGCAAGGCCACTTATACTACCCAATCACACTGTCCTCACAAGCTAATCCGGATAAAGAGAAAAATTACTTGAGGGAAGTTAAAATACGTTTTCGGCTAAAACATTTAGGAGCGTGAGAACCGAGTCTCCAACCAAAACCCGATCCTTAACAACCAAAAGATTTGATACCAACTTGTGGTATCAGCTTAAAAGTTTAAAACAAATAGAGGAGCGGTCAAAACACACTTCAAAATCAAATACAAAGTTCGAAAACCAAATTTACTTTCGAAAACGAGCGTGGTCGAAGAACCAACCGCTCTGATACCAACTTGTAACACCCCCAAATTTACTACTGAAAAATTTCGTTATATTTTAAAGAAGTTTAGTGGAAGCAAGCAAATAAAACTATAAATTCGGGGGTATTACCGCCACACCTAGTACCAGATACTGATCCTTTTTGGGGATTGTTTTGTTAGCTATATTTTGTATTACGTTTCCCGTCTTTAAAGAAAAAAAAGTATTATGGGGTTGTAATTCTGAATCGTATTCAAACTTCTATTTGACTTATATCTTATTAATGATTTATGCTAAATGTCGTCTTGCATTTTATGATACTTTGTACTTATTGATGATCGGTTTTAGCCTTAGCACTTAGTGTCGGAACGGTAGGAATGAACTGGTCTGGTACTAAGTGTGGCGGTAATACCCCCAGTTTACGGTTTTAATTCTTTCGCTTCCGCTAAACCTTTTGATTTAAACAAAAATTTCAGTAGTAAATTTGGGGGTGTTACAGAGGCGGTAGGGTGGCAGGGAGAGGGTGGCGACGAGGAGGGAATTGCAGACATGGATAGGGTGCAGGGGTAGCTTGGCTCGAAATAGGTGAGAAGAGGACGGGGTAGAGAGAGGGAGTAGTAGGGGGTAGGTACGGTGGCAGGCGGCGGCAATCGCAGGTGGTCAGGCAGCGACTGCAGGTGGTCGGGCTCCTATCGACGCCTGGGGAGAAGAAGAAAGAAGAAAGGAAGGCTGTGGCGGCTGGTCAGGGGAAGGGAAAGAAAAGGCTGGCTGGTCGGTCCAGGGGGAAAAGGAAGAAGAAAGAAAGGGGAGGGACAGCCGGGTCAAGCACACGGGAGAGAGGGGGGAAGAGAGGGAGAGGTGGGCCGAGGCCCACTGCGCGGGAAGGGCTGGCCTGGGTGTAGCGGCCCGAGGGAAGAAAAAAAAGGAAAAAGAAAGGAAGAAAGAGGAAAAATGGAAAAGGGGCAAAAAAGGGAAATGAGAAAATAGGAAAAATAAAATAAATAAATTTATAAAATCATAAATGTAATATTCTTGATAAATTATTTAATTTAATAATTTAATTCATTATAATCTAATATGTTAATTAAAAAAAAGATAAGGTTAGTAAAATATTAGTTTAAAAAATTATTTAAATAAAACTATCATGATAAAATAACAAAATATCTCTTTTCAATTTACTAAATATTCCCATCCAAATTTATGTACTCAAAATCCATAAATTAATTAAATTAGATAATTTTAAAAGTTAATTTATTTCAAATAAAACTATTTATTAAATTATTGGTTTTCTAAAATTTTGGGGGATTACAGATAGAACATCTATTCACATGAAATTTTTAGAGGTTAGGAGTCACTTTTGTAAAAACTACAAGCATTGTTCTTGTTAAAGCCAATTTTATATCAGTTATCACAACACCAAATACATGAGCCTCTATCAACCTCCTCACCATCTTAATAGCCCATAAGTAGTTATCTTCTTTCTCTAATATGATCACTTTTGAAAAAACTACAGTCACTGTTCTTGTTAATGATAATCCTCTAGTAATTTTTTTTACCATTGCATGCAAATCCCATCACCTCTAAAAAGGGAAATTGACACTTGTTGGTTTTGTATGTACAGTATAAACCAATAACATAGGTAACTCCATGGATAAATGCAATGGATTATATATTTGCAAATAAAATCTCACCTATAGCATATGTATCTGAATACCTACAATGCCAATAGCAATAGTTGTTGGTACTTACTAAGTGTCTTAGTTGTTTCACTATCATATACCCTCCCCTTTTCTCCACTTTAAACCTACACCTCTCATTATAGATTGTTCTATGTGTAGAATCATTATCTTCTTCATTCCACTGAATATGGTCAATAATCTCCTTAGGTTTGACATGATAATAAAAAAATTCCCTTCACAACTCCATGCTCTTCTAATGTCAGCCTAGTCGCAAATTAATGACCATGCATAGAATTTTCAAGAGCATGATTGTTTAAACCACACTCAACAACCAATTTCTAACCATTATCATGTACTACATTTCCCTTTAGCCTTAAAGGACAACCATATATTTTTTATCATGTTACTCTTCCACTTTCAACATCTACTAGAGCTCATATTTCATATGCACCACCTTGCTCATAAGTAACCATACCTTTCTCATTTTACCCCTTTAATCTTTTTTCAATCGTTAATTGCTATAACCATATTTTTTTATTTTATAATTATTCTAACCCACTTAATAAATTCATCATATGAGGAAAATACCATACCACTCTCAAAAAGCCCACTCCAATCTGTGGCAATTAGATCCTAAAATTTCATAAATAATTATAATAAATATAACAAAAATACATTAATTAACTATTAGTATTACAAAAAATACTATAATGAACAAAATCCCTAAAAACAAACAAAAAATAGAATGTTTGATGGCTAAGATACATGACTTAATCTATAAATGCTAGGGATGCACACATTAGGCATCAACAAGAGATGCATGCATGGTGCACTTTGCATCATCTGAGATGCACTATTAGGGTGTGCTCCATTAGATATGGACGCACACATGATGTGTTTTTCTTCATTGGGGATACACATATGGTGCATCCATCAGCCTCCAACTCAATTATTTTAATTATTTTTATTTTAAATTTCTATTATAATTTAAAAAATAGAGAAGAAGGAAACACACTAGATTATTACCTAAATTAAGGAATTCATCTACACCCATTAATTCATTGTCTATGTTATTGTTGTGTTGATAAAGAAGGAAGGGAGAGAAGAGAGATAAATGGTGTAAAATATAGGAAGGGAAATTTTGGAAGAAGTGAATAAAAAAAGATTATAAAGGAGTTCAACTAATACTAATGGGTGTTAACTAACAACCCCCTTTAAAATGATATACATATATTATATACTTACGCAAATTAGTAATCTACCTTGATAAGATTGGGAAATAATAAGATTAAGTTAGGATAAAATTTTAAAAAGCATACACCAAAAATCTAAAATAATAAATAGTTTGTTTTTCCCCTAAAATGGTATGTATTTTAAATGAGTAGAAATATATGTATTCACTAAGTAGATTATTGTTATATAATTTTAATTTTATAGCAAGTATATAAATTAATAAATCAATCAGTTAGGAATTAAAATCTTAGATATCGGGTTCCAACAAATATCCTTTATACAATATGTGTACTGGTGTAGGTTGATTCTTGGACTTATATTTTGATTATTTTAAAAGGCTCCCAAAAAATAAAAATAAAAAGATATTTAAAAGGAATATATATATATATGTGTGTGTGTGTGTGTGTTTGTGTGTGCGTGCTCGTACCCACACAACACACTTTCTTGATGAAAATAAGAACTTTAATCTAAATCATTGAATCATAGATCAAATCATTAGATAAAAAATTATTATGATAGCCAATTAAACTAATTTTAAAGTGTTTTTGGATTTAGGTTAAGTGAGGCTAATGGATTTTAGTCTTTATGTTAACATTGTGTGCCATTTTTTTGGGTTTAACTTAGGTTAGTTTAAATATTATTCTCGATTAACCAAGATTCACCTTGAAATTATATACCTCTAATTTTTTGGTTCAAAGAGGTTAAATATTAGTCTCTTAATAATTTTTGGCTATTCACCTCAATCCAAACAAGGATATGGCATACCCACCTAAGTTATGATAATATATACCCAAACAACATTTTACAACAGTATCCTAGTTTCACTTGACATGTGATCACATACCTAATTTAACCTACTCTAGATTAACCTCAATTCAAACACGCTACTAGTTAGGGGTGAAGAGAATATGGTTAAATCATTAATTAACAAACCAAATCAAACTATAATTTTACGGTGTGATTTGGTTACCTATTAATAATAATTATACATGATTTTTTTAAATATTTTTAAAATGGTTAGTTAATAGTTTGGGAAAAAATTTTTATTAGCCAACCACCCATTAAATTTTATCATAATTTTCAAAATATATAGATATAATCCATATTTTTGAGGGCTTTATTTTGGATACTTTATATATATATATTAGTGATTATTTTACAATAAGAAGAAATGAGGTAATTACTAATGTCTTATTTTGACTATGAATTAATACTTCACGAGGAGGAATTAATACTTCATGGGTATGAGTAATATGGAAAGCATATTACCGATGATATGTCATTGGAAATAAGAAAACACCAAAATATTCCGTCTAAAATTTCTAGGAAAAATATAAAGGAAAGGATGAACAAAATAACTTAATATATGTCGATATTAAGCGAAAAACATTAGGCCCCTTATTCGGTGACAAGGTTTCCTCCTTCATTTTTAAGGGGGAATTTTCAATGAGGAAACTAACTTAATATTGATAAAATATTATCAGTATTAGGCAAACCCAAAAATCATCTGCAACTAAAGTGGAAAATTATTAAGGTATTACTGATAACAATTGACTATATTTGGTTTTAATATGGACAACATGTTGTTAGTATTAGAAACCAATATGAAAAATAGAATTTAAACCCAAATTCTATTTCCCCTTCTTTTCCTTCTCTTTATCGTTTGTCTTCTCCTCAACTCTTAAAAAAAACCTCTATAGCCTCCATATCTCTTTCTTGTGTAGACGGGGACCAAAATTTTGATTATTTATCCATTAATCATTTAGCTTTATCATGTTTTTCAACACGCATGCACACACATATATTCTAGTTGTGAGTGACTATTTTATATTGTTATCGTGTTATAAATAGGTTATAAGTATAACAATTAGTAGTTTGATGGTTAATATGTCATTTCATATATATTTTTCTTTTTTTAATCTTTTTTCTAATAATAGGGGATATATTTGTGACCTAGGTTTCAACAATGTTTCTTCTCAACTATTTTCTTAGGTTATCTTCTTGTTTTTAGATATGTAACATTATTATGGGTATCATAAATTATGTAAACTTTTGAAAATTAGATCTTATACTTTTTCATATATGTTAATAGTAGTAGTGTCTTGTTTGTAGTTTTTGGTTAGTCATTAACACAACTATAGTTAAGTAATTTATTAAAGTATGGTTTTATTTGGTTAAGGAAAAAAATAAAAAACTATAGTTTATTTCAATCATAAAAGTTAGTTGTCAATATTTAATCATGAACATAAATACTATTTATGGCATAGAAAATCATAAGCTTAATAGCAGGGGAAATAAGGATAGAACTAGAGTATTCATTAGATGAGTTAGGGATCAACTATATCAAAAACAAAACATAAAGGAGGGATGAAGTTCCATAATTTAGTATGCTTTAACTATGTCATATTGGAAAAGAAAACTCAACCATCATATTTTTGAGAGGAAGAAGTATGCTTGAGTTAAGGATTCCAAGCTACATATTAGAGGAGGGAATTACATAATTCCATATTTCCTCCTCATTAGAGATACCATTTTCATAATGTTATGCACCACTCTATTAGCAACTCAAGGGGGGCATCTCCAATAAAGGATATTAAATTCCCCTTCTAGCACTTGATGTCCTGCGGAATGAGTTTAACCCTCTCCTTTGATGTACTTTGAATAAAAAGCCTTTATCAATCAATCTCTACATTGATATACTACCACATTTGTTGTACAATAGTCTTTATTTCATGAAGAATCACAAATCCTGAAGAATCACAACTCCTTTTACTTCCTCTACCATCGACGACCCTATCAATTAATTTTTATCTGCTCTAAGAATCGTCCTTTTAAAGTCTTGAAAAATAAAACTAGTACTTCACCCATTTAGTCATAGAGAAACTATCACCAAAATTAACATTGAGTCTCCCTTAGATAGGTGTCTGTCATTTCTCCTCCCTCTTTGTTTTGCTTCCACATTTTCCATCCTCTCATGGGATTTGGAAATTTTTTTTAGCATAAATTCTTAGTTCACTACCCTGATGAACTAACCTTTTAAATACCTCTTCATTTATAGCCTACCACATTAGCATTTGATTATGCTAATCCATGTTGCTTTCTTTTCTTCCAGCAAGTAAACTTCCTTCAAAACCAATCAAATAGTGAGTTACTTTGCAATATCAAATATAACTTGTATGGATAATGCTTCCATCTCTACTTTGAAGCATTACATATTAATAATGCATGTGTGTCTATTTCATACTTCTATTCCAAATTTTCCATAGTGAACAAAATATTATGATAGCTCCCCTAAATAAAATTTTAGACCAATGTCAAGGATTAGGTTGGAAAATGAGCCAAGTTGCATGCAAGTTGGTTCGATATTGACTCTGCTCATTTGTTTAGTTAAATGAGATTAGGCTACGCCTTAGTGTTAGGCTTATTTATTAATTGAACTTAATCCAAGCACAAAATTATTATCTCAAATCATTTATAACACTAAGCTTGTGAGTTCAACCTAATTCGATTCATTCATTTAGTTAAATGAGCTAAATTCAAGCCTTACATTAGACTCATTTATTAGACGAGCTAAACTCAAGACTAGGATTTTGTGGCTCAACTCAACTTATATATTACCCTAGAAAGGATATTACTATAAAAAACTTTCCCTAAATGTCACTAGCTTTTATTTTTGAGGGACTCACATCATTACCTCTTTCTAATCTTCATATTAGCTTATATATTGATTTGATAGTAATACATACATTCCTTGTTGTAATAACATGAAAAAATGTATTCCTTAACACTTCCATTTAAAGGGATACATAAGATATCCTCCACATATTGTTCAACCAACAACATCTTCAAATTTTTTTATATTACTTTTTCTCTGGCTGTCATGCGTAAGCTCACAAACATGTATATCCCAATTTTCATGACCATATTGAGAAATGGGCTTGAATTTATGTTATCAAGGTATCCATTGATGGTTCTAAACCTTCACATATTTTCCATTCCCAACAACCTAAATCATCCTTGCTTTTATAACCCTTCTATCTTCCATCATACTTAGCTAAATCAAATTGAGTCAATAGCCTATTTGGGGCAGCATAAAATGCATCGTATGATAATATTTGGACTTCCATATTCTTGTAATCAGTGAATTGAGATTTTTAACAACCCTCTATGTATGTCTCTCTAAAATCACAAGACTGAACAAATTGATGTTACACAAATCCATATTTCCATCTTCCTTAAAATCACACATACACATCCAATTTAACCAAGGGATGCCTTAGTTATTTCCATCTTTGCTCCACCAAAACCTTGATTCCATAGCATTGATTTCATCACACTATGTGCTAGGCAGTATAAATACACACATCAAGTATGTAGGCATGGACTTTAATACTTACTTAATTAAGACCTCTCTGTCATCTTTTAAAACTTTTACATACCTCCAGCTCTCAAGATTTTGTTAGATTCAATCATAGATACTAGCAAACAACAATTTTTTAGATCTATCAATAATCATGGGGAGTTCCAAGTATTAACTATATCATTGCACATCTCTAACCCTCCTAATAGTGTTTTTATCTATTTTATCCTATTTTTATCAGTGTTAGAGTTAAATATAGTTTCATATTTTATTGTCTATCTAGAAGCTCTTGTGTACCTTTGTAGAATATTCCTCCATGTTTGTGTTTCCTTCACATTCAGAATAGAAGATTGTTATATTCAACAACAACAAAAAAGGCATGACAAAAAAAGTGAACTATATATGAATTTAATATCATGAAGCATTTGTCTCTCCATATATGTATGAGTAAGCCTAGACAAGGCTTATACAAATATGATGAATAAATATGGCAAAAGAAAATCACCCACCCAACCCTCTCTATAGGATTATCCTATTTGTTATCTTCCCATTAAGCAACATGTAAAAAATTCATAGAGGAAATACATCTCATAATCAAGTCTACCCAATCATCTTTAAATCTCATCCTCCTCATATGCTCCTTTAGGAAATCCCGTTCCACTCAATTATGAGCTTCACTCATATCCAACTTAAATGCTATCAACCTATGTTTGATTTGTTTTTTTATTATTCATGCTATGTAATAATTTGAAGGCAACCAAGACATTATCAGTCATCCCCTACACAACTCTCCCCTATAAAGACACATTAGGTTTTACCAATAATATTAGGCATAATCAACTTCATTCAATTAACAATAGTCTTTGCACCTAACTTGTATATCACATTACATAAACTAATAGGTATGATTTGAGACATTTAATTGGGATCCTACACCTTTAAAATAAGATATGTATATGTATGATATATACCTTCTAGCATATTACACCCATTCAACATCTATAATACCTGATAAACCACTCCTCTTAATATTTACTTCACTAAAAGGATTTGATAATTCAACATTCATATCTACACTAATTTAGGTATGGATGTCATCTAAAGTTTTGGTCACCTATCCTTTGTTACTCGTGAAAATATTATGGAAATAATCACTATCTATCTCAATTTTGAACCATTTTTCTACCACCAATATAAAGTGTTAAATGATCCCTAAAGTTGATTGTTGTTCAGACCTATGGAGGATTTTTAGTGTAAGGAGCGACTATTTCTATCCCTTTATTTCACATTCAATGCCTTTACCCTTTGATGATAAAGAATTTCATTTGGCTATAATCCCATACTCAGCTCTCCCAACCAATATCTTTACTCTTCCATATCTTCTATAGATTAGATAAGTCTATTAAGTAAGGCCAACCTCTCTTTAGCTTATTTCAATTCTTTCTTAACACTTCCAAAGACCTCCCTTTCCTATCATCTCATATTATAAGTGCACTTATTAATTTTATCCAACACATTTTCATGTGATAAAAATTTGAAATTGTATATTTATAGCCCATTTTAGGATGCAATTTACATTTTTTTATAGTTATCACACCATATACTACTAGATTTTTTCACCTTGTAGGGTTACTACATATACTAAGGGGAAAATAAGAACTTACTTATTAAACAACCTAAAATAGTGTTTTTAAACCTAAAAATCATTGTCTTTCCACATGGGGATCATTTTAGGGTGGTTCAGAGGGTGGAGCATCATTTTAGGTCTATATAACAATATATTATTAATAACCCTATAGAACAAGCCAACATAGTCCAGACGCTACATATACCCTTCATCCTCTATTTTAATTCTCTTATCCTATTAGGTGACCATAGGATAAGAGGATGCTACAAGATAAGAGATGCTACAGGATGTTCACAGAGAATGCTATAAGGAAGATAACCCTATATTACACTATAGGGTGGCTGACCCAATAGGGTAGCCATAGGGTGATAGCTTAAAATTACAAAAATACATGCACATTTGGTTTTGATTATGGTATTCTAAGATTCTTTAAGTTCCCTAGTGGTCCAAATGTCTAGAAATGAAAATTTCCTACATTAGCCACATAACCCTTAAGCCCTATCTTTGGTGTAGCATGCAACTTAAACCATCTTAATGACAATTGTAGTACTAGTAAATAAGGGTATCGCTATATACTGAAGATTGAGATGGTTCACCTCTATTAAATTAGCTCAAAAATAATAAAAATAAAAATTATAAACTATAAAATAAATAAGAAAAACACTAATGAGGCTTTTTAAAATAAAAAAAAATTATAAAAAGAATAAATAAAATAAAATAATAAAATTAATGGATAATTGCAAATATGATAAATATGCTAGAAAATTAAAATCCGCCACTAGATTAGGTCAAAATATAATAATAATTATAAGTCAGTATTTCATTGTGAAAAAGAGATTGACCAAGTTGTAAGCCAAAAGTAGGTCTATAGACCTTATATTACTTCCGAAAATTAATTTATATGACAAAACAACAATATTAATCTTATTAAATACTAAGAGTATAGTAGCAACAAGCAGCTCCTATATTTAACTAGATTTAATGCATTAAGTCCACTTGAAAGGATGCCAATCTAAGTACAATAAGCATGTCTAGCTCTATTCTCTTTTTTTGACCCACACGTATCTAAATATTTTACTACTCTAGTTAGAATCACAAAATTAATAGGTGAATTGTTATCTAACATAGCTGCAATTTATACAAATAAGTTTTAACATATTTATATGGCCACCTAGTAGGTAAATAATCCTACATACTATCACTATGAGGAAACTAGAACAAGGAAGACACCATATAAATTATACTTGAAAAAATTATATATATAAACAATATCAATTAAAATAGAATCAAAGAACAATATCATGAAACAAAGAAAAATAATATCATATCTTAAACCATAATCTAGGGATTTAGTATATTCCTTAACAATCAATAATTATCCAATCATAATGATAGAATTAATTATACAAAATATATATTAAAAATAGAGAAAAAAATAACCAGAATTGATTATGGATAAAAGGTCAAAAATTTATTAAAATAAAATTGTTAAATTTCATATGAAATAAATCTTTCAGTATATTTTTCTCTCTATTTCTCTCTACCGAATTTGATTTTCATGATGCCCTTCTTTTTATTTTCTTTTTCTTCTTTGCTGATGGCACACAACTTCCTTGATCTTGTTGCCCTCTTAATTTCATGCCACTGCCTCTACTTTGGTGACTTTTCTTTTTTGGTTGTTCTTTCTCTTCATTTCTCTTTGACGACCCATATTGTTGCAACCTCCTCTCCTCTGCTAACTTCTACTGCATATTTCCCTTGTTGATGTCTTGTGCCATTTTTTCTTTCTTGTTGTGCCTTTGCTTTTCTTCTGCGTTGCTAGCTCTCTTGTGACCCACTACTCGGCCGCTAACCCCCTTTTTTCTTTACCTACAAAATATAATTAGAAAAATGAATAAATAATCTTGTCATTTAAATTTATTTAATTTATGCTATTTTAGCTTAAATAATAAAATTTATACAATTATTATCACTTAAACATAAAATCATAATTATTCACATATATTACTCAAATAAAATACCAAAAACTAAGATTAAAAGGGTATAAAATATGTCAAAATATGAACACATCAATATCCCCACACTTAGCTTCTTGCTTGTCCTCAAGAAAGTTATAATTCAAACCAATTAAAAATAAACTAACTAGCTACTTTTGTAGATCTCATGATTACACTTAATATGTACAACAAGCCCTTTAAACCCCTAGGCCCCCCTTAGAGGACGAGTAAGGTCTCGTGAGGGTTTCGCAGATGATATATCCAAAAAATCACATACAATAAAAAAATGATAAAACCACACCTAACACCCTTAACCATTGTTGTCTCAGAATCGTTTACTTTCATACATCAAGATTAACAATCAACCAAGATTCTGCATTGGGTGATTTAAGGGATTAATTTCAACATATGGTTCATGCATAAACATGACAAGCATGGACAAATCAATATTATGGATGAAGATCTACCACGCCTTAATCACATCAAGATCCATCCTCACTATGGATACCCTCTATTTTTTCTCCCTTATATCCATGGCTACAAATGAATAGAAATACTCAGGTATGTGAGATAAGATGATAAAGATAACAAATGAAAATATAAAAATAAGGAAGACTCATATTCTTATGGATAAAACCTCATAAAAGATACCAAATACTTGCCAAATGGACCAAACCATATGTTTATATCTTATGACTAATCTTTATCAGATCAAAGGCTGCTCATCTCAAGAATCAAATAAGACTTAATTATTGGTTGTAACGGGTTTAAGGTATAGAAGGGTATAGAGTATTCTAGGATTGTGGTGCTAAAAAGGTCAAGAACTAGTGGAACTCTAATAATCAAATAAAATATAAGAATTAATTCCACACCAAAATTACACATCTCCAACTTAACACCAAACTAGAACTATAAGATAAAAATAGAACATGAATAAAAATTTCTCAACATCATCTCCATATCTCCTTCTCTTCTTTATATCGTATCATTTCTTCTTATTTTTATTTATTTATTTATTTTTACTTTTATTTTCATTTTTTAAAAAGAAAAATGATGACAATACAACTAATATATAAATTCTATCTCTGCCACCAAACATATCAAATTCCTTTATCCGCGTAAATACATATATTTCTTACACAAACACTCACATACCCAACCACTCTATATCCATCATAAATTGATTCCCTTCCACTAGCTTTAATAAAGGGTAAGGATAAGGCCTGAAGGTTATTTAATGTGGGTAGTGAAGAAAAATATATGCTCAATGTATAGGCTTAAAGGGATTCTAAAGGGTGTACATTATGTATACACAAACTAAGGTTAAGCCGTTTGGTTGTGTGGTGGAAAAATCCTAAGTTGCCTTTGTTATTTTCTCAATCAGAGCATGTTTTGACTATAAGCTTCGACTAGTACAAGAGAAAGTTCTAGTAATATCTAGAATCCATTACAAAAGCTATGGCAAGTAATTTGATCAAAGCAATTAGCTTCGACATGTAGATATGTGTTCCCTATATTGAAATTAACACAAAAAATCTCCACTTGCTTTATCTAAATTTTATGATCCTCTTTTCGTTAGATTTCAAATATATACTCCTCATTAACTAGTTAAGGGCTTCTATGACTCTAAAAATACTAAAAAAAAATTGCAATTTTTTTATGTAAACAAATAAGACACTCACACCCCCCACACTTAAATCACATATTGTCCTCAATGTGTAAATAACTAAAGGAACATGTAATCTTTAAGTATGGAGAGAAAAAAATCAATTATATAAAAACAACTAAAGGGTAGAAAACTCCCCTAACACATTGGGATGCCTCCCAAGTAGCTCTCGTTTTTATGTCTTCAGCTTGACATGATCTAGGTTTACTCATTGAAGGTGGGTACTTACAATTGAGAGCTGTTTTACCAAATTCCTCCTCATATTGATCATCTATATCTTGCAAGGTAAGAAAAGATAAAATATTAGTTTTGATAAAATATTTGACCCAACAAGAATGCAACTTAACTATCATGAGATTTAATCTTGTGTGTAAAGAGAGAATTTTTTGCCCGAAGTTAATGTATGATGGTCTCTCTATTAAATAAGGAACATATTGCCCCATCTCAAATTCTTTTAACACATCTTTCTAACATAACCTCTCCTTTAGAGCATTCCACTTCTTATTAGATGTATCCAAGATGATATGATTACTCTCTTAAATCTTTAACCCACATAACTTGCTAAAAGAGGGAAAACAATGAGTAGGGTTAGCATAAATAAAATCATAGTGGTTCAAGTGCTTAACTCATGTCTCCTAGTCATCTCTAAGCAAAATTAAGGAATAAATGTTTAAATATGGTCTATGGTAGATGAAAGTGATAGTCTTGTCATCCATATGCTTCTCTTTGTTCATGTTATCCTTATTTTGATGA
The DNA here is from genome assembly GCA_039764185.1 of Tamarix austromongolica. Lineage (NCBI taxonomy): Eukaryota > Viridiplantae > Streptophyta > Magnoliopsida > Caryophyllales > Tamaricaceae > Tamarix > Tamarix austromongolica. The sequence continues at coordinate 42,847,809 of CM077809.1, read as the reverse complement.
GACTATTCTTCTACTTTTACAAGCTCTTCTTCCACACGACCATGCTTTTCAATATGTTCCATGGGGACCTCGTCAACTAACTCATCCTCACATACGAACATGGCATCATCATACTCATAACTCCCCCTTGAATTAAGAAATGAAGTATTAGAGAACTCCTTTTGTGCTTGTAATTGATTTATTATGTTGTCCACATAACTCATTTGCTCCTCTAACACTGACATCCTTTCATTTTCTTTAAGTTGACTTTGTATAAGTTGGTTTTTCCAGTTTGTCAATGCTTCAAAAAGCTTGTCCATTTTTTATGAAGTTAAGGGTTCTAAAACTAAAGAATATTATTGTTGAGGATATGGATAATATTTTGAAGCTTCATATTCAAGTTTATAATCGTCTTGATATGGCACTTGATAACGATCATTTATCTTCCATCCAAAGTTGGAGTGATGCCTCATTCCCGAATAGTATGTACTAGTGTAGGGGTCATGTCCTTGGAAACCATTGAAAGCTTGAGTACTGGGTTGTGTCCATCCTCCTCCTCTCATAGCCTGTGAATGGTAAGCATATGAATTTCCTTGTGTGTGACACACTCTGCTTATATTAATAACTCTAGTAGTTGTTGCAACCTGTAAAACAAGAGTAGTGAGTTGGTTAAGTATATCATCAAGGATACTTAAACATACCTCATTTACTCTAGCATTAAGATTCATGCAAAGTTGTCCATAGCCCAAGGATCCTCTCATAGAAACTTGAAGAGACGCCAACACTTCAAAGGAAAAGGTTAATAGTGAAATAAAATACACCAAAAATCATAAAATAATAAAAAGAAAACACTAAAAAACACACTTACCACTAAAAACACCTATTAATTTAGAGGCTTGAGTGCCCACAAACACCTATTAAAAAACACACTTACCACTAAAAACACCTATTAAAAAACACACTTACTCTAGTTAAAATTACAAAACTATTTGGTGAATTGTTATCTAACATAGCTACAATTTATACATATAAATTCTAACATATTTATATGGCCCCTAGCAAGTAAATAATCCTACATAATATTACTATAAGGAAACCAGAATAAGGCATGCACCATATAACTTATACTTGACAAAATTATATATATAAATGATAGCAATTAAAATAAAATTAAAGAACAATATCATGAAATTAAGGAAATAATATCATATCTTAAAGCATAATCTAGGGTTTTAGTCTATTCTCCAACAATAAATAATCAGTCAGTCATAATGATCAAATTATTTATACAAAAATATATATTAAAAATATAAATTAAAAATAAAGAAAGAAATAACTAGAATTAATTATGGATGAAAGGTCAAAAATTTATTCAAATGAAAATTTATTAAATTTCATATGAAATAAATCTATGGGTATATTTTTCTCTCTATTTCTCTCGGATGAATTTGATTTCCATGCTGCCCTTCTTTTCTTTTCTTTTTTTATTTTTCTTCTTTTTCTTTTTTACTGCCCTCTTAATTTTGTGTCGCTGCCTCTACTCTGATGGCTTTTCTTTTTCGGTCGTTCCTTCTCTTCTTTTTCTCTCTAACGGCCTGTATTGTTGCAACCTCCTTTCCTCTGCTGACTTCTACTTCTTATTTCCTCGGCTGACGTCTTGGGCCATATTTTCTTACCACCCCCTTTTTTCTTCTTTTTATCTTTACCTACAAAATATAATTAGAAAAATAAATAATTAAACTTATACTTTAAATTTATTTAATTTATTTCATTTTAGCACAAATAATAAAATTTATACAATTATTATCACTCAAACATAAAATTATAATTATTCACATATATTACTCAAATAAAATACCAAAAACTAAGATTAAAGGGGTATAAAATATGTAAAAATATAAACCCATCAATCTTCACCTACCCTATAAATAGAATGAGATGAATAAATTAGTGGGAACCTCCAACCCTTTTTTGGAAGAAAAAAGAAATTAAAGGAAAAATAAAGGGAGTAATCCAAACAAATAGGGAAGAAGCAATGGAAATAGAGGAGAAGCCTAGGAGTTTCTAGCTCAAGGTTGAAGATGAAGTTCAAAGAAGAAGAAAATTCACTCACCCTAGCAAGAGCAACAACAACTACCTTTGACAGTGTAATCTCCCCTATCCTCTATATCTTTTTATCTTCACTCCTATTCTTAATGGTATGAAATTGTAGCATGGGAATCATATGTGGAGAGGATCAATTTGATCCATTTTTTGTAACATGCCAAATGTTATAGAATTATTCATGTTGATTTGGGTATTTCATTTTGATGTTTTACATGATTGTGTATGTTGAATGCTAGCCACATTTAGAACTTACACCTATGTGAAGGTTGGCCAAGATAAACAAGGCTAATAGTGTCAAAATGGTGTCAAGATTGCCACAAAGATGTTTTCAAGCTCTTGTATTAATACTAGGAAGCTCATTGTGTGACATTGTAAGGGGCCATGTACTCAAATGATAATAGCTTGATATTATGCTTCACCCTAGGTGAAACTTAGTGAAAAAGGAGTATTGAGACACTATAGAATATGACATGCTATAGTGTGAAGAGTGTTGTAGTGTTAGGTCACATGAGAGTCCCCTCTCCATAGCCTTTACATCTAATATCTTCCTACCCTACCAACTTAGTTTATGTTTCCTTATTATTAGCATTTTTTCCGTCTTCCTCTTACTTGTTTATGTGATTATATTATTCGTAGCATAATTCACCTTTTCTCTACTTTTAATCATTTTACCCTATACCATTTTCTCCCCTAATAGTTTAGTACATTTTAGTCCTTGTGGGAATGATACTCTACTCACTCTTTATTATTTGGACAAATGTTTATACTTGCACCCTATGTTGTGACACTTCTTACCCTATAATATATAATTGTTTAGCCACATCAAACTAAGTTTTATTAGAGGAAGAAACCTAAAAAAAATAGAGGATAACCCATTGAGGTTCTAGCTTAAGGTTGAAGATGAAGTGCAAAGAAGGAGGAAATTCACTCATCTTGGCAGTAGTAGCAATAGTTGTTGGGGGTGTATTCTCCTTTATCCTTTATATCCTTTTCTTTTATCTTCTAATATTAATGGTCCGTTATTACAACATGGAAATTAAAATGAGTTAATTCCATATGTAGGGAGGATTAATTTGATTTATATGTGGTAACATTCCAAACGATGTAGCGTTGTTCATGTTGATGTGGATATTTTATTTTGATGTTTTGCATGTTCATGTGTGTTGCATGTTGACCACATTAAGCACTTATACAACCCTATTAAGCTATAATATGATAAGTAGGGTGGACTGTGCCAAAATGGTAATAAGGTTGGCACATATGTGTGTTTAGGCCTTGAGAGTAGCACTAGGAAGCTCACAGTGTGACAATTTAAGGGCTTGTATACTAAAATGGTGACAATTGGAAAGTATGTTTCATCTTGAGTGAAGCTTAGCGAATATAGGAGTGATAATACTCTACGGGATATGACATGTTATATTGTGAAAAGTGTTACAATGTTAGGTGACATGAGAGTTCCCTCTATGCGGTCCTTAATCTTGAATAGAGGTGGCAATCGGGTCAGGAGGGTCGGGTTCGGGTCAGGTCATAGCGGGTCGGGTCATTTCGGGTCATTTAATTTGTCGGGTCAGTTGAGGGTCTGGTTGGGTCATTTTGGGTCAATTTGTCAGGTCTGGTAGGTTCTGGATCATTTCAGGTCACTTTGTTGGGTTGAGTCGGTTCTGGGTCAGGTCATTTCGGTTCTAGGTCAATTTGTTGGGTCGGGTCGGTTTTGGATTGGGTCATTTTAGGTTAATTTATCGGGTAGGATCAGGTTTAGGTTAAGAAAACTTGGATTCAAATCATGTTGGGTTAACTTAATTGGTAGGGCCGGGTTGGTTTCGGGTTATTTTCTAGTTCACATCAGTAGGTGGCTTCGGCCCGTTCAGATCATTTCATATAATATGACGGGTTAGTTCCGCTGTGCCCGAGTTGTTTCGAGTTAAGTTGATGGGTGGGGTCATTTCATACAATTTGACAGGTTGGATTTAATTAGTTACGGGTTAACTTAATGGATCAGATCGGGTCAAGTTTTGACGGGTTGATTCATATTCGAGTTTAGACAATTATCACTTTATAAATATTAAATATTAGAGACAGACAATCATAAGATTAATATTGCACATAAAAGAATTAAAAGTATTAAATGCACTTTATTTTCACAAATAAATAATAAAGATATTTATAAATTTTAATCATATAAAATATTGCGCTTTGAATCAAATAAAGATATTTAATATTGATTATAATTTATTTGATAATGTAACATATTTAATTACTTAAAAAAAGATAATTTTATAAAATAAAGATGGTCAAAACAAGACTATAAAATGTATAATTATCATTTATTACATCGTATATATTAGATACAATCATAAGATTACTAGTAAAGATAAATGAAATAAGAATAATATATGTGTTTTATTTTTACAAAGGTAAATAATAAAGATATTTATAAGTTTTAACACTATTATATTTGATTGCTTAAAATATTTATAAATTTTACAAGTAAAAATATTAGATGTTTATCATATATTATATTTAATTGATTACTTAAAATATTTGATTACTTAAAAAAAGATAATTTTATAAAATAAAGGTGAGCATAACAAGAATATACAATGTATAATTATAATTTATTACATTGTAAATATTAGATACAATCATAAGATTATTAGTAAAGATAAATGAACTAAGAATATTATATGTATTTTATTTTTATAAAGATAAATAATAAAGATATTTATAAGGTTTTAATAGTATTATATTTTATTGCTTTAAATATTTATAAATTTTACAAGTAAAAATATTAGGTGTTTATCATATATTATATTTAATTTATTACTTAAAATATTAGATTACTTAAAAAAAGATAGTTTTATAAAATAAAGGTGAGCATAACAAGAATATACAATGTATAATTATCATTTATTACATTGTAAATATTAGATACAATCATAAGATTACTAGTAAAGATAAATGAAATAAGAATATTATATGTATTTTATTTTTATAAAGATAAATAATAAAGATATTTATAAGGTTTTAATAGTATTATATTTGATTGCTTTAAATATTTATAAATTTTACAAGTAAAAAATATTAGGTGTTATCATATATTATATTTAATTGATTACTTAAAATATTTGATTACTTAAAAAAAGATAATTATATAAAATAAAGGTGAGCATAACAAGAATATACAATGTATAATTATCATTTATTACATTGTTTATGTTAGATACAATCATAAGATTACTAGTAAAGATAAATGAAATAAGAATATTATATGTGTTTTATTTATACAAAGGTAAATAATAAAGATATTTAAAAGTTTTAAAAGTATTATATTTGATTTCTTTAAATATTTATAAATTTTATAAGTAAAAAATATTAGGTGTTTATCATATATTATATTTATTTGATTGCTTAAAATATTTGATTACTTAAAAAAAGATAATTTTATAAAATAAAGGTGAGTATAACAAGAATATACAATGTATAATTATCATTTATTACATTGTAAATATTAGACACAATCATAAGATTACTAGTAAGGATAAATGAAATAAGAATATTATAGGTGTTTTATTTATACAAAGGTAAATAATTTATACAATAAAGGTGAGTATAATAATACTATACAATGCATAATTATCATTTATTACATTGTATATATTAGATACAATCATAAGATTACTAGTAAAGATAAATGAAATAAGAATATTATATTTGTTTTATTTTTACAAAGGTAAATAATTTATAAAATAAAGGTGAGGATAATAATACTATATAATGTATAATTATCATTTATTACATTTTATATATTAGATACAATCTTAAGATTACTAGTAAAGATAAATGAAATAAAAATATCATATGTGTTTTATTTATACAAAGGTAAATAATATAGATATTTAAAAGTTTTAAGAGTATTAGATTTGATTGCTTTAAATATTTATAAATTTTACAAGTAAAAATATTAGATGTTTATCATATATTATATTTAATTGATTACTTAAAAAATTTAATTACTTAAAAAATATAATTTTATAAAATAAAGGTGAGCATAACATGAATATACAATGTATAATTATCATTTATTACATTGTATATCTTAGATACAATCATAAGATTACTAGTAAAGATAAATGAAATAAGAATATTACATGTGTTTTATTTTTACAAGGTAAATAATGTATAAAATAAAAGTGAGTATAATAATACTATACAATATATAATTATCATTTATTACATTGTATATATTAGATACAATCATATGATTACTAGTAAAGATAAATGAAATAAGAATCTATCCATATCCCTCATACATATTAGCAATCTACAAAGTATTTTTAGTTATAAATGAACTAAATTTTATTTTTAAAGTCTCAAGAGATCAAAATATAGTATTAACTTACACAAATATATATTATACCAATACTTTAATTTAAAAAAAAGCTAACAAAAATAGTTCAACTAGTTTAATATTTATTTAGAGCATGTAGTGTAAAATAATATATTCTAATTTCAAATTTAGAGATTTTAAATTTAGAATTGTGGTTATGGGAAAAAATTTACTTACAAATTCTGTGTGCTTCAATAATTTTGAGTTCTCGATCTTTGTGTGCAATACATAAACTATAAGGGCTACACGTGATGAATGCATGTTGTCGTACGGATCATTAAAGTTGATTTTTGATACTTTTTAATATATTTTTAGCTAAATTTATACTGTTAGAATATATATATAACACAGTTAATATTAATAGTAAAAAAATTTACCTACAAAACTATTATTTTTTTATCCAATAATTTTTATATCATTTATTCTATCTTTTTTTTTTCATATTCATTTCTCTACATAATTTATCTTATTAATTTCTCTAGTTGTATGTATTTTATTAATTTCTCTACTTATATTTATTTTATTAATGTTATTATATTTATATTTTTATTGTAATATTTTTATTAATTATTATTATTATAGTAAAAAATATAATAGGTTATTTTAAACATAGTTTAAATTAAATATTAATTTTATATATTTTCATAAATTATTAATTATTATATAGAAATTGATATAAATTAAAAATTAAATAATGTAAAATATAAATAATTAATATTATATTTTATAAAAATAATTAAATATTGTAAATTTAAAATTGATAAGCGTAGAATACTAAATTATATTTAAAGTAAATTAATAAAATTAAAAGAAAAAATATAACTAAAACTTTAAATTTAGCGTTGTAACGTGAGATACTCTTAATACGGAGTATAATTTTTTCTTGTTGGATTTTGTAGGTGATAACTAATAAAAGATACTATTATGCTCTTCTATTAAGAGTTTTTTCAAATAAGTGGATTAGTGGAACACCTTTTGAAAATTATTTTACAAGCTTACAACTGGATGTTTGCCTTTTTTATTTTGGTTTTTTATTTATTAATAATATATTTTATTAGGATATCATTAATAAATAAGAATGTCTAGGGTAAAATTATGAAAAATAAGTACAATTTATAAAATGCTAAATTTTTCAAAGCTTTAAATGAATAATAAAACACGTGTAATTTATTATTATTATTATTATTATTATTATTATTATTATTATTATTATTATTATTATTATTATTATGTTTGATCGGGTTAATATTTGGTCAGATCGGGTAAATGTCGGGTCAGGTCAACGTTCGATCGGGTCGGCTCCGAGTTTGGTCAAAGCGGGTCGGATCACTATCGGATCGGGTCAATGACGGGTTGGATCAAGTCAGGTTCGGGTCAGGTTATTTTTATTGGATCAGTTACGGGTCGGGTCTAGGTCAGGTCAGGTTGCTAAATTTTTCAGGTCTTATCGGGTCGGATTTCGCTCGGGTCAGGTCGGGTCAACTTTTGCCAACTCTAATCTTAATATCTTCAACTTAGCTTACATTTCCTTGTTGTTGCATCTATGTTAATTTGCTTAATTGTTTACGTGATTATGATGTTCATAGCGTAGGTCAACTTATTCTCTCTTTCTAGTCATGTTCGCCCTATAGTATTTCCTACATTGCCAATGTAGTACAAACCAGTCCTTGTAGAAATGATACTCTATAGTTCATATTTGTGTAGCTACATCACACACCACCATACCAGCTTTCTACTCTTTGTAGCCGATTTGAAGTAACTACTTTTTTGTAGTCACTATAGTCCACATTTTATCAAATCAAATAAATCTTCTAGTCGTGCCACACTTCTCTCTGCATTAATCATTTTCAAAGGAGCATGATCTGACCTTTCTCGCTGCATATGCTCCACTACAAGACCCAGGAACATCGCAACCCAATCCTAGTGGCCGCCACTTTTTCCAATCTACATCGAACATTATCGTTGTCACTACGCCCATTATCAAAAGTGAATAGGTAACCACTAAATCCCTCGTCCACCAATTTGCAATCCTCCAAAATCTTCCTAAAACTACGATAACATCCTTTCCATCCTCAGCGGGCCGCCTAGCTTCTCGTGATGATAAGCTATTTCATTAAAATCTCGTGATTCTATCAACCGCAACACCATTATACAGAAGTTCTTTAATCGATTAAATTCGGTACAAGCTAATCTTCTCTCCAATGGAAAAATAATACTAGGTTTCTCTCTCCTGATAAAATATCGGATTAGAGAAACTGTAGAGGTGTTTCCTAACCGTTAAAAGATCTCGCCGCCATCTATTCGCCCCAGCGGGGCACACTGCCCACATGTCCCGCCTGTTCATAAGTAGGGAACAAACCCCCAGAAGCTCGAACTAACATTGTTTGCTTCCCAGTTTGAACATATTTCCCTCCTCCAAACTAGTGTTCGCCGTTGGCCTCAATACTGCCTGTCTGCAACGCCTTGCCCCTCTGGCATCTTTTGCTACTGCTCCTGCCTTATAACAAGGTACTTCCACTTTGTGCGCACTCTCTTGGATTTCTCAGATAGACCCGTAACCATCTCGAAGTGCACACCCTGAGGCAGACTCTGCACCCATACTTATTGCCTCTTTGGTCTCATCGTTTGGTTGCTGTGCTACACTAGACTCTGCACCCATGCGTATTACCTCTTTATCCTTCGATGCCCCAGTCCACATATCAGAGTTTAAAGAAGCCTCAATGCAATAGCCTCCTTGCCCTTCACATGTCGTTATCTCCACTCCGTTGTCTTGACTCAGCTCTGACCCACTTTCTACCGATGAATTTGTGTTTTCAAAATAAAATTTCTATAGAGGCCCCTTCCCCTGCCCCATAACCAGTAGCCCCACTCCCTTTTGCATGTTTGGTCTCCAGTCGGTTTTCCTTTCCAAGCAGATCTCTTCTGCGTTTTGGTGAAGCACGTAGCCGCACCCCGAATTTGTATTGATCGTGCTCTCCACCGATCTCAGCAAAAGTTGGGGGATTTTTAAATATTTAACTTGGATTGTCTTCACTTTCCCCTAGCCAAATCTTATCTTCAGCTTTTTCTGCAACGCTTTGTTAATGTCCATCTTGACTTTCACTCTCGTCGATCTACACCAGTTCCTTGCCACGTCCTCATTGAACTCCACAAATCAACCCAACAGATTCCCGATGAATTACCTATTACGTTTTGATCACCTGTTGAACGACACTTCATACAATCGAACCCAATACACGGCCGAGTGAAATCTAGTTTTTGAAAGTTTCATGCCATTAGTGATTAGCTAAAGGAAAGCAGGTGGTTGTCAAAATACTGAGGGTCGTTATTAAGAACCCAAACTGCCTCGTGCCTCCTTCCAAACTCGAACACGTACAGATTTGTTTCTCCTTGATAATAAAATCCTTACTAGATGTCCAAGCTAGCGCCATCATGTTCTTAAATGCTCTGGAATCGTAGCATCGTTCAGTGGGAAGTTTCCCAATCAGTGATCTACAAACTCCCTCACGCTCCTACGTTCCATAGATGTAACACCCTAGTTAGGAGATTACATGCCGCTATCGATATGAAAGAACCCATGTAGGTAATAAGGCCAAAGCACAACAAAACCAAAGAATCAATAAGTGTAATAACCAACTTTATTACAAGCTTATGAATTGCTCCCTAAATTCAAACACCGACAAAATAGATAGACAAATGACTACCACTCTGCTTATCAAAAGCGACAAACGTCACAAAGTATAACAGACTAAAAACCATTGAATAAACAACTAAATAATGGACACATGCAATCAATCCCAAGACTACCGTCACGCGGTGACTCTTTTTACATAAGTTTTTTCATGCTGCACTTAAAAGCACAATTCCTTTAGAGCTTACTAAGTTAACATTTCTAATACTTAGGCTATTAGCAAGCCTTTAAGGACAAAAAAGAACACCAACACTTGGAGAACTTTAGAAAACTTAGAGAATATGAGAGAGAGAGAGAGAGAGAGAGAGAGAGAGAGAGAGAGAGAGAGAGAGAGAGAGAGAGAGAGAGAGAGAGTATGAAGAGAACTCTTAATTGATGAGAGAAGAGAGAGCTTACAACTTGGATGATGATGGGAGTAAATGATGTGGTCCTCTATTTATAGTTGAGGTCCTCCTCCATTTTTCCCCTTTGGTGGATGGTTCTAGATCTTTCACAACCTATAGATATTTCTAGAGACCTTTCTAGGTTGTGACATCCTCCCCCACCTAAGACCTTGGCGTCCTCATCAAGTCCTTGGTGGTCTTGAAAGCCTTGATCTAATCACAGAACTGTCATAAGTCCTCTTCATATTCCCAGCTCACCTCACTATCGTGTAAGCTCTTCCAGTGCACAAGGTACTCATGTGCTTGGAAACTCCTCTTGTTGACTTTTCTCTATCAACCACCACCTTTGCAACCTCCCTTTTATAGGACACTATATTCGTAGGTGGAGTTCGAAAGACTTCACCCCTACTTGGATCATCTTCATCCTTATAATAAGTCTTTAGGAAACTCACATGGAACATAGAGTAAACCTTCAACTTTGCAGGCAATTCCTACTTATACGAAGTCTTTCCAACCTTCTTCACAATGGGGTACGACCCCTCGTACCTCTGTGTCAAGCCCTTGTGCACCTTTTTATAAGCCTTGAATTGCTAGGTTGGAAGCTTCACCATTAAATCATCTCCAACCTAGAATGACCTGGGCTTATCATTAGCCCATTTCTTCATCCTTTTTGCTACCTTGGACAAGTTTGCCTTTACCAAGTCTAGCTACTCATCCCACCCTTTAGCATATTTGAAGACTGTAGGGCTAGGTCATGTGTATCCCTTGGCAAGCTCCCACGCAGATATAGGTTGGTGACCCATTACCAATTCAAAAGGACTCCTATATGTGGACTAACTCCTCTAGAGATTATAGGAGAATTGGTACACATCTAAAAGCATAGCCCAATCCTTCCGGTTGGCACTCACAAAGTGCGTCAAGTAGATCTCCAACAAGTGATTCACCCACTCTGTCTTCCCATCAGTTTTTGGGTGAAAACTTGTAGAGAAATATAAATTAGAGCCTATGAGCTTGAATATCACTCTCTAAAGTTTTCCTACGAATCATGGGGCTCGGTTACTGATGATACTTCGAGGAACGCCCCAATACTTCACAACATGTTTGAAGAATAAGCGCCCAACTTTCTCAAATGTGCAATCTCATGGAGCTGGGATGAAGGTTCCATACTTAGAGAATTGGTCAACCACCACCATAATGGAACCACATCTTTCTGAAGTAAGGAGTGTCGAGATGAAGTCCATAGATATTATTTCCTATGGCTTCTCTAGAATAAGAAGAGGTCTAGTAGATCTGCAAGCTTGCTTTGTTTCACCTTGTTTTGTTGACATAGTTGACAAGTCTTCACATATGTCTCAACATCATCCTACATGTTACGTCAAGAGTAAGATTTCTTAAGTAAAGCGAGAGTCCTACGCATATTAGGATTTCCCACCTGCTTAGAGTTGTGATACTCCTTCAACAACTCCTTCCGTAAGTTATCCCACTTATGCACGTAGATTCAGCGACAAACTGTGTAGAGCAAGACGTCTTCCACCTAGAACCTTCTTATCTTCCCCTCCTTATAAATTTCCACCATGTTCTTGACCAAGTGATCCTAGTCCAAGCCTTCTCGAACTCTATCCATAAGATCACAATGTAGCTAGCTCATGGTTGCTAGCTCCATCTTCTGACTCAATGCATCCATGACTACATCAGCCTTGCTCGAATTATACTCCATGATATAGTAGAACTCGACGAAGAAATCCTGCCACCATGCTTGTTTAGGAATTAACTTCTTTTGCCTATGAAAGTATCTGGTAGCAATGTTGTTGGTCTTGATCACAAACTGACTCCCAAGCAAGTAGTGCATCCACACCCAAAGGTAATGAATAATAGTCTTCATCTCCGTATCGTGCACCAGATATCTCCTCTTTATGTCATTGAGTTTCCATCTCTTGTAGGCTATAGGACGATTCTCCTACATCAATACACCCTCTATAGCAAAGTCTAATACATTAGTGTGCACTTCGAATGACTTCAAATAGTTAAGAAGAGCTAGGACGAACTCTTCCATCATAACTTAAGATCTTCAAAGTCCCTTTGGTATTCCTTCTTCCACTCCCAAGTGATCTTCTTCTCAGGCAACTTGGTCAAGGGTGTGGCCCTTGCTAAATAACCCATGATGAATAATCAATAATAGTTAACAAGACCAAGAAAATACCTTAGCTATAACACATCGTTAGATGATTCCCACTCTGCAATAGCTCGCGCCTTGTCTTCATCCATAAAGATTTCCCCCTTCACAATGGTGTTCCTGAAGAATATAACTTCCTCTTGGGAAAATGAGCATTTCTCTAACTTCACAAAGAGATCATTTTCTTTGAGTACTTGGAAGAATTTCCTTAGGTGTTCAACATACTCACCTAAGGTCTCACTTTAAACCACAATATCATCCAATTATACCACCACAAACTTATGCAGAAAGTGGTGGAAGATCTTATTCATTAAAGTGAAAAAAGTTGCAGGTGTATTTGTAAGACCAAAGGGCATAACCAATAATTCATAAGATCCATACCTAGTCACACATGTAGTATTAGCCTCATCCCCTTTGGTTATGGGAACTTGCTAGTATCCCAACCTCAAATCCAACTTGGAGAACCATCGTACTTTCCTAAGGCTATCAAACAAGTCGGCCACCAACAGAATGGGATAGTTGTTCTTCACAGTCACTTATTTTAGTGCCCTATAGTCGATACACATCCGGAGGCTTCCATCATGTTTCCTTTAAACAGAATTGGTCACTAAATGGAGCTTTGGATGACCTTATCAATCCTACATCCAATAGTTGCTTGATTTGCTTCCTCAACTCTTCTAACTCTAGTGGGGCCATCCTATAAGGACCCATTATTGGAGGCTTGGCTCCTAGCTCCAACTCAATCATATGATCCACCTTCCTCCTAGGTGGTAGCTTCTTCGGAAGCTCAAGTGGCATCACATCCTCATACTCCTTGAGGACTCTCTTAATCTCTTTGGGTACTTCTAACCCAACGGGCGAGGACTCTTCCTTCAACGTGGCTAACAATGTGACCTCACCCTTCTTGAGTGCTTTATATACTTGCATAGCAAAAAGTATCTTAGACTCCACCTTTTCTCGTACTAGGGGCACAAAATGTGACTCCCACCGCTTAGAAATATGCATGGTGTTAACATCCAAAAAGGAGAGTGGGCATACCTTATCGACAAACTCCATGCCAAGCACCATTTTGAACTTGTCCATAGGTAGCACTATCAAATCCACCATGCCTTTACATTTGTCCAATCGAATGGGTACTCATTGAGCAACATCAAGGATCAGACTTGAAGCTAAGTTTACTACCTTCATCCATCCTATCTCTTTGGAGTATCAAATCCCAAGTCTTGTGGCTTCCCCTTCAGCCATAAAGTTGTGAGTGGTTCCTATGTACACCAAAGCCTTCATGTCTCCGCAATTTACCTCATCTTTGACATAAATCAAGCTCTCGAATGTAATAGGCTCCCCTTTTGGAACCTCCTTATCCTTAGCCTTGAGTGAGCTTAGGAAGCACATTGAACCTATTTGTACCTCCTTATCACTTGATGTCCCTTCTTATCTAAGGGAAATAATATGGGCATTCAATTGCTTCCTCTTAGGATAGTGGAAGGACGTGTGATCCCCTTAACAAATGAAGCATGTTCTTTTCTAGAAGTGATCATTTCCCCCTTCATGCTTTCCTTTCCACTTGGGTAGGTCTCCTTCCTTATGTGATTTCTCTCCCCTACCAAGGGAAACTCAATGAAGGATTCCAACTCCCGTATGGCTAAAGCAAGGTCTTGTACAATGTGGTGCCTCTCAACTCTTGCTCCACCCATGTTTGCAGACCATCTATAAAGTAGAGGAGTTGGTTCTTCTACAACATGTCTAGTTTCTCAAGAATAGAGGAGGTATACTCTTTGATATATTCTTTGATGGTACTAATTTTCTTTAAGCTCCTTAACTTCTTAACCATGGCCTTCTCAACATTCATGGGATAGAACTAAGCCTTAATATCTTTCTTAAAGTCCTCCCATTTACTGATAGCCACCACATCTCTTTCAATATCACCACTACAACATCTCCAACATAGCATATCATCATGCTCAAGGTAGAGTGTGGTGGTATCAATCTTGTTAGCATCATCATCCATACCTACACGATGCATATATCTTTCTACCATCTAGATAAAATTATCAAGTTCTTTATCGTTGCACTTACCTCCATACTTGTGTGGCTCGAGGCCTTAGACCCTTGATCCTCCAATGTGACTGGAACTCCTTCTTTGGTTGAGATCCCATCTCAATGAAACATATTCATCCCTAAGGGTGACAAACTCCTCCCTTAGGGTGCCAAACTTCTTTTGGAATTCCTCCAAGAAGAGGTTGATGCCACCATGGATTTCCCCACGAATATCTTGACCAAGATATTCATCCAACACATCGAGTCTCTCCACCAACTTATCCATCATTCTCTCCACCCAAAGAACCCTTTCTTCAAGTGAAGAGAGTAGGCTCTTGGATAGTGACTTATCTTTGGAAAAACCTTTATATTTCTTCTCACATTCTCTACCTTGGGTCTCCATAGAGATGGTCGTCTCACTTGGGTTCGTTTCTCACTCTTCGTTCGCCATGGATACAATCCCTTGTAACCAAAGCTTCTCTTTTAACTTGGATCTAATACCATGTGTCACGAGGTGATTATTTTCACCTAAATCTTTCCTGTGTGTAACTTAGAAGGACAACTCCTTTCGTGCTCACTAAGTTAGTATTTCCAATGCTTAGGCTATTACTAAGCCTTTGAGGATGAGTAATAAAAATAACACTTAGAGAACTTTAGTAAACTTAGAGAATATGAGTGAGTGAGTGAGTGAGTGAGTGAGTGAGTGAGTGTGTGTGTGTGTGTGTGTGAGAGAGAGAGAGAGAGACTATGAGGAGAACTCTATATTGATGATAAAGGAAAGAGCCTAAAACTTGGATGGTGATGGGAGCAAATGAGGTGGTCCTCTATTTATACTTGAGGTCCCCCTCCATTTTTCCTCTTTAGTGGAAGGTTCTAGATCTTCTGCAACCCATAGATATTTTTAGATACCCTTCTAGGTTACAAGATATTTTGAAAGATTCTTCTAGATCCCTTCATGATCCTTCTAGCCTTTAGAATTTTAGAAAGTTCCATACCATTCTAAGACATATCTAGGCATTTAAATTAGGATTCACACCATTCTTTATGCTTCTATACAATCCTACTAGATTTTACACAACTCTAGAATATTCTACAACCTTCAGGACAAAAATGAAAAAAAAAAATAGGTTGTGACACTACGCTCTCAATATCAGTGCTTCTAGCAAAGAATATTGCTCATCATCTAAAATGTTATTAAAGTAATGAGAAAAACTAAATCTCAGCAAGTAAATGACCCACTGTTTAAAATAGAGACCAAGCCATAAAACAATATATATATTCAAAAAAATCATTAAGATACAATGGAGTAGAATAAATAATTATACTTTCAAAAATAAATATAAATAAATTGAGATCACTCTATCAATAATGAAAAAGTAGGAATTATAAACAATGATCCAAAACCCAGATGATAATTAATTAAATCAATGATTTCTCAATAAAAAAAATAGTTAGGTTGGTAGGATTTGATAATCAATTCAATCATAATGGTAACAATCAATATCAATCAAATAAAAGGTTTAGAGTGATTATTACCATTGCGTATGTCAATTAAAATGTCATATAAAAGATCACTCATGGAAAGGTCCAAAAATGACAGACTAATCAATGAGTCCTCTGGTTGTTAACGAGGTCCAGTCCTAAGTAGTGCAGTATAAGCAAAAGCAATACCGATTAGTTACCCCATATTGATAAATTGAGCAGAAAGGGTTTACCCCACCCTTAGGGGTACAATCACAAAATATTTTAGAAAATATCCTATTAAAATATGATAAAATAATTTCTCGAATAATAAATGACTACATTAAAGTAATAATAAAAGCTTGATCTCATTTTTGTTCAAAATCTTGAGTGCAAAATTTAGATATTTATGACATAAAATAGACAAAGTTTTTAAATAATATCTTTTAAAAAAACAAAGAATGAGAAAAAATTGTAATAGATGTATTTTTAAGTACAAAAGGGCCAATGGACAATTTACTTACCTCAAGATGCTATTCAAATCAATATCAAGTAAACAATCGGGCAATCCTATAACACAATTTAGCTTACTATTAATACAAATTAGAAACACTAACTAAATAGCATACTCAAGTTTACCCATGAAATTTATTTATCAATTTATTCCCAATATTTAATATTTATCTCCGAATGGTTATACCAAATTTTTTGATTAATTAGTATCTTAATTCTCATTATTTATGCACAAAAAGAAGATCTAGAGCTAATTAACCTAAGACTTGATTAACCATAGCATAATAATCTAAATCAACTTATATCTTCTCAACTAAAATTTTTATTAACATTTAATACCCCTATCTTGTCATCCTAGCAACACATAATATTTCTATCAAATGTAAGCTAGGCTACTAAGAACACCATCACATTAATATTTTAATTATTGTTTTGTTTCCACTTCTTCCCTTCTTTCTTCTTTTATTATTTTTTATAGTATCTGTCACCATCAAGTTGTTTCTTATATTTTGCACTACTATTTTAAATTACTCTATGAAATAGCACTGCAAAAATCCTCAAAAACTGAGAGAACCCAAAATAAAATAAAATAAAATAAATGGATTTCCACTTTCTTCCTTTTGACTCCATAAGTACCAATGGAAAGATTTGAATTCTTGGTATTTGTTATTTTTTTTTCTCTATCCCCCTCTCTCTATGATTTTGTATAGTGGTCTAAGGGATAATTTAAATAGAACTAGATTACTTAGTTAAAATGTAAAATTATCTATTAATTTATATTTTAAGCAAATACTTAGTTAATGATAGATTTTAGTTGCATATAATTAGTTGACTAAGGTTATTTGTTACAACTTCTTACGACTAATCTCTCAATAGTTGGAAAAGAAGATACCTATCCAAAAAAAAATAGAAAGAAAGAAAGAAGCTACTCCAATGTAGATACTACAGGGTGACAAAGAGGAAAATATGAAAGTTAAGTAATCTATTATAATATAGTATATAATAGTAAAATGAGGGAAGGCCACATGCCCTATATCTTTACTTAACTATATAATAATAAAATTTAGTTGTGAAAATATCACATACATGTCTTTACTAATCACATGGCAAATAAAATGGCTACATTTGACAATTAATGGCTATATATACATACCATAAATAGCAGTAATTATTTATGTACAAGTACTTATAATTAAAATTATATGCAGGCATTTAAAGAGAAGGTAATGGAATTAATGCAATCGTGTGACACAAACGTAATCATTTATGTATAAATACTTATAACTAAATCAACCAAAAAGCTGCATGTTAAGGAACTTAATGTGCCATTTTATTTAATATATGATGACATCGTATGCCATCTATTGTAATATGATTAAGGTGAGTTATTTAGTTTCTATTAATTTTAATTCTTAAATTATGGCTAAGGTGAGGTATTTAGTTTCTATTAATTTTAATTCTTAAGATATACCCCAAAATCAAATTAGTTGACATGGAAATCTATTATCAAATTAATTCTTATTTAGTAATAATAACCATGGTTTTCCACCGAGAACTCATATATGGGAATACATTGTAACACCCCTAAATTTATTACTTAAAATATTTATTTTATAGAAGCATTAATTAAAAAATAATGGGTATTACCACCACTTTTAGTGTAAGTTTGGTATCTTATATTATTCTTATACTAACTACTAAGGTAAAAATATTACGTTGCTTAAATTAATAATGACAACATAAGAAAAAAATAGAAATTTTATTACAAATTAACATTGTCCTAAAAAATACAAAATACCAGGCAAAAAATTTACAATATGAAAAAAAAGAAATAAAAGGGGGCACAAGAGTCCAAGAAATATCTGAATAAAATAATAATGGGGTGAACATCAGATAATCCTAACTCTCAACCCCTATCAAAAGCTATTAAGTTGAACTCTCAAAGTACTCCTACAAGGTAAAGACAACCCATTGAATAGGTAGGGGCCATAAAACGAAACTTGCTAATACAATGGTATTGAGTAAACCACTACACAATATTAACAGGTAAAATCCACATGAGGCACATAGAGGGTAATTGTAACACCTCCATTTTTACTACTTAAAAATTTGCTTTATAGAAGAGTTAATTACAAAAAATAATGGGTATTACCACCACATTTAGCATAAGTCTGGCATACTCTACTATTCTTATACTAAGTGCTTAGGCTAAAATGTTACTTTACTTAAATTAACCTTTACTGGTGTCAGAAAAAAATAGTGATTTCATTATAGATTAACATTGTATTAACGAACACAAAAGGATCAAGTAAATGAGTTACAATATAAAAAAGGATAAATAGAAAGGGACATAAGAGTCTAAGGAATATTTGGATCAAAAGATGTTAGGAGAACTTCAGATAGTCATAACTCTCAACACCTACCATAAGTCATCAAGTTGAACCCTTAAAGTATTTCTGCAAAGTAAACACTACCCATTGAATAGGTAAGGAACTATAAAATAGAACCCTCTAGTACTGCGATACTAAGTGAACCATTACACAACACTAACATGTAAGGCCACATGAGGCCCATATGTAGTAACATGACATAGATACATTAAGGAAATCATGTGATAATGAAATGGCCAAAACCGACAGAATCAAATCATATCCAAATACCAAAGGTAGGGTATTGAGAAAACTACCAAATCAATACATCTAAATCAACTCCAAAATACCAAGGTAGGGCACTAAGGTAACTAATAAGCCACATAACCAAGACAATCCATTTATATGCTTATACAATAGTTACTTTCATTTTAATTACTTGAGGGGGACATAATAATAACCTAGATACATAAAAGTACACTGGTCATACTAGAGCATAAGGCATCATGGTACCCTCCCAATTATCTAACCTAGAGACATAACAACACTCTAGTCATATCGGTGCACAATGTGACACAATATCCACAAAATCTAGGACAATTAATCCTTAAGTATCTATATCCCCTATAGAGCATGTAGGTCACCTAGAAAGTAGACTATAATGGGGCAATGATATACCAGCGAACCAAAATAAATCAAGGGTTCCTACCTCATCTCTAAAACAACTAACCCTAGATAACAATTATTTCCAAACTCAATGTCTTCTACTTTGAGTATTAGTATTTTATAGGGTGATCACAGATGTCATATATCACAAGTATTTTTCCTTTATAAGGTTATTAGCTTATGACAAGGATAAAGCTAACGCGGAGGTCAACCTAACAAAAGTCTAAGATCATCCTATGTCTAATTATTCTCAATAAGTGTATTAGGTCTAAAATGACTAAAATAATTTATTATCCAATTTCATCCTTATTATGAGATTTTATACTAAAAATTTATATTATGGGATTTTGTCATGAAAATACTAGAAGAAAATAATTTACAATATTTTAATATATAGATAATCTTTAAAATTTTAGTGGTTGATTATATTTTTCACTTTTCATGCATTTAGTAGCATATGCGTATAAATCCTAATCATGTATTTCTAAGGTGTCATATATTCCATGCAATACATTCGTACATATTAATAGGCAATTAATGTCATCCTACACATAAGGGAACGTTTCTAACCCTAGGGCATGCGAATAGCATCTATTGTGTTATAACCTTAATCATGTGTGCAAGCTTTTATACTATTTATATCAACCCTAGCTACCATGTAATGCTAATCATGAAATCCTTAGCATGGAATTTACATCATTACTTGACAAGATCACAAACCCTAAAAAAACCCTAAACATGCATATGTTAACCATTCAACATAATATATATGCATATAGCACATGTTTAATGGTAAGTTAGACATACATACCAACTAATTACTAGCATGTCAATATCTTTCATTCATTTAATAACACTTTTATACCTATAATAAAAGTTTGGCGTATAACTCATACATATATCCTTTCACATCTTAATAGAAGGGTACAGTTACCTCTTAACCAAGCAAAAAAAAGAAGAAGTAAGATTCACCTAACTAGTCTCCACTCAACCTCTTCAAAGTCTGAGGTAAAAGAATCCACACAAGGTAACAAAGAATTATGGAACAATGGCACAAAGTAATGCAATAAGGAGGAGAAGAACAATGACACTTGTTTCCATATAATGAGGGGAGCAATGACACTTATGGCTATTGATAGGGATACTTTAATAGTTTTGGGCACAGTAAGGGGGGAGGTTTTGGTGTTGTGCATTGCTAAGAGGGGAGAAATAGTGGTTTGGGACATATCTAGGAGAAGGGTTTTGGTGGTGGAGGACATTTCAAAGGGGAAACTTTGGTGGTCTTGGGTGTTTCTAGGGATAGAAACAAAGGTGGTTGTCGTTGCTAGGTAAAGATGAAGAAGAAAATGGCAAAACGGTGAGGAAAACGATGGGGATGAGCTCGAGAAAAGGGTAAAGGAGACATAGACCATGGGTTTATTTCTAGTGGGATATATGACACAAAATTTGGAAGGGAGAATACCTTATATAGGGGAAGGTGTATGAAAATGAGAAGATAATATGAGAGAAACGTGGGACAGGGGTAAAGTATGGAGTGCACAGGAGAAGTATGGCGTGAATGAGAGAAACATGTTCGAGGAGGAAGAGGTGGGATTATACAACAAAAGTAAATTCACAGTAGGTTAGGGCAAGGTTTCTAAATAAATAAAATAAATTGGGAAACATCGATTAGTAAAATTAGGGGTCCTCGGTAAAATAAACACCGGTTAGGGCTTCAACTAAGGCTAAAACTAATATCTCAAATTCCACAAATTTTTAACCTAATTAAATTTATATCTAATCCGTCATAATAATACATATAAAAATAATACATTAAACACAAAATATCCTAAAATAAGTATTATAACTAATTACACATAGTTAACAATTTATAATTAAAGATTGTACAGATGGGGTATTACAGTAGTACAGAGTATCATGACATAATATGTTAATTAGCACATACCTTAGCCAAGAGCAACATTAATTCCATAACTCTTATCATACCAGATGTCACTTGCTCAACATACCAAACTTAACCATATTACATATATTTAATGATTCAATTATACCAAGGATATCCCACGGAAGGAGGAAACAACAACTAAAATTAAGATATCTTCCCACGACCACCTCTATACCACCTATCATGATAAGGAAAGTACTAAGACAAATACCAACCAATATACCAAACCACACACTATAACAATATATTTAAATCATTATACAATACTACTTCCATTTTTAATTACTTGAAAGAATATAATAATAATTATAACCCAAAGACATAAAAGTATTCCAATCATACCAACGTAACAAGGCAACGTAGTTTCCTCTCTACTTGTAACCTAGAGACATACAAATGCTCCTATCATACTAATGCAACAAGGCAACACAATATATTTCCATCCTCGAACACCTAATCCTTATGTATTGATAGCTTCTATAGGCCTCGTAAGTCACCTATAGAGTATATTAAGGCCTTAGTTAGAATGGCAAAGAATCAGACAAAACCACCACACTAAAATGAATGCTCCAACCTCATCTCTAGGGTAGATAACCTTAGAGAGAAAACCATTTTAAAACTTGAGGTCTTCCAGTTTGAATATTAGTATTTTATCATGTGATCACAAACATCACATATTATATAACAATTTCCATTTCCATTCTTAACCATTTTTCTTTTATTTTCCAATCATCCTAGTAAACCCTATGAACAATGGTCTAATTCAATGTTAAATTCAACACTAAGGTCAATCAACTGACACATTAAGGAAATCCTATTTCCAATTATTCATATCAGGCACATTAAATCAAAAATAACAAAAATGCCCTCAAAACCCTAATTTTACCATTATTATCCAAGTTCATACCAAACTTAAGTATAATGATAATTTATCATGAAAGGCTAAAAGATAATAATTTACAATATTTTAGTACGTAGGTAATTTCTAGGGTTTTAGCAATTAACCATATTTTCCCATTATGTATGCATTTCGCAACTTACACGTACAAACCCTTATCGTACGCTTATAGAGTGTCATAAATTCCATGCAAACATGCATATGTATTAATATCATGATTCGATAAATATGGTAACAAATAATATCATGTTGCATGCACTAATACATTTCTAACTCTAAAGCATGTGAATAGCAATCAACATAAATTAATCCTAATCATGCTTGCATACCATTATACAATATTTACACCAACCTTAGCTACAACATGCAACGATAATCATGGAACACTTAGTATGGCATAGACATAATATCTTCGTAATGTAAAAACCCTAGTAAATTGATCCAAGATATTCATATTAAGCTTAGTATAATAGTTAAGCATAAGTTGTATAGAAATATTTTAAATCAACTAGATAGATATACTTAGTCCTATGTCTATCTTGTACCTAATTGCTCATTTAGTTTAATAAAACTATTATTTACCTAAAAAAACCCTAGTAAAACCCTATACATGCAAACATTAGCCTTTTACATATAACACATGCATCTCATTTATATTTAATCACTTAATAGACTTATTACTAACTAATTTAGATCAGACTCTCTCCCTTATCCAACATTTTCATAACACTTACATATTATTATACTCATAATAAGATTTTGACATATTACACATTCATATATCCTTTCCAAAGTCCACGTGAATAGAACATACTTTAAGCAACATAACAACCTATATGCCACCACATGGTTTCAAATTTTAGTAAAAGTTTATGGTTATATCTTATCTAAGCTACAATAAAAAAAATTAAGGAAAAGAATCACTCCAACTATTCTCCAATCAATCTCTTCAAATTCCTTACATCATAACAACTAAACATGTTAGAAATTAATTTGTGACCATCAACTAAATCACAACAATCAAGCATACAAATTATGTTAGGTTACCACTTCACCAAGGCAATAGAAAAGAGAAGCTCATGTTACCAAGGCTTAGCATCATGAGGTCTTCATGCAAGAATTGGCTAGCAATGGCATAAATTCACACAACCAAGGGTCTATATCGGCGCGACTTCACATAGCCAAGGGTAGAGAAATATGTAAATCTCATTTAAGAAGAGGGGTTAGTGGCAGAAGTTCACGCAGAGGATGGTTGGAAAATGGTATGCACATGAGAAAAGAGTGACTATGTGAATGAGAAATACACGGATGTGCGAGGAGAAATGGGGGAAAATGGAGAACATGGTGGTTCATGCTGGGTGCTGGAGAAAAAGAGCCAGAGGAGTTTATTGTGATGGTTGGTGAAGATGATGATGGTAAATGGTTGATGGTGCAAGGGGTTATGGTGATGGTGGTGTTGGTGTTGGTGTTGGTTTGAATGAAAACCAAAGGTAAGGGTTGGGAAGAAGAAGAAGCAAAAAGGAAGGAATATGGTTATAGGTGTTGGTTTAAATCATGAACACCAAAATGAGGGAATAAGGAGGTATATATGGACGATGGTGAACGATTGGGACAAGTTCAATCAAAACATGGGATATAGTGGCACGAACTAAGATATGGAATGCACAAGGGAGAGTTGGCATATAGGAGAAAGTTATGCTGGGAAAAGGGGTAGAAATTTTAGATAACAATAGAGATGCTATTTAGGGCCAATCAAACAATGAGAAAAAATCTGATTAGTAGAGCTAGGATTCACAGTTAAAACAAATACACCTTAAGGTTCATCTTAAGGGTAAAACTAGTAACCTAAATTCTATCCAAATTTCAACCTAATTAAATTTATATCTAATCTACCATATTAATACACATGATGATAATCCATTGAATATAGAATATCCTATAATACTTATCATAATTAATTGCACATAATTATCAACTTTATAATTAGGGTTGTATAAATAGGGTATTACATACCTATTATCACATTTAAAATTCTCACCAAAGAGTAATAATAACACATGTAATTTCATCCAAAGAGTAATAACAACGCATGTAGTATTATTAGTCATATATGGGTTTATGTAACAATTTAATGTCATTTGGTTATTCCAGATACAAAATGTTATTGTATGTGATAATTAAGTATCATATGTTACATAATCATGCGCATATTCACTAAATGTATACAAAATGCCATTAAATCCTTTGTAACTATTGGTTTTGTCTCAATTAACGATCACCTTTGTTTCATATTGATCATCTTTAATGTCATATTAATTGATTGATATAATTTATTAACAACTTATTCCCAATAAATAGGTGTGTTGTACTAGCTTTTATACCATGTAGTGATCTGACTTCATTTAGCATACAGCTAAAATAAACCAACAATCCTTCAATTCTCAATCATAATTACACCAATTTACACTTTTTTAAACCAAATATCCAACCATCCAAAATTGATTATCAATAAAGTTGTAGATCATCCATTTTCATGAAACTCCAAGCTATAGTAGGAAAACCATTATAGCAAGCCTAAACAATGTTGTCATTATTGTCGAGATTCCACATTACATTCATGTACATATTTGTGAGATAGTTTATCATTATATAATGCTAAATTCTATTAAATTTAATTAAGTTGTAGATAAAGATGGTTATTCACTGAATTACTGTGCAGACAATAAGATTTCTATTGAAACAATTTAGTGTATGGAAATAATGTAGTGTATATGTCAGATAGGAACAACGTGGAAAAGAATCTTCGGTTGGTGCATATGTGTGCATCAATTTCAAACTTGGTTGGTGTAGAAATGTCTGGCAATGTGGTAGGAAAGATTAATAGGGAATAACATAGAAGTTGACCTACATGACCATAGTCCAATTACTTATTTCAATATAAAGGATTTGATTTATATATAAAAAGATAACAACTTTATAATACCTGATTTTCTATGAACATTTATGGCCATTTTCTTCTCTAAAAAAACTATCAAACAAATATCTTATTTTCTAATTCTAAATGCAAGTAACTGTCATTTTAGAAATATAAAACTCTATTTTTTTTATCCTCCTTTTTTTATTATGTATGCGTTGAATATTTTATTAATTTTTAATTGAGAATATAAGTGAAATTTCTAAAATTAGTTTTATTAATTCCTTAAAAAATTATGTAAATCACTAAAGTTACCCCCTTTTTTCTTTTTTTTTTAAGAAGTATTTGAGAGGACAAAAGTCCTTACTCCCCACTAGAGCTGGCAATCGGACGGGTCGGGTCACTTTTGGATCGGGTTAAATAATAATCAGATCATATCGGTTTCGGATAATCTCGGATCATTTTATCGGATCAGGTCAGATCGGGTTTGATTCAGATCAACTTGGTATCGGATAATCTCGGATCATTTTAAGTTCTTGGATCGGGTCGGGTTGAGATCGGATTGACTCAAATTCAGGTAACTTTGGGTTATTTTAATTTCGGTTCGGGTTCGGATCGGGCTCGGGTGAGTTCGAATTATTATATTTTCAGGTCGAGTTTGGATCAGAATCGGGTCATTTCAGTAGCAAGTCATGCTTGTGCAATTTTTTTTATTCCAAAATGTTATTAAAGACTAATTATTTTAAGATTGTTTATTTCAATTTATCTTATTTAATTAAAAGTAAATTATTATATAGATTATTTTGGGGCCTTAGAATTTTTTGTCATTATTTCATGCTTCTCATATTATTTTTCAAATAGATTGATCACATCGTATCAACATAATTTTAATTAATATAATAATAATAATAATAATAATAATAATAATAATAATAATAATAATAATACAAAAATAATGAGAACAATAATAGTAGTAATTGTAGAGTATCAATTATGGAATAATAATAATAATAATAACACATTATTATTTTTTTTCTATATTTTATTTCGATCATATCAAGCTAAATCAAATAAAAATTAGATAAAGTAAGTAATAATGACCATTATTGACAAATGACCAACTCATATGACTTCTTACTATTTAACATAGTTGATGTAACAAAAACATTAATCTTTAATTTTTATAATGAATAATTAACATCCTCACATTAGATTTTTCCTATTTTTCTAAGATGTTATAGGTATTATATTGTAAGGTATAGATACTAACATAAAGTGTTTAAGGCTACAAATTGTTATTTATGTATACTTATAATAGAATTGATAAAACTTTTCCTTTATTTGATTGGATTTTACTTATGATGCAATCTTCCTTTATATATATACCTTTACACAATTGTTCCTAAATATTTCAAATATTAGAATTAGTATTATTGATAACTATTTTGAATAACGGAATAGATTGTGATTATGTAATATTAGTTTTAAGCTACAATGGCAATTGGTTTATATCATAGTTGTTGTTTGGGTTTTGGTCACTAGATTGTGGAATTGAAGACTTTGTTGGAACTTTTGGTAGACTTGATCAATCGAAATGTGTTCGATATCATATCACTTGTGGCCCATGGGGCATATTCTATATTCACTAGGCTTAATATTGTAATGATTAGTTTCTAAGTCAAAGATCATATTGTATTATTAATTAGTTGGGGTAATTGATAATTCAAGATTATTTTTTTAGGTTAATGTATTTAGTTGGTCTCAACTGTTTAGTTGGACTATGTATTATATTGTTCTTCTATAAGCTAAAATGCTTCTTACCAATTTCTATTGCATAAGATTGAAGTTATATATTTTGTATTTGGTCAACCTAGGGTTGAAAGAAATCATATGTATTTGGTTCAACCCAAACTATATATTGAATCTCTATATTAAAGTTTTGTTCTTCTTATGCCATTTAGATTTGGCAGAGTTATACACTCAATTTAGTTAATGAAGGTTACATGCCATTGATTTTTCTTCTCTATTCTCTTCGTCTCTTTTTTAACAATGTTTTGTAAGTGAAATAATACTACTTTTAACAATAGTTATATTTGTGGTTTTTCCTTTAGAGATCTTCATCAGTACAAGCATATTAACAATAGTTATATTACATATATATTACTACAAGTATGTTCTAATATTTGATAAATCAGATTATGATGTTGGCTTTTCAAGCATTCATAAATCATAATCCCTTGACATTCATAAATTATATTGGGGGTGTATCTAGTAAAAACTACTACTTATAATGAGAATTTAGAACCAATAGTTTCATAGAACAATTATGGTAGTTTCATAAAACTATTACACTAGGTTCATCAACTAAAATGAGTATTTTCCTTAATAACTTTAAGTAGTTTAATAAGCCAAGACAATTAGTTTCATTATAAATTTAGAGTATTATGAATATGCTATAATGACTAGTTTCATAATATTAGATGAGCGATGTCATTAGAAACTTAGAATAGTTCCATTAGAAACATAGAATACTTTTATAAGCTGAAACGAGTTATTTCATTAGCTGAACTGATAGTTTCATAAGCTAAAGTATGTAGTTTTATTATAATCTTAACCTAGTTTCATAATTTAAAGTTAGTAGTTTCATTAGAATCTTATAGTAGTCTTATAGATCAAAATGAGTAGTTTCATTATAAACTTAGAGTGGCTTTTATTGATAGAAATTTTTAGTTTCATTATAAACTTGGATTAGTTTCATAGATAAAAACTTAGATTAATTAAAAATAGAAGAATTATGTGTGTGTGTGTGTGTAAGTAAAATTTAGTTTGCTTTCTTAGTTAAGCATCAAAATAGCTATATACTTTTTCAATAAATTAATTTTTAGTTTGGTATTAAATCAATATGCACATGTAATACCCCATTTATATAAACCCTGATTTCGATATCTTAATTTAAAATTTTATTATTATGTATAATTAAGTGTAAGTTAAACTAGGGTTGGATAACAACAACAACAACAACAACAACAACAACAACATAATCATCATCATCAATTCATCATCATCATCATCATCATCATCATCTTATGATAATAATAATAATAATAACAACAACGATAATAATAATGATTATAATAATGCCAGTAATAATAATATAGTGAGTTTGGATAGGATGTTTAATAATTAATAATATCTTAAAATTAATTGACATTATTTATTTTTTTTAATTAATAATAGTAATAATAATTATTTTAGGAGGTTTAGTATTAAGTGTATTATCATTATATATATTATTACGATGGTTTAGATATAAATTTAATCAGGTTAAAACTTAATAGAATTAGACTATTAATTTTAATATTAGTTTATACCCCTAAATTTTATCTTAATTATTTTAATAATAATCATTGATCCGTAACGTAAAAGAATTTTTTAAAATTTATCCTAAATTATTTTTTCTTTTTTCAATTATTTTTTACCTATCTTAAATCAAAATATTTTTTCCAAATTATTATTCTACAATCTAGTATCCTAATTTATTTTAATTAAATCTAAAATAAAAATATAAATAAACCTATTTTAACCTACTATATATTTGTTTAGAGCGCATTATCTTCTGAAGGTCCTGAACGAACAAGGCAATACGTCAATGGGCATGCTCTGCCGCCTCTGCATTTTTTTTTTCTTATACACACCAATACCCTCAGGGGCCTCAGTCCTCACCTCATGCGGTCATGCAATGCGACTCATGCCTCAGCTACTCTGCCTACGCCGTGTACGCCTGCACAACACACACACGCATAGCCTGCACGAGACTCATCAGTCTCATCCCCAAGCCAAATAGTGAACTCTGGCAAATGCGAAACGCCCGTTACACACAAACACCCCTGCTCTAGTGCTTCCATTCTGTTTCTGTGTGCCATTCTTTTTTTTTTTCATCCAACCTCCCTCACCAAACAGTCCTCCGTCGACCTCCTCCGCTCTGCATTTTCAAGATCCATCTCCACAAGCCGTCGCAGCCCTCCCCATTTCCAACTTCTCCACCACTTTCCTCCTCCTCTTCTCCCTGCATTACCTCACCCTACTCCAGCCCTCAACCAACCACCATCCTTCCAGCATCACCAGTCTCCCCACCCCGTCGTAGCCCTCTCCGTTTCCAGCTTCTCCACCACTTTCCTCCTCTTCTTCGCCCTGCATTACCTCACCCTACTCCATCTCTCAACTGACCACCATCCTTCCAGCACCACCAGTCTCCCCAACCCGACACAGCCCTCCATATTTCCAGCTCCTCCACCAGTTTCCTCCACCATCGAAAACCCAGTTGGGCCACCCTTCCTCTGCACGTAGCACCTCCCAGCCGAGCCACCTTCTCATCCTCGCCCCTCATTTTCTTTTCTTGTTCGTTTCCCCTAGCCCCGACAAACTTCTCCAACCTGTTGCCCCTACGTAAGTACCTGCCTTGGCTCCTCTTCTGCCGGAGAAGTGTTTTCTTTGTGGCCAAGTTGGTTAGCTGGCCACAGATTTTCATGGTAAGTGAGGTGAGTGGTGACATTGCTGTGAGGAATATATTAGAACTAGTGGATCCCGTACTTACGCTTGTAATGTGTCTGTAGTGTTCGGAAGTCTGAGCGGTTTATCTCTAGGATAACCTGTCGTTGTTTCTGCATCCTGGTACAGAACATTGCTATTGGTTGTGACATTGCTGTTATTTTTGTATTGTGAATTGTGATCCATGCCCCCAAATATACATCTGTAGACACCCGGGGATTTATGTGATTTTTCGTAAAAGAAAAAAGAAATAAGGAAATGGATGTTATTCATTCTCAATAAATATGCATAAATAGGCCAAGCTCATATTTGTGAAATAATTGTATCTAAACATTATGAGACAGAAATTAAGCATTAACTATGCCTATATGTAATGGAAGCTATTAATAACAACAAGAACATAGTCCTCTATTCGTATATATGATATAATTGTATATTTTTATAATATTTTAATTAATGTGATATAATTTTATTAGATTTGAGAATATGATAAGTTAATAACTATAAGGATTAAATAATGTTACTTGTTAATATTTCTTTGTAGGTACAGTAAATAATGTTAACTTGTTGCATGCGACTTCAAAGCATAGTTTGAGAATTGAGGGTGTGGTAGCATTTATTTTGAAGGCATTTTTGCTTATGTAACTGATAGAATGAAAGACATTATGTTAACTGCTAAATTTTGTGATGTATGAAATAATATTTGTTGCTATATTAATAATAAATAATTCATGTATGCTTTGGTAATATTACAATGTTAAAATTCATGGAGGAAAATTTTAGGACTCCACAACAAGAAGAGCATTTTGACACTTATGATTTCTCATCTGTTGGTAGTAGAGGTATTGTTTTTTCTTTAATCTCTAACGTTAGTGATGTTTAATACTTATATTGTTTGATTCATAATATTATCTCTTATTAATTTTATATTTTTCTAAATTGTAGCTCCTAATTCTGAATATACTGAAAATGAAGTACTAGATGTGTGCCTTTTGAGGCTTTTCAAAAACTTATTCAGTGCCTTTTAATGTTTTTTTTTGTATTTTGGGTTATAGATGTTGGACTATTATTATTATTATTATTATTATTATTATTATTATTATTATTATTATTATTATTATTATTATTATTATTATTATCTTATGGTGTTTTTTAAGGCTTGCATTTTTGTGTATTGGATTAAATAGGTACTTGAAGTGCTTATATGAGTTATATCGTGCCTTTTGAGGCTTACATAATTGTGTTTTGAGTTATCGATATGGAAATGTACATTTAGAGGCTTTTTAAGCGTTTATATGGTGTCTTTTAAAGCTTTTATATTTGTAACTTGAGTTTAAAGTGTTGAATGTATTTACAATATTATTATCTTATGATACTATATGAGAGTGAATTAATATTTAAATGACATAATAGAGTTTTTCCTTTTTCCTCTACTTTTATTTCCTCCATAAAGTTTTAAAAAATTAGAGTAATGAGTTAATATTAATTTTCGGGTAGTATCGGGTCGAATCTTTATAGATTTATAATTTTTCGGATAATTTCGGATTTCGGATTAATAAGGGATCAGGTCGGGTCATTTTGGATTTATAATTTTTCGGGTTATATCGGGTTTCGAGTAAGCAGTGGGTCGGGTCGGGTTTATTTTGGGCTTATGATTTCTCGGATTATATCGGATATCGAATATGTATCGGATCAGGTCGGATAAGTTTCGAGTTCTTAATTATTCGGATAAAATCGGATCGAATTTCGGACGAATCGAATCGATATTCGTCGGATTTTTAGGGTCGTGTCAATTTTTGCCCGCTCTACTTCCCACGGTCACCAAACAATGACTATCGCGCTCAGTCCCACTTATCTTCCTCCTAGTTCATCACCATGAACAGTGTAGCTGTACAACCACGGGCACCGTCTTCGACCGAACATCGGAAGGTCCAGAACACGAGTAACCTTAAGACGCCAAGAAAACAGTTTAAGAACCTGCCCCAGCAACCTCTTTCTCTCATAACCAAATGTAGCTCCCTTAAAGAGCTAAAGCAAATTCAAGCAATTACAATAAAGACCGACCTCCAAAATGACATGGAATTCCTCATTAAGTTCGTTAATTTTTGCACTCAAAATCCGACGTCATTTTCCATGGACCATGCACGAAAACTGTTCGACAAAATTCCTAGGCCAGGTATTATACTCCTAAACTCCATGGCCCGTGGCTATGCACGCGCAGACGACCTGCTTCAAGCCATGGGAGTTTTGATCAGAATTATGAGCAACGGACTACTTCCAGATGATTATACTTTCTCTTCTATCCTCAAGGCGTGTGCTAGTGTCAAGTCACTGGAAGAAGGAAAAAAAATCCATAGCCTTGCAATTAAGCTTGGACTAGATGACGACATTTATGTATGTCCTTCACTTGTTACTATGTATACGGAGTGCAATTGTTTGGGATTGGCTAGGCAGGTCTTTAACAAGGTCGACGAGCCTTGTGTTGTTTGTTACAATGCGCTCATAACTGGGTATTGGCGCAGTAATATGCCTAATGAGGCACTGCAATCATTCAGGGAAATGCAGAAGAGCAAAATTAAGCCAACTTATGTAACTATGTTGTCTGTCCTGTCATCCTGTGCTTTATTAGGATCATTACAGTTGGGGAAATGGATGCATGAGTATGTCAAGAACCATGGTTTCCTTCACTATGTGAAAGTGAGCACCGCTCTCATAGATATGTACGCAAAATGCGGGAGCCTGGATGATGCTGTTTCTGTGTTTGATAATATGATTGTGAGGGATACACCTGCCTGGTCTGCTATAATTGTGGCTTATGCTATTCATGGGTATGGGCAAGAGGCTATAGCCGTGTTTCAAGAGATGATCAGAGCTGGTAGACGTCCTGACGATGTCACGTTCTTGGGTGTGTTGTATGCCTGCAATCACGCTGGATTAGTCGATCAAGCTCGTCGCTATTTCTATAAAATGAGACACAAGTATGGAATTGTTCCTGGAA
Source organism: Tamarix austromongolica (assembly GCA_039764185.1). NCBI lineage: Eukaryota > Viridiplantae > Streptophyta > Magnoliopsida > Caryophyllales > Tamaricaceae > Tamarix > Tamarix austromongolica. The sequence continues at coordinate 42,814,741 of CM077809.1, read as the reverse complement.
TCAAGCATTATGGTTGTATGGTGGATTGTCTAGGAAGAGCAGGACGCTTATACGAGGCATATAGCTTCTTACAACACCTGCCAATCAAACCGACTCCAATCCTATGGAGAACGTTGTTATCTGCGTGTAGCAACCATGAAAACGTAGAATTAGCCAAGAAGGTCGCTGAGCAGATCTTTGAGCTGGACGACACCCATGGAGGCGACTATGTAATCTTGTCAAACTTGTGTGCAAGGGCAGGGAAATGGGAAGATGTTGATAACTTGAGGAAATTGATGAATGAACGGGGTGCAGCTAAAGTACCTGGTTGCAGCTCTATAGAAATCAACAATGTAGTTCATGAGTTCTTCTCTGGTGATGGCACACGGTCCGAGTATAAAATGCTACAGGAGGCAGTAGATGAGTTGGTAAAGGAGTTGAAGGTGGTAGGATATGTTCCTGATTTATCTCTTGTCCATCATGCTAATATGGAAGACACAGAAAAAGAAGCCACTCTTAGATACCATAGTGAAAAGCTGGCTATTGCCTTCGGTCTCCTTAATACGACCCCAGGAACTACAATTCGTGTTGTAAAAAATCTTCGGGTTTGTAGGGATTGTCACTCTGCTGCTACCCTTATATCGTCGATGTGTGGCAGGGAGATTGTCCTAAGAGATGTTCAACGTTTCCATCATTTCAAAGATGGGCAATGTTCTTGTGGGGGCTACTGGTAAGTTTCATGGAAATTGCACAATTTTCTTCTTTCAAAAGTACCATGGCATTTGGTAGACTACTACGAGTTTCCTCCAACCTTAATCACCCTTGGCCCGTGTGTCATTCTTGATCTAGTACTATTCCTACTTTTGTATTATAAAGTATACGCAAATAGTTAAGTGAGAAACACATTACCAACGAGGCTGGCAATTGTTCAGTACAAAGGTCACCTCTACATTATTTTTCTCCCCATGTATTCTGTTAAAAATGCGATTTATGACTCCTCTAAGAACGGATATACAAAACCCTGGCAGAAAGAGCCAATTTATCTAAGACAGACCGAAACTGACTAATCGAGACGGGGTATTCCACTATAACTAAGTGAGAGAGACCCACTTCGGATCTCCAACTCCCCACCAAAATCAGGGAACTCCCTGCATTATTAAATATTTAACAAAATAACCTTAATAAATGTGTAATGTATATAATATCTTTAATTAATGCAAAATATACATTATATACATTATTTTAAAAATTAGACCGAAAATAATTCTGATGTAAGGATCAATACACGGTCCAAAGTTCAATTGGATGTTAACATGAATTAATAATCATGAAGTTTGACTTGGGATGACACTAGTTCCATCTCTAATCGAACTTGGTTTGAATTTTTTACTGAAGCAACATTGGTCCAACCGATTTTTTTCCATCTTTTTTTTTAATTGGTATACAAATTTAAGTATCAGGTGTTTTTATACTAGGGAAGTATTTTTGTCTAAGTGTGTAGTATATAATATGAAGTATAAGACATTGCATACAATATCTTTAATAAATAAGCAGTATAAGTATACATTATTGACAAACATTTAATATCATTGATGAACATATAATGTATAGTCGATACTATGTTTGATGATCATATAGGATATAATACTTATATCTTTTACAGACTTATAGATACAAAGATTGATACTAGTATTATGTATTTAGCTAATTGGTATATCTATGAGGTAGTTATTATTGCCAAAAAAAATAATCGTGGAGATAGATGGGATAAAATTAAGTTAGTAATAGTAACTTTGTTACCATAAAACGGCTATAGAGGAAAATTGGTTTTAAAAATCAGCCTTATTTGTACATTAAAAAAACATATGTTTAGCATTAATGAGAAAAAGAATTATCTAACAAACTTTAAAATGCAATTAAAAAAGTGGTGCAATGTTCATAAATGATCAACAATTATGCATAATAAACACATTTTGAATTTGAAATTGGATCAAGCTAGCCCTAAAAAAGTATAACACTCAAGAATTTATAGTTAAAAAATATATAATTTTTACAAAAGTTAAATATAAAATAATTAGGTATTATCAGTATACTAAATATGAGTCTGGTTTACCATATCGTTATTATATCCAGTACAAGGTAAAATATTATAACCATTAAATAATATAATAAGAGAGATTTTATAAAATATAAAAGAGTTGGAGATAAACTCAAAATACAAAGACAATCAAAATGCAACAAAATGAAGTCTTATGGAACTAAGAATCCATAATGTATTTAGACAAAAATGATACCTATAAAATAACCCAAACTTTACACCCAAACCTAGATAGATAAGTCACTCCTCCACATGCTACAAAAGAAGTACATCGCACCCATCAAAGCAGCTATTAGAAATCCGCATATCAACAATCGGGTCATCTATTCATAGAAACACTCATAAAAATCATGGTTAATTCTTATCAATATATAATAATAGTTTAAAGGTCTGCACAACACTTAAGTTACATGAAGGAAATACACATTATTCATGCTAAGAGATGACTTAAGCATGTGATCGTATTAAATTTCTTACTTAGGTGATCACACAATTATATTTACTTACACACACCAAGACCAAGAAACTACTTATATCATATACTTTTCTTTACACTTACAAATGGGAGAAAGATAGTCAACTTTACTGATACTCTCATATTTAGGGTAAAATACACCTGAACCACTAGTAAACATCTAATTATTAAGTACGTATATCCCTATAGGCTAATGGATAGGGCTAATATAGAATAGATTAGGGGTCCTTTAATTATAATAGTATCAAACAATATCATTCAATAAATTCAAGAACTTGGTCTTAACTCATGTGTTATTTCATTTGAATTATTAATGTCTTATTAACTCGTTAATCAATACTTAACACATAACAATGCATTACTTTATTTAAGGTCATGTCACTTTCACTTATATTTCAGTTGTTGTAACACATAGAAAGTTTCTTATCATCTTATTACAAGGAATATCGATTATCATGAAGTCATTCCAATAGCTGTATTCATTAGGAAAACCAAAACTTAAACCATGTTTAATCACATCAAGCATGTAAATACCACATGATTTAATGAGGAGGCATAAGAAAGGATAACAAGTATAACGAGGGACATTACTCAAGATTAAAGACCAAAACCCTCAAAAAACCTTATTTCACAAACGACCCATGACTTCATCCATATGACTCGCCAATTCACCAAATTTAAAGCATTATCCCAACATATTATTATAAAAAACTTATAAAAAATCATAACTTAACTCCAACATTTTTCATATACCAATGTTACCCCTTTTTTGGTTATTATTCCTAAATTAAGCCATTTTCTCAAATCATCAATCATCATACTTTTGCTTGTCATAATGGACCCAACCTTCCACATATCAAAATTATCATAATTATAACCCAAGAACACTTATAGAACCTCAAAATCCCAACTTACATCCAAAATGGCCATAATACCCCTAATTCACCCAAACACCACAAAACTTCCTATTAGTGTAACTTGATCCACACTTAACCACACCTTTTATGTTATATATCAAACTTTATCTAAAAGCTTCAATAAATATGATAGAATACTTATTTTTCTCAAAAATTCATAAATTGAGCCGAATACCCTTAGACTAAAAATCATACCAAAACTCACAACTCGCAGTGTCTAACAAACTTAACCAATTTCTCAAATGACCTCCCTCATAGCTCAAGACACCCAAGTATATAATTTACTTTAATTAAATAAACCCAAATGCCATGAAGCCTAGGGTTAAAACACTTTAATCCCAAATAAAAAAATCAATCAACCTCAACCATTTCCCCCAACACATTACTATAATCACAATTTATACACTTTTTAACATACTCATACAAAATAAGAGAGTACAACACATACCAAGGAATTTAAAGCTACCCTATCATGATTTAGCATGTGGAAAAAACATAAGATCATGAAACTCATAAAACACACATAACATCAAGGCCTTAATCTACAGACATGTATCATTACTGCAAAATAATTCTTGTATCTAAAATAGTAAGTAACATAACCTACTAAGCACCTGCTTCCACACCTACATGATCACCTACACAAACAAAAATTAAGATATTAGAAGTGCAAAGATTATAAAGGAAGTGTGAGGAAAAGGAAAAGGAAAGCCAAAGAGAATTGATGCAAGGAAGTTGGTATAGTTGAGGTTGCTTAGCTGTGTGAACAAGGGATACTACTAAGGGTTATTTTTGTGAGTCTTTAAGGTAAGTGTAGTAGCTCAATGTAAGGGTGAAATGCTGCCAATAGTTGGCAATGTGAGGATGCAACACTACAAAGGGTGTTTGGTGTGATGGACTGGAACAACTAGATGGTGGTTGCATAAGTCTTCAACATAACAAGGTGGCTCTAATGTGAGGTGGTTGTGAGGGTGGTAGATGAAGTTAGGGAATAGTGGCATACAAGGAGTATAGTAAAGTGAGGGATTAATGCTATAAATTGTGGTATAAAGTGAGTTAGTAGCACAAATGGTAGTTGTGCAACGTAGGGAATATGGTAAAAGAATAAGAGAAGATCGTGTAATTTGAATGGAAATAATGGTGAATTAGGGGAAATTGTATAGAGAAAACATGAAGGAATAATTTCAAAGTAAGGGGAAGAAGGGAACTATGTTGGGGTTGGAGGAATGAAAAAAAAAAGGAAGAGGATGGGAGGTTTAGAGGGTATGGTTGAGTGAAAATGGATGTTACATGAGATGGAGCGGAGTTAGACCTCGTGTGATGGAAGAAAAGAAAACAAAGGCATGGGGAATAAGTGAAGGGTCAGACTTGGATATGATTTGTTTGATTAACCAAATTGAGAAGAAAAACAAATTGGCAGTGAGGGATCATGTGATGGGTGAGGTGAAAGAAAAAGAAATTTTTGAGGGCTGAGTGGATAATTAAAGGTTGAAAATTAAGGATGGAAATAAGAGAATAATTACCAAAAAATTATGGTGGAAAAAAATTAGGTTTTATAAAATGACATTGGATCAATTTATTAGAACTTGCAAATGGGAACCTTTATCTTCTTTATTGAGTCAATAATAGTTAAAGATGTTGGGATATATAAAGTAAAAGAAAAGCTTCCTACACTAATAATGTGATACTCCAAGTTTGAAGTAAAATTATAGAAAACCAACACCATCAAGTGTATATATATTGTATATTGAAAACTTATTTTACTATTTTAAATTTATAGATGCTTTGTGCCTAACAATTTTTGTTTCTATTTTTTTTAGTTAATTGCTATAAAATTGATTTATAGAAATTAAAACATTAGATTTTTTAGAAGTGTAATTAAATTATATTATCAAAAGAGATATTTAAATAAATGAAAAAATAAATATTATTAACAAATAATAAAAATAATTATGATAATAATAATAACAATAGTAGCAGCAATAATAACAACAACAACAGGAGCAGCAACATACCTTAGTAATGAAACAATGATGGAAGTTGGAAAAAAAACTTAAAATAGTCTATATAAGCTCACCAAATATAATATGTGTCATTTAGACAAATTTACTTTATTCTATAATGTCCAAGATTGTGAATAATTATCTTCCTAACTCAAATGAATTTTCAATATTGTTAAATAAAATACTTTAATCTAACAAAACTTTGGCAAACTCAACTTATGCTCAAAACTCAATTAGAATGATTGAAATAGAAGGGCAACGAGGTAGATGGAAAGACCTTAGAAGAAAAATACCGAATTAATAAAATTCTAAATTCCACTTTTTCAATCTATAGGACATATTTATAGGTATTTATAAGATTGTTAAGTTAAAATAGTCACATCCTTTGGGATGGTCATAATCTAACAATCACGATTGTCAAATTAAACCACTTCTTCTTTAATTTTGATGTGCACTTGTAGCTAATAACTAGCTTTATGCGTGTTAGACTTTTTTTTCTCTTTCTTTATTTGGTTTTCATTTGTGCCGTTTCTCAAAAGGCAATATGTTTTTTCTTAAGCATCGCCGTCAACTCTATCCTAGACTAGCAAATAAAAGTAAATCATAGCATGTGCCTCAAGAGTTTAAAAAATATGTGTTTAAGACTACGGGTGCCTACAAAGAGCCAAATTCCCAACCAGTAACTAAATATCATTAACAAGAATTAAATTACCACACTAATTTCATTTCAAGAGACTTGCGTGTTCTTTTACATATGAGATATGCATGTGAGGGCGGTGTGATTCAAACTCAGAACCTTGTGAAAAAGAGTTGAAGCCCTTTCTATTGGATCATAGAATTTGTGCCTTTTAATTTCATACAAAGTTAGGCAAATTTTCTTGTTTGTTGTGAAGTGGATGGGTGTGTACCACTCACATAAAAGGACAAAAACAAACTATGGCCTTGAAAAGTTGGACACGTGTAATTTCAATTTAGTCAACTAATTACTTTAGTTAATAGCTAAAGTAATTATTTCAAAGGCTCCTTAAAAGTAACTCATCATCATTATTATTATTATTTAAGACAAAGTAATTTTTTAATAATTGATACTAATTATAATCTTCCAAATCAAACTAATTAATTAGTAACTAATAATATTTTGAGACTTTTTCATATAATTTAAATAGTTTTTAATTAATATTAATCATTCTAATTTAACGATAAACTCCCTTCATATATTATGATCTACAACAACAATCCCCACAAGATTGTAATATAGATTTGTCTTATAAGCATAATCACATTATGCTTAAACTAATGTCTCTCAAATTTCTTTTCATAGTTTATAATATCTTTCTCAAAATTTGTGTATTCCCTATATGAAAGATAAATTTTTCTTTCATTCGATGACCAAAATAATTGAATATAGGTAATGATAACTGCATTTGGATAAGTACACTGAGACCTTGAACTTTTTATAGTGATTTTTTTATCAAGTTTACCCACCAATCAATAACATATTTTCCTAAAATAGTCAGACATCTAGTGTAAGCCGAGATAATAGAAAACACACAGATTTCCCCAAGAATAGTTAGTTCTCACATGTGTTTTCATTTCAACCATGAACACCTCTTGGTTCCATCAGTGGTTTAGAGAATTCAATCTCCCAAAATTCTCACAAAAGCAACCCTACTCATAAAAGTAATCTCCTAGTGATAATTTAGTAAAATGACTAATATTAGGATAATTTTCACTCTTGATATATGCCTGTTTCCATGGATTCTCTATGCATGTTATTAGATTTTCTATTAGATTTTTGGATACAACATCCTTTGACATTTTTTTTATAGGTGCACTCAATGGATGCAAATAAGGCTAAGACAAGGCAATAGGAAGGCTTTTAAGTAGGCATTGTAAAGAACCTAGCATGGATATGGCCTTATTAATTTTCAAGACAATTACATTTCATTCAAAAAGTGAAGAATTTTTCCTTAGATGTAATATAAATTTGGAGAAGTGCAAAGAAAAAAGTTATAGACGTTCTTCTTAGCTTTCCATTGCATTTGATATCACCTAATTTTGACTCTAGATGAAGAAGTTATGTGCATTTTTCCAAAAGATATCAAGAACACAGAGAAGGGAAGAGATGGAAGGCTTGGTCGTGTAAGACTAGCATGGTTGGTAGAATGCATTGCTCATACTCTGAGAAGAAGAGATCTGCATGGTCTAGCTATGCAAGCCAAGCACAATCCTGTAGTGAGCAGTTGTCCATTTTAAATCCATGATCAACACTCTCTTTGAGGGGGAGGTTGTTCATTCAAAAGAGAGACATCTCTTAAGCTTTCTTCTTCTCTCTTTTATAGACCGAAACTCAATTGATGTAACTCTAACTTTTCTCATTAATTATTAGATTTATTACTAGTTTTAGATCTTATATGGACTCTTAAAATTAGATTCTAGCCTTTATCTATAGTTTCATCTTTCTATCCCTATCTTGTTATTTATTATGTCGAATGTTATTTAGGTTCTTGTATTTAATTTCTTACATTTACTAAATTATGAGTAAGTAGATTATTTTTCTAGGATTGGATCTAGCCTAAATTGTTAATTAATGATAAATTAGTTTGATTGTCATTCTAATTACTTGAACTCTTGAATCCAATTATTAATTCTTCATTTATGGTTGAGTTTATTGATCACCAACTAAACTAAACATAGGTTTTTAATTAATGAACTAAAAGGTGAATACTAATAAATGAAAATCTAATAATTTAATGGGAGAATAGAACTACAAAAATAGGCTAGAGTTTCTTAAAAAAATTACTAATGTAGCATAGAACATAATAAATTGTATTTTATTGAATACCATAAAAAGAGGTTATTAAATTGGATTAGATACGATTATTAGACCTTAAAAGAGGCTATTAGTTAATTTAGACTATTTTATAATCTCAAATTAAATTATTTATTTTGCAATTAAATTGATTATTATTTTAATTATTAATTTATGATAGCAATCCAATCCTAGGGTTTATTACCACTTATTTAAATATTATATTCCACTAGTCTTTTCATGTATTTTCATATTTTATAACCATATCTTTACTAATTACTCAGTTTGGATAGTTGAAATAATGGAGGTTAGTACTCAACAACGAACTCTTTATGGGATATGACCCTAATGTAGTATAATGAGTTTATGCTCTTGCAAATTTTTCCCATCAAGTTTTTTTACAGCATTACCGAAGACTTTAGCTATTTGATATTCAATATTTATTATTTGGTTAGACTAGATTTTTATTTCAATTTGTTTTTGTTTTTATCTTCTTGAAAGATAATAATAATAATAATAATAATAATAATAATAATAATAATAATAATAATAATAATACATATATCGTGGCTTAATTTTTATTTTAAATTAGGATCTCTAAAATAATTGAGACTGAAGCAATAAATAGAAATGCACAAAATACGATGTTACCGTGGGGAGTAATGTGTGTGGTGGTCCAATCCTTGGGATGAGAGGTTTTCCCTCATCTCAATGTATAGGTACAAGAATCTATAAGCCCGCATGCATATGTCAAACAAAGAAGTTCTACCTCTATATGTCGGCTACAAAAAAAATGATATTTGATGCATTTGGTTAATTTGAACATTTGGTTGTTCGCAAATTCCTCCATCAATAGATTGAACAATCTCTTTACAAATATTAAAGTATTTGGTATCAAGATACACTCAAGGAAAATTGATATTACAACATCCACATTTCACCCTTAAATTTACAGCATCTAATTGTACTATTAATTATTTTCTCTCTTATCTCTTCTATTTGTAATAATTTACCTCAAATTTAATTTTCTATTTTACATTTTACTACCTTAAATTGTAACACCCAAATACTTTTATCAATCACATCACCAATCATGTATATTTTACATGATTTAATTTTTTATTTATATTAATCTACAAATATCAAATAATAATTTTATATAGTCAAATTTAAGTAAATGTAAGCCTACAAATAACTTTATGATGACTTTAATAATTAATTAAAATATAAAAAGCAAAAAATATATATTTTAATATCATATAAATATTATAATGACAATATAAATATACCATATTATCTTAACGATAGTCACATATAATTCGGCACAACAACATTACAAATACATAAATAATACAACGTATACATATATTAGATAAAATATAATTAATATGAGCAGATGATCTAATTATTAGCTTCACAATATCAAATGGGTTCCACCAAATTAGATCTAAGGTGGTGGGTAGAAACATGATATGTAACTTGAAAAACTCTTTGCAGATATACATTCATGTCTGCTATTAAACCATGATTAATCGTAGGTGATGCTGTATAATTATTATCGTAGTTGAAAATATCCAAAGAAAATAGCTTAATATGTATGTCTTTCATATTCAACAATCATATTATATAATATGATGCATGTATGCATTATTTGCTTCATTCTATCCATATCCCAAACACATGACATACCACACACAATTAAAAAATATCATTGTAGCACTCCAAATGCTCGTTCAGCATCTTTTCTAGATGATTCCTAATGTTCTACGAACAATGTTATTTTTGGTCCTTAAGGAAGTGGTATCATTTTAATGAATGTTGGCCAATCTAGATATATGACATCTGCTAGATAATATCCTAGGTGTTACTCTATATCATTCACGACATAATGAACATCTGACACCTATCCTTTATAAATGTCATTAAATACTAGTAAACGAGCAAGAACATTAAGATCATTATTTGATTCAGAATATCCAAAAAAAAAATTCATGCCATATCAAAAAATATTTAGATGTGACAACCTCTAGCATGATTGTTGGGACACCATGGTCACCATGAAAAAACTGAAATTTCCATGCAACAAAACAATTTTTCCACTCACAATGCATATAATCGATACTTCCCATCATACACGTCTTTTACCAATTTCAAGGAGGTGTTGAACATTATCGCTATTGGGACTTCTTAAGTATTAGAAAGTAAATAATTCATTCACAACTCAAACAAAATACCTTAGACAATTGAGAGTTGTTGGTTCTTCAATGCGCACATATTTTTCTATGCAATCAGTAGGAGTTCCATATGCCCATTTCAGGTTGTTGGCATATGGAACTCCTACTGATTACATTTTATCACTATAGTGCATTTTACAATGGAGAAAGCCCATTTCTACCAATTGCTTCACATTTCATTTAAAATATAGACAATGATTAGTAACTACTTCAACAACCTGAAGGAATAAAGGTCTTCTCATTATAAATCTATGATGAAACTTTGTTTCAATATATGTTGGATTATCAAAGAAATACTTATTTATGGCCTTTTTCATAACCTTATTCAATGTAGATTCAACGTTTTCTTCTACTCTAGTTGACCCCCTCAATCTTTCTAATAGCATCTTCAAATGTAGAATCCATTGATTTCATAACTAATATCTCTTCAAGAGTTATGAAGTCATCATATGATGAATCAGTTGACATTGTTGGTAGAGAGGAGATGTGAGGAGTGCCATTATATATTTTTTTTCTTCTTCTTTGGGAAGAAAGTAGGTTGTGGATATATGTGGAAGAAAACTCTTTATTTATAGGTGCTATGAGATATGTGTAAGGGAATAAAATGTACATTATCACATGAGCTTTAGTCGATTTATATCTTTTGAAGTGATGATACTGATAGATAGGTGTAAGGGAATCAAATGCACATTATTACATGGGGTTTAGTGGATTGATATCTCCTAAGGCAATGATACAATGACAGATAGGTGTAAAGAAATCAAATATTAACTCTAAAGATATATAAGCATAGATTAAATCAATAACATATTTGCTATTTGTCCATATATATGTTAACAATTATAGATTAACTATACTATCCTACCATCCAATTAGCACTCAAACTAGCCGGGTGATCATGATAGATAATAAATCACAAATCTTAGATCGATGATCATTAAACTCAATTTATTAATCTAATTAAAAATAAATATAACAATTAAGTCTAATTCACATCTCACGATTATTTATCCCTTAACCTTCAATTATCTTCCTACCCTATACTAATCTAGCCTAGCATATTGATAAAACTATAAAACATATAATCAAAACACATAAAAATATTACTTGAATAAACTCAGAGAAAAATAATAATAAAGATTAAACTACACTACACAAAATCCAACTCAATTAATTAAATCAATAACAAGAATTGCATTAAACATGAAAAAAAGCATGAACTAAATAGACAAAACAAAGGAAGGAAAGAAATTAAGGGATTGCAAAATCTCAAACACCATATGATTTTCAATCCTTCAATTGCAACAATTAACTAACTAAATATAACAAAAGGACTCTAATGGTTTGGAAATAATGAAAACAAAGTAGAGGTTCTGACGGTGATGCTCTGCCCTCTTCTATTCGATCTAATATATATTATATATATAGACATAAGGCCGTATAAATTAGACCTAAAATATGGGGGGAAATATGGTATGTATTAGTAAATACAAACACCCATATTTTTGCTCTAATATTATGCATGTGAGATGAATTAATGGAGCACGTTGTAGGAGAACTAAGAAAATATAGGCTATATTTCCATAAATACGAGGCCTCCGTATTTCCTCTCTATGGAATGTCTTGCATAATGGTACATCCAAATTTTCATTAATCCAAGATTAATTCTCGTATGGTGTTTCTTCTCCTTAGTTATTAGCCCAAATTACCTTGATTTCATATTTTTCTACAAAATTAGGCCAATGGAGAAAATTTGAGGAAAAGAGTTAAATTGTCATAATAAATATAGAAATTTGGGTCAAGATATGTTAAATAATTTCATAGAATATGCACCTATCAATATTACATTGTCATAATATAATTAAGAAAATACTTAAACATTAGTTAAACAATAGATTTCTACAATATTACACAATCAAATACAAGAACTAACACAATAGAATTAAGAAGAAAAACTACACATCAGTTAAACAATACATTACAACTATATTATGCAATCAAATACAATAAATTATAATAGTATAATTAAGGATTATCCATCATCCTTCTCCTAGTTGTTGCATATAAGATTTGATCATCTACTTTCTCTTGGTCAGTCATATTAGACATATCACAACAAAATATAGACGTATCTTCTTTCTTTCTTTCTTTCTTTCTTTTTCATTATATCACCTTCATTTATCCCTACACTATTTTTGTTCAACCCTATACTATTTTGTTTCGACCCTATCCTTCTCCTTATATGTTGTCATTTTCTCTAATATTTCATTTCATCCAAATCCCATTGATATTTGAACATATGCCTGTAGATTGGTTAATTGTTCTACCTTTCCCATTACCTTTCACTTTAGTGTTGTTTGGCCCATAGGTCATACCAATAGAACTTCAATCTTTAAAATATCAAGGGTAGATGAATCAATGTACACACTGACTTTGAAACCTTAGTTTTCTTTGATGTAGTACCTTTCCTTTTACCCTTATTCATTACCACCAATTTTGGATGGTTCTTCACAAGTTTCCATACATGTTCGCTACTGAATGGGCCATTATACCCCTTTCTATGTTCTTTATACGCGTCTTTAACTACATCTATCTCACTAACGCCTATTTGATTACATTGGAAAGTATGACAACTAAAGCCAACAAACCAGTTAACACTTTTATTAACATAAGAAAATAAATTCATCATTATCTTCACAATTCATCCTAGTCCCCCGCCACAATATTCTTCAAAGTATACCATCACCTTTTTTCCAGAAATCCTTACATTTCTACTTATTTTCCAAAATTAAGTCCTCTAATAAATGTATCGATCCACTAAAGAGGATTTCTTCATATTTATCCATCCATTTACATTAAGATTGGCTTTGAACCTCATGCATTGATTCAACCCAATTATCGTATTTGATTTAATTTTGGGTGGAAAATTCTAGAAGTTTAGAATGACCAACAGATGCAACTAAAGGATAATTAAAATCATGTTGTGAAGAATTTTGAATATTTAGGAAATTCTAATCAAATGGAAGTGGGGTATTTAGAGGATGAAAGAATTGAAGACGTGGATTGAATGAGTGATGTGCCTCATTTTGTTAATATTGCATACTTTGAAATTTTAGAATTTTATGGATATTGGAAATTTTGGATATTTCAAGAATTTGGATTAGGAGGATAATGATAATTTGCAATATTCTTAAAATTAGAATTTTGTGAGTTTTGGATATTTTGGTTTGAAAGTTCTCTTGAATTTTAATCATTTGGATTCTCTAAAAGATTCAAAAATTATATTGATTAGGATCTATTTTCTTAGAATGGAAATATTGAAGAGACATGAAGAAGATGAATATTTTTAGAGACAATATAAAAATTTTATGTTAAGAATGTAGAAAAGATGATGTGAAAATGTATTAGATAAAATATGATGTATTTATAGACAATTTTTTTATTACTATTATTAATAAAAACTATTTTTTTATAAAGACAAAAACTTATATACATTCCAATAGTAAAAATTAACCTAAAAAGTATACTAAAAAGTGGTAAAACAACAAGCATCAAGCTTAAGGGAGGCAAAAGATGCCAAGCGTCAAGCGTGCAAGCGTCACACACTTTGTTAGTGGCCCGATTCACTTTGTTTTTTCCACTATAAGTACCCAAATTTTTTATGTAGCCTTAAATTTGAGTTTTTTTTTCATCTATAACTAGTGGTGTTTATGGATCAGATATCCGATGTTTTGGGTATCCAATAATTAGATATCCATTAAAAAATTTCAGATATTTGAAAGATCAAATATCCTGAAAAAAGTTGTGGATATCCGACACTTCGGATATTTTAAGTTTCTTATCGGATAATAAATAATCTATTAGATATCTAAAACTTTCAAATGGGACATAATTGAAAAATATTGAAGAAAAAAATTAGTCAATCAAAAAATAAAAATTTAACCCAAATTGAACAAATATGATCTAATGATCTTATTTGAGTATTAAATTACATTATATTTAATTAGTAATATTATTTTTTTGATAATAATTAAATATTTAATCAAAATAATAATTAAAAAGTATATAATTTACTTACAATAAACACTCATTTCAAATTATACACACATACACACACATATATGATAATATAAAATAAAATTTTATGAAAATAAATAAGGTTTAGAGTGTATATGTATATAATTTATCAAATCTGATATAATTTGTCTTTGTTAGATAGAAAATTTGATTTATTTGATCTTTTATTTATCGGATCAGATATTTGACTTAAAAAAATATTGAATTAATTATTTGATATTTCGAATCAGATCGATTCACATATCGAATAACATAAATAACCCTATCTACAACCCTCTCCTTAAATTTGAGGACCTCAAATATGAGAATGGGATGAATTTCTTTCCCATTACAAGTGTTCTTAGGGTAGGGTTATGGATTATAGCATAGAATTTTTGTTATCAAATTTATTTTTATATCTAAAAACTTGTTTGATTTGACATCTTCTCTTAGAAAAATATTTTTTTTTTATTTTTTAAATATATAAAAATTGATTTTATATTTTAAAATTTTATCACTTCTCAATTTTTATTTATTCTCATTTATATCCATGTGCATGACAAAGTCATCTACATATAAGATAGTTTACTTAACTTGACATACAAGGTGTGCTCAATTATATAACTTTTGTTGCTAATCCATTTATTTATGCTATAATTTAAGATAATAATGTTTTCTTTCTTAAACTATTTATTTTTACCTTTTATGTTCATCACAAAACAATTTTAATATTTTACCTAAGAACACTACATAACAAATGTATAACATATACCCAACCGTTATTTTTGCATCATATACATTTTGTGTTTAAACCTATTTGGCGATTAATTCATGTAGTATTTTAATTTAATGTAACAAAAATATTATTTTTCTCTCTTCATTTCATTTATATGACTTTGTTAGTAGAAAAATTCATTTTCCCCTTTCATTTTTCCCTTCTTCTTAGTGCACCAACCAACCAATCAATCCATTTCCCTTCCCTCCACGTCTCATAAATTACATTTGCCTTCTTAGTGCCCCTCTTTGTCTTCCTACTTAGTTGAAATTTTTAAGGTCTACTAGCCTAGAAGTAGACGATATGAACTCTAGATGTGGATACTCACCCAAGAAACCTAGACACGCTCATCTAAACAAGGTCTTTAACTCTATATATAGGTTAACTAAAGAGTTAATGGTTGACCTCGTATAAACTATCTAAACAATCCCCTTAGCAACCAATATTGGACACAACACCTTTAAATTATCACTTATTTTCTCATATAAAAAAATTCCGGCCTTACTATATTTCTACCTAAATTGTGTCCCTCGATTGTCCCAGTTAAACCATCCCTTCTATGTGCTTCAAACACTGTTTCATAAAGGGAAGAAAAAGAAGAGAAAAAATAACAATAGTTGAAAGGAGTTTTTACCCACTGGATTACACAAATCAATTTAGAGAACTAATTTACTAAAAAAATTAAGATCTAAAAAAGTGACATTTTTCGGTGCATAATGCTTTCCAAATGGTTAAAATCAATTATACTTACAAAATTGGATAGACAACTAGTATTTTTCACTTAATTTGCTCTTCTTCTTTTTCATTTCATTTTCTTTTTTCAAATGTTCTAATTTTATTATATGGTTCTTTTGGCTAATGTATTAGTTCTTTTACTTTGATGATTTTTTTTGAAATGTCATATTTTGTAGGTTATTTTGTCTTTTTTTTTTTTTGTGCATGGTAGAAGACAAAGAACATGTAGTTAGGTCCACAATAAAGAAGGTATGGTGAAAATGAACATGAAAAGGGAGGGACGAAGAAAAAAAGAAGATAATGAAACATAACGAGTAAATAAGAATAATAGAGAAAGTTTAACTTGGTTGGACTTAATTTTATTGAGAGAGTATTTGATGTAATTAATTGTTAATAGAGTAATACTTTCAAAATCTTTAATATTATCTAATTAATATATATATTTCAGTGAATACTTGGATACAATTTTTTTAATTAAGAAATATAATAATTATGAAATAACAACGATTGCAAATAGATGATGGACCAATGACAAATTGAGGGGCGGTTCATTTTACCTCTTTATTTAAGTGACAAAATGCATCTCGAAGCATCACAAATAAATTGTGTGCAAAGCTGCAGTAAGCTAAGTCACTTGATAGGAAAGATCGTAAGAGCGCCTAAGAAGATGGGTATTATAAAAAATGCGGAGCAAATTAAAGGGCACAAACACGAGAGACAGCTGCAGAAAGGCGCTACCTTTTTCAGAACATGTTTCAACGGAATCAATACATTGACAGGTATTATTCCTAATTAGTATCTAGTATATACACCATATATATATATTATTAATCTTAATAAGAATTGGAGGTAGTGTGTATGTAGAGAGGGTGGACTGTAATTCTCAAGTCTTCTACCTATTCATCACACACAACATAAACGAGCATATATGCTTTGTTTTCCAGGTATTGGATTGTTGTCTATCCCATACGCATTGTCTCAAGGAGGGTGGCTAAGCATAATACTCCTCTTCATAGTGGCAATTCTCTCTTGGTACACCGGCTTGCTTATCCAACGATGCTTGAGCTCAAATCCACATGTTAAAACTTATCCTGACATTGGAGAGTTGGCTTTTAGATACAAAGGAAGATTAGTGGTTTCCACCCTCATTTACTTAGAGCTATACATGGTGGCAGTTGAGTTCCTGATATTAGAAGGAAACAATCTAGAAAAAATGTTTCCAAACTTCAATTTTGGGCTTAGGGGCATAAAATTGGGAGCCAAACGATCCTTTATCATCCTAACTGGGCTCACCATCTTGCCTACAACTTGGTTAAGGAGCCTAGGATCGCTGGCTTATATTTCTCTTGGAGGGGTTTTCCTTTCTGTCATCATTATAGCTTCCATATGTTGGGTTGGAGTAGTGGACGGAGTTGGTTTTCGTCAAACAGGCGTGCTTTGGAACTGGAGTGGGTTGCCTACTGCTATTAGCATTTTTAGCTTTTGTTTTTGTGCGCATGCAGTTTTTCCAACATTATGTAGTTCCATGCAAGATAAGAGTCGATTCCCCAAGGTAAGTGTGTTTTCTTGTCTATACATGTTCCGTTCTTTGTTATCTTTAAGTGTGTGTTTGGAATATATTTAAACTATGAGTGTTTATTTATATCAAAATACAAAGCAATTCATAGTGACCCAACTGGTATGTGGTTCTTGATACTAAACAAGAGTACTGAGTTTGATTTCTGCCAATGATGCATAAGTGGTTCCCTCCTTCTCCACTTGTTTATTGACCTTAAAAAAGATAAAATTTTTCAAAAAACAATAGAATTTAAATATTAAAGATAAAATCCTAAGGAAAAAAAACACACACACACACACATATATATATGTGTGTGTGTATTCTTTATTTCATTTCCCCTTTTCAGCCTTGTTTAGTATTTTTATGCACTTGATATGCGTGTGTCTAAGCAATTCAAATACATTAATAATACTTCAACAAATAAAAAATCCTTGTCACAACATGAACTTTCTCATCATGGCTGAAAAATATCATGCAAGTCTAGCACAACATGAACTGTTGACACATGAATAAAATTTATGGATATGAGAATTATATAAGAATATTCATTTATATCGAGACACAAATAATAACCTCTCATAAAATCCCCAATAAGCATATATACTTAGTTATGTGATATATATATATACATTTATTCTAACGGAATGCAGGTATTGATTGTTTGTTACCTAATAACCATCATGAGCTATGGATCAATGGGAATTATAGGATACTTGATGTACGGGCAAGATTCAAATTCTCAAGTGACTTTGAGCCTCCCTAAAGGAAAAATTAGTTCCATGGTGGCGATCTGTGCAACATTACTTATTCCATTAACCAAGTACACGCTAGTGGTAACTCCCATAGCGTCTGCCCTTGAAGACATCTCGCCTTACAAAGAAAGCAAATTAGTCAGCGTTATTATAAGAACAGTTCTGGTAGCAAGCACCATAATCGTAGCGCTGGCACTTCCATTTTTTAGCTACATTTTGGCTTTTACCGGTTCTTTCTTGAGTATTGCAGACTCTGTTTTGATTCCATGCCTATGCTACCTTAAGATTAATAGTCGTAAGCCTCAAAAGCTTGGGTTTGAGGTTATATTTATAATATTTATTTTGTTCTTAGGAACTTCTGTTGCAATTCTAGGTACTTATATTTCTCTGAAAAGTATAGTTGATAAGATAAAACAAGGATTGATTTCCTGATGATGTAATATTATTTGCACACCTAAAATAATATCACATGTTCATATATATATATAAGTGACATGGAAGACTCAATATGTATGGAAACAAAAAAGAGATACATATACATGAGATATATTACAAATACAATTTTGTCGTTATCAATTTCTTCTTCTTCTCTTTTTTATTTTTTACTTTTTTTTTAACCAATTTTAAGTTTTTTTTGGGCCATTTATGGATTGCATATCCTTACAACGAAGATGGTATGCTTTGCTATTAAGGATATACAAACAAGAAATGCTCAAGCATCAGTTTTAGGCTCATTTATTAAATGGATTGAGCTTAAGCTGAGGTTTATTCAAATCATTTATTTACAAGCTAATTCATTTATTGTACAACTTGTTTAGAAACTCAATAAAGTTTCAATCAAAATCTTGTTTGTTAGAGTATTATTTTGATACTATATTTATGTTGTATTATGTATTCATTTAAAACAATTTGTTTTAGACTAAATATTATGTGTGTGTGTGTGTGTGTGTGTGTGCATGCGTGTGTGTGTATTTGTAAATTAGGTCAATAATTGAGCCTATACTAAAACAAATTAAGACAATTCAACTTATTTCTATCACTAAAGATGATTAGTTATCCAATTCAACTCGAGTCGTTTATTAAGTGATCTAGGCTAGAATACAAAGATTTAGGTTCCTCAAATGGGCTCAATTTGTTTACTAAATAAGATAAGTTTGAACAAGTGGAGGCTTGACTCATTTCTAGCTCTTGTTGTTAGCATCAAAGGTGACCTAACCCAAAATGAAAATCCAAACCTTAAATTGTCAACATTTAATAGTAAAAGATGACAAAACCCAATAAATACCATTTTGTCATCTTTCCAACACATCAAGAATCATCTCGATTGGTGGTCAAATGAAGAAGTTGTGGCCAAAATAATGAAGTATCAAAGCTGGACAGAAACAAGGGGAGCCGTGTTTACCATAAATACCATACGATTAGAACCCTAATTGGTATAGCGCCACCATCTTCTCTCCTCTTGATTTCTCTTGTAATTCCTTAGTGAATTGAGTGATTTATGTGAGGATTTATTTGATTCTCTTTGTAATTACAATTACTTCACATCAATAAGATCATTTATTTTCCCAATTTGTGTTTTTTAGTATTATTCTCTTCTCAATTCTTGTGTGTTCTAATTGATTCTAATCAGATCTTATTTTTCCGAATTGATATCGATCCCCAACAGTTCCTTATATAATTCCAATATGGGAATCCAAGTTTGGAGCAACCCAATAACCAACATGTTGTTGGTTAATCTACGAAAGAAGAGATACTTATTTTAACTAACACTACTAGGAAAACGGGAAATAATAACGGGACATTAATAACGGTAGTTCGACAACCATTGTCAAACGCGTGAAAATTAATGGGTGGGAGAGTTTTGATAACAGTTCTAGTTAAAAACCGTTATTAAAAGGGAAACGTTAAAATTTGGACGGATATTTTAGTAACGGTTTCAAGTAAACCGTTATTAAAAGAGGATTTAATAACGGTTCATATTAGAACCGTTTTCAAAAGTCAGAAGCTTTTAATAACGGTTCCTGGAAGAACCGTTATTAAAACCCCAAAATCAAACTTATATTTCGCTCAGTTCTGTTTCGTGCCAAAATTTTCAGACTCTCTGCACCTTCGTTCTCTTGCTCTCCTTCTCCTTGCAAAATTTCGCACCACCACACCATGCACCACCAACTCGCACCACCACACCGGCTCCTCTCAAGTAAAGGAAACCCTCGCACTGCCAACTCTCCACCACGCCTCTGCCATTGTCAGCTCTGCATATGCGTGCTGTCATTGTTCCGAAGCTAGCTAGCACTTGCACCTTCATCCTCCGTCGTGTTTGAAGCCCTTGCCTCTCTCAACATTCTCACTGTCGTGTTTGTAGCTAGCTCACTTTATGTATGTGTTTGTTCTTCCTCTCGTAACTTTTTATCTACTTATATATGTATATATATATATATATAAATTAATGCATGCATGTTGCTACAGGGTTTTGTTTGTTTGTTATTGAAAGATTGTGGTTTGTCGTTCGAAAATGTGTTGTTGAATGTGTTGGCCGAAAATTTTGTTGTTTGTTGCGTTATTGTTATATATTAACAAATGCATGTGTTGGTCGAGACCTTTACATATATATATATATATATATATATAATATGAATGTGAGTGTAGAATTATATACATTTTCACTCATAAAAACTATATATATACACACACACACACACACACACACACACACATTTTCATTAATAAGTATAGGAGACTAGCAATAAGATATAGGAAATGTCATATAATGAAATGCAAATATATTTTACACATGCATATGTTAATGATTGCTATTTGATGAGGATTAAATAGATATAGAGAATAAGGAATATATAAAAGTGAATAATTAAATAGAGAGAAATAATTGTGTATGATAATAATAATAATAATAATAATAATAATTAATATGATTTATATATTATGCTTTAATTACATTTAGCTAGGTTTAGGGATTAGGGTTTTTTTATGGTTTAGGGTTAGGTTTTATTATAATAAATTATGGTTAATTAGCTAGGGTTATGGTTTATCGTTTATTATGGTTAATTATGGTTAATTAGGGTTAGGGTTAGGGTAAGTATTAATATCTTTTTGGAAACGTATTAGCATGATTCGTGTATATATATATATATATATATAATAGCATGATACATTTGAGATTAATTCTTTCTAAGCATGATTCGTATCGATAATATAATGGTACATTATTATGCTCAATACATAATATTCTAACATTATTTATTTATTTATTTATTGTAGAGATATGACCAACAAAAACATTGATAGGGATAGCAGTGATGAAGAAGGGAAGAGAGGACCTACGATTATGAGAATTATCATAGACATGAGGAATAGAGGAGAAGTAGTCGAGTTGGGATGGAATACTTACAATCTTCCCATCGGCCCTTACGCAGATATGTTCTTGACCTACATTTCACTTGTGACCCGTAACCGTGTTCCTATCTCCTATAATAATTGGAAGCAGGTTCCACAGGGTCATAAGGAGCATATTTGGCAGGAAATCACGGTAAATATGCTATTTTATGTAATCATTTTTGTATGTCAAATGTTATTAATTTTATTACATTAACATCGGTATACATCTACATGTATTATTTTGCAGAGAGTGTTCAATGTCCCAGAGAGTAGGAAGAAATGGCTTCTTAGACATTGTGGGGAGCGTCTAAGAACCTTTAGGTCATATTTAGCTCGTAGAAAAATGTATAGAAAGAAGGATGGTTCTGTACGGCAGAACCCACCCAAACGATACGGTTTCATCGATCAAGAAAGTTGGAACCAATTCATTGTTTATCGTCTTACGGTGGATTTTAAGGTACTTGTTAGATAACAATTAAACTTTTTGTATCAATCCTAGTATTATGCTTAATATTGAAATAACCATGTCATTATGTTTTGGCTTGTCACAGGAAAAAAGTACCCAAAATAAAGAGATTGCCAAGCAAAATAAATACCGGCATAATATGGCTCGCAAAGGCTATGCGGGCCTTGAAGAGGAGTTGGTATGCATTTTGTGATTATCTATTTACATGTAAATGTTGAATTTTATAATAATATTCTTAATTAAGAATATTTTTTGATTTGTAGCTCCTAGCCCAAGACTTGGACCCATGTACCTCGTCCATCAATATTGGTACATTATGGAAGAAGGCTAGAGCAACAAGAAATGGATATATTAATGAATATGTTGATGTTGAAGCCAAAAAAATTATAAGTTTGTAGATATCTAGAACCCTACTTACTTTTCTTTTAGAAAACTATTATATTATGCTTATTCCTTTAAGTTAAATTTACAGAACGAACTTGAAACGTCAGAAAGTGAGGAGGTGGACCAATATAGCATTGTGGCCCAGGCTACAGGAATTGTAGAACACCCTGGAAGACACAGGAGCATTGGATTGGGTGTTACGAGAACGAGCATATGTGATCGATATCGTGGTTCTCGTAGCACTAATGAGCAAGTCGCCATCCTCACCCAAAAATTGAACGTGGCATTTGAACGGAAGGCAACAATGGAGCAAGAGTTGTCATTTATTAAATCTCAAGGGTATAAGCCATCCGATTCAGTAGACCATGATCAGCTTCACATACCTAATGTAAATAGCGTCAGAGATAGTTGTGAAGCTGATGCATTTCTTTCCACTCTTCCCGAGGTAAGCATTACAAACTATGAATTGTTATTAAATGTATTCGGTGTAATAAATTATCAATAATGTGTAATATTTTTGTTTAGGGTTTGCATAAATGTGACTTATTAGCGAATGACCTTTCAACAATTTTGGCGAAAGGAAGGGTTCGCATCAGTCACGGTACTGAAACGCAGACAATCCACGGGTACAATTTAGCCCTAAATACAAGGTCGGTGAGTATTGACACTCCAATCATTGGCAGTGCACACTTGCCTTGTTATAAAGAGGGCGATGAGGCAACCATAGTACTAGAAGCTCATGGAAGCTTCGTGGCTTGGTCTGCAGATCAAATACGTCTCACTACTAAAGAGGTATTGACATTTGACATCTTCATTAGACCTTGTTTAGTAGTTACACTATATATACCTTTTTCATATATATATATATATATATATATATATATATATATATATATATATATATATATATATATGCTCAATATATATTTTGTCTAATATTATCAATTAAGGAATCAAAAAAGGAATAAAAAAAGAAGACTGCTTCTGCTAGTAAAACCAAGAGAGGTACTAGCAGAACGAGCAACACAAAACAGGGTGCTGCTAAAGGAAAGAGAGCTAAATCTAAAAAATCAGTTGCCCCACAAAAGATTCCTTCTTCAGATCAGCAAAGCCAACCTCCACCAGCATTAGCTATATTATATTTTTATGCCCAAAACTACCTCAGGGACAATTATATTTTCATTGATTGTCGTCCTGAGTATGTTGGGAGGGACGATGCTACTTACATGGTATCGATGGCTGACATAAGCGACATTTATAATCAAGCATGGATGTCAACCATAAGTGTCGACGCACAATAAGAAAAGTGAGTTTGGGCGACGATTTCTATGATAATAGGGCGACAGAACAGATTTTATTGCCCTTGGTTCTATTTTGGGCGACGAAAATATATTGTTGTCCTTTTTTTCTTTAAGGCAATAAATGTTTATAGTCGTTGCCCTTGTTTTCTTTAGGGAAACAAACTCTTATAATCGTTTCCCTTTGTACTTTTGGGCTACGATTTAATTATTTTGTTGCCCATAATATAGTGTTGGGCAAAAATATTATGTTTTCGTTGCCCATACCTTAGCAAATAATTGCTAAAAATTTTAAAATCAACACTTTAGGGCAACAAACTCTTATAATCGTTGCCCTTTGTACTTTTGGGCTACGATTTAATTATTTTGTTGCCCATAATATAGTGTTGGGCAACAATATTATGTTTTCGTTGCCCATACCTTAGCAAATAATTGCTAAAAATTTTAAAATCAACACTTTAGGGTATATTTAATATGGGAAGTACACTCTATTATATACTCAAATGAAAACATAAAATTTCAAAACTATGTTGAAATGTGTGTTTGTTTAAATCGTAAAATTAATTTTTTTTATTAAATAAGGGGGCGCCCCCGTAGGGGTCTAGGGGCAGCGAAAAATCAATTTCTAATAAGTAAAATATATTGTTTGATATGATAATAAGGGCAACGAAATTAATCTCGTTGCACAAAAATAAGTTTGGGCAACGATTATATATTTTGTCACCCATGGTACTCTTTTCCTTAGCGCCCAAAATTTTTACCTCTACCGCCATATATTTTTTTTTATGTGTTTTTGTTTTAAAAAAAAACGCACGCCTGCCGCCTCTCTTCTCTCCTATCTCTTCTCTTACCCTGTCCCGACACTCCCCTGCGCCTGCCTTGCTCCTGTTCGCAGCCCCTCAGCCCAGCCACCTCTTCTCCCCAGCTCCACCAGTCGCTGCCGGCCACAACTCCGACCGCCACTGCCAGCCACCGCAACCAGCAGCAGCGTGCAGAAGCAACACCGGGCGGCAGCAGCAGCAGCAGCAGGTCGCGGCAGCGACGAGCCGCGCTGGTTGCGCCACCGTCCGGCCACGGCAGGCCCTACTGACCACCGGCGAGCTGTCCCGGTTCCCCGACGAAGCTTCCCCGGCCTTCCTTTGTCCCGATTTGTCGGTTTCGTTGGTATAATTTTTTGAAAAACCCTAATATTAATTCGTTTAATTGAGTATGATTTAACTTGTGGTAAGCTAAATTAATTGTTTGATAATGTATATATGTGCTGCGAGAATGATTTGGATAGGTTAATTGTATGGTTATGTTGAAATTTTGGAAAATTTGAATTTTTGGCGGGGTTATGTCCGAATTTTTCGGATTCGTCCGATTTAGCTATTTTGGGGAAATTGATTATACAATATGTTTTAAAATGTATCTAATTTCATGTTGGAACTGTCAATTTGAGAAATTTATGCAGAATTTATTGAAATTTGATTTCTAGGTCAAAATTCATGTGTGACCAAATTGGGTCATATAACTGAGTCGTTACACTCAATTGATTGTATAATATCGTTTAAAATGTATTTAATTTTATATTGGAAGTGTTGATTTGGGAAATTGTGCGTAATTGATCGGAATTGGATTTTTAGGTCAAAAATCCCGCAGGTTTAAATTGGATTGTGTAATTGGGTTATTTTATTCAATTGGCTATATAAATTACATTAGAATATGTTTAATTACATTTCCGAACTGTCAATTGATATGTTTTGGCAAGAATTGATCGGATTTGCGTACTTATAAATCGTTTGTAGGCAACAAGGCATGTCCAGAAGGGTCGATTGCAGAAAGTGATATTGCAGATGAATGCCTTACATTTTGCTCACGGTATTTGAGTAAAATAGAGACACAATTTAATCGTGAAGAGAGGAATGATGATGAGAATCATCCACTTCCCTATAGCTTATCTATTTTCTGTAAGTATGGTAAGCCATTAGGGAAGGCTACACTTAAAGAGTTAAGCTTTAAAGACTGGGAGCAAGCGCAATTGTACATTCTAAGAAATTGTGAAGAAGTTCAACCATTTTATGAGTAAGTGAGATTATTTTAATTTATATAGAATACACAATATGTAAATAGGGCTACAAAGATTAATAATTGTTCTTTATGATAGGGAGTATATGAATGACAATGAAGGACAACTTGTTGCTTTTGTTAAATGGTTTGAAAAAAGAGTAAGTGAACTTATATTCTATATGAATTAAATAATAGATATATTATAGTAATAACGTATGTCTTACGTTATTTCTTTTAATTTTTATGTAATATAGATAACAAAGTTGAGAGATGCTGGGGATGAAAGGATTACAGATGAACTATTATGTCTAGCTCGAGGTCCAATGAGGAATGTGCTTACATATGAGGGATATATTGTGAATGGTTTTAGATTTCATACAAGAAAGCGCCAAAGAAGAAGGAAGACACAAAACAGTGGAGTAATGGTAAAAGGAGATGATGATAGTGGAGGTGTGGATTTTTACGGGTTACTAGAGGAGGTGATTGTGTTGGAATAAGACCCTATCAAAAATTATGGTAGTCCTACTACCATTATTTTTAGATGTGAATGGTTCAATGTATGGGATAAGAGGATGGGGGTAAAGAGAGATGATAAATATGGAATTACCCTTGTTAATGTTAACAGTAGGTTAAGATATAATGAGCCTTTTGCGCTAGCCTCTCAAGTAGGGCAAGTTTTTTATGTAAAGGCCCATAAAGAACCTCAGTGGAGGATATTTGTCAAAACAAGTCCTCGAAATCATTTTGATTTTCCTATTATTGAGGACATTGATGATGATAGTGAACCTTCAAATGCAAATTGGGAGAATGAGATGACTGCTACGATTTCTGATATGCAAGATTTAAATTGGGATGAAATTCCTTTGGTACGTGATGATACTGAACCTGATTTAGTTGATATTTGTGACGTTGAAAGGGCTATGAATAATGAGGAGGAGGAGGAGGGACTCGAAGATGAAAATGGTGAAGTTAATTACTATTCAGATTTAGAATCAGATGAAGATATTGTATGATATTATTTTAGTTTTCCTTCAAAGTCGAAGGTGATGGTGATAAATTTCCAAATGATATAACTATTGTATCTTAATTTATTTAATTAGCATATCAATCAATTTATTTTATTTTTGTTGGATTTTACAGGTTAATGGCATCTAATCTTTCATCATCACAAGCTATGGTGCATTTAAATCAGGAGACTTCACCGGATGGTCATGATGAGCGATCTGACAACTTAGCCAATCATATGACATATAGGCAACGCCATCGGTTGCAACAATCACAAAGGACAGGTTTGTGTTAAGAATGCCTATTTTTCTATAATATATTTTTTAATTATATATTTCTTGTACATATTTATCATTATTTGTTGAACCAATATACTTGTGTGATGTAGGGCCAAAGCGGGGGTCCACTCGTGGAAAAAAATATTTTAATTCACGGTTAAATGACCACACTACAAAGCCATATGCTAAAATCACCGAAGAAATGAATAGAATTGTAGGCACTGATGCAAACCAGTTCATCACAGAGTTGGGAGTGTGGGTAAAAAATTATTGTCCTCTTGATTCACGGTAAACCTTAGTTGAAATGATTCTAATTCTATTTGCACATGTCTATTTTTGACAAAACTTTCTTATCAATTGTATTTTTTTTTGGAATATTTAATTATATGTGTAGAAATTGGAAATATATGGATCCTACCGCGAAAGAAAGACTTTTCAATAAGATAAAGGTAAAATTTAAAGCTAATGTTTTAGTTTTGCATATTAGTTACATGTTTTATTTTGTTCATAACCAATTGATTACTTTGATATTTATATATGGTTTAGGCTGAGTGGAAACTTCCAGAGGGTAGTCATTATGACAAAGCATTATCTATGCAATGTCAAATTTTGTATAGACAATGGCGTTTCAGGCTAAAAGAGAGATATTTTAATGGATTTTCAACGTCACAAGCTATTGCAAACCGACCTCAAACAATAAATGCTACTGTATGGAGGTGGTTAGTGGTGGACTTTTGGGGTTCGTCTAAGCAAAAGGTTCTACTATTTAATTTTTTTTAAGTTTCCGATGACAAGTATTTCCACTCTAATTTATAAATTTAGTTTATTTGATGGATATGCATTGGCTAATGAGATGCAAAAGAGTTATGAAATCATTAATTATCATTTTTTTTCACATATAGCATATTAGTGAAGTGAATCGTAGAAATAAATCAAGACAAATTGAAATTCTTAGGAATGGAGGAAAGTCAACAGCGCGCTATCTTCATGAAATTGTAAGTATATTAATGAAATTTTTTTGATTTTTTTTCTATTTTTGTTGCTACTACTATTGTTCTATCAAAAATACAAAGGTTGGTCAATTCTATATATTTGTATATGAAAAGTATTACAATAGAATAAACTATTATTGTTAAAGCAAAGGCTTATCTTCTTTGACTCTTGATATCTTGTTCTTTCAGTTAAATATTCACATGGATTTATTATATGTAGGAACATCAACCATCAAAAGAGTCTTCTATTATAGCTGAAAATGTTGATGAGTCGATTGAGGAGCCTAAGCAAGAACCAGATTATATTAGATTATGGGAAAAGACCAAAAGGTGTGTCAGATATGAAGAAGTATGTAAATATAAGTTAATTTACACAAATTTGAAAGGGTTTTTATTATTATTTATTTTATATTATTATAGGAAAAAAGATGGTACATGGGAAGATGGTGCATATGCAAAATACCAAAAGTTGACTGAACTTCATGCTAAGCAGAAGGAGTTGTATGGAGTTGATAATCTTAGTGTGAAAGAAGCATATACCCAGGCATTTGAGCATCGTTCTGGCTATATTAGAGGGCTAGGAGCTGGACCTATGCCTTTAAGGAACAAAAAGGATAATGAAATTGAGGCTAGCCTTCGTCAACAAATTGAGGAGCTTAAACATTCAAATGCCTTAAGGGAGGAAATTTTAAGGCTCAAAATGGAAAAGATGAAGGAAATTGCTGAAGAAATAGAGAGAAAGTTAAGAGAAGAAGCGGAGGAACGAGAAAGGAAACTTAGAGCAGATGCTGATGAGGCCACGCAGAAGTTGAAGGCCGAAATGATGCAAGTTGTGAGAGATCAAATTGCAGGCTTTCTAGGAACACAACAATCTTCACAACTCACTAAATTAGTATGAGGTATATTTAATCCATTCAAAATTTTCCATTTTTAATGGTTTGAACGTTAGAACTCTGCACTATAAGTGTGGACAAATTATGGAACTAAAATTTGTAGTTTGTGCCAATGTTAGACATGTGATATTCATTGTCTTGAAATTGAGATGGATGATTTTTTGCATCAGGTATTCTAACTATACTATTTGTTCTCTTTTACAGCTGGGAGTTCTAATTAGACTTAGAAAATGACAAAGACTTTTAGAGGCAAGGAGCTTTTTTGGACTTATGAATGTAAGTTAGTTCTTGTATTCATTTTTATAATATGGCTTACAACTTTTTTTAATTGAAGGGAATTGGAAAATTATAAATAGATACCATTGCATATCTCTTTATAATCTTAATTTATATTTTTTTATTTCATGAATTGCAGATTAACTTGAAGCATATTTGTGACGCTGCAATATACTTGATGAAGCTAAGTATGCAGAACTATAGATAACATCATCCATTTTTTGGTGGTCCTTCAAGCTAGATAGCATAATTGATTTTTATGGTACCCATTAGGCATGACTTTTGCCAATTTGTATATTGCAGTATCATATACTTTGAAATTGGAATGACATTTGTTTTTGGACAATGATATCGTAATCTATGCATGGTTTGAATGATATATGATTTTACAGGGTAATGAAATATGGTGGAGTATCTATATGAATGATACTGCATTACAGGATGATCTATTATTATGAATACATAATACAGGTCTTTGGGCTACAAAATATTTTTGTAGCTTGGAAGAAAGACTAGGAATTGATTTTGTTGCAAAACAAGTAATAGAGCCACAAATGAAACAACTTCGTCGCACAAAAGTGGGTTTAGGCAACAAAAAATATTTGTTGCACAAAAGAGGTTTAGGGCGACAAAACATATGTGTCGCACAAAATAGGTTTAGGGCAACAAAATAACTAAGTCGCAAAAAAGAGGCTTAGGGCGACAAAACATATCCGTCGCACAAAAGAGGTTTAGGGCGACAAAAAATATTCGTTGCACAAAAGGAGATTTAGGGCAACAAAATTTTCTTTTCGTCTCCCTAAGCAAGGGCAACGGGCTTATGGCGACGAAATTGTGACGAAATTTTTTTGTCGCCCAAACTTTGGGCGACAAATTTGTTTTGTTGGGCAACGAAATAATTTGTTGCCCAAAGTAATATTTCTTGTTGTGACGTCTATGTCACGTAAGTATTATTTCATTTTGAGATTTTAGTACTCTTAACTTATACAATTCGAATTTTTATGACCTCTTATGTGAGTTATTATTTATTAACAAATATGCATTGTTTTTGTTATCCATAGGTTGGTAGCTACTCAAGCTGCGATGGAGGGAATGATGTCCTCTATTGTGTTTGTGTGTCCATACTACATAGCTGACGGTAGTACAATAAGAGAGGGTAGGCACATAAACTATTTAGCGGATCACATTTTGATTGAGGGACACAACAAGCTCTATCTCATTCCTCACATCGCAATTGAACATTGGGTTTTGTACGCCGTCCGACCTGATCTTAATAAAGTCTATGTGTTTGATTTTCTTCGAACCTATGACGTGCCTTTTGAAGTCGCTCGTCGTGGTGGGAAAGAATTTATCGACATGTTAGTATACTTTTCACTTCTTACTTCATTCGCTTATTTATACATATATTCACCTAGCTAGCTTTCATTATTTGAGGTATATATGCGTACTTACAATATTGTGTATCCAACTCTATTTATTAGGGCACTACGGACAGCGTATCAAAGGAGAGGTGGGAATGGTGTCCCAGACCCAAAGAATGTTCAATACGAGTCTGTCATAGTAAGTAGGAAGGAAACTATTTCGTATTTTATTTTAATTAAAATTAATATCTAATAGTTAGAGAGCTAACTGAATTTATTTGACAGTGTCCACAACAGCAAAACGACAAAGATTGTGGATACTATGTATGTAGAGTAATGGATCTGATAGTCCAAAATAGATCGGTCAACATAGATCCAAGCCATATATGTTTTTCCATTAATGAATCATGACATATATGTTTGATACTTGACATAAGTGCTAACTATATATTAATCAAAACTTAGGATTTGTAGTTTTTCACCGATGATTATACACAAGGCTAGCAATACAATGTTGAAGAATTTGATGAAGTGAGAGAGCAATGGGCCAAGCATGTGCACTCATTCATTCGGTATTAGGTAGAGATATTCTACATGCTTGTTCAGGTTTGTATTTTGTCTATGTCTTTAAGTCTTCTAAGTTAGATTTATAAACATTTTGCTTTGGCGTGTAGAGCTACCAAGTTGTGGTATGCCTACTAATTTTGATTCTTGAGTATATATGTCTGGTGTATTAACAAGGGATTGATTGAAATTATGGTGTGATTGCAGATTTGTTATCAATTGATGTTGTTTTACAATGCAGATTTGGTAATTATTTGAACATACAACTGTATATGTGGGCAGGAACAAAACTGCAAAAACTAAAAAAAAAACTGGAGTTTTAATAACGGTTTTCATCAGAACCGTTATTGAAACCCTCTTGTTTAACAACGGTTTTTCTCAAAAATCGTTATTAAACATGCATTTTATGCTCATATTAGCGGGTTTTTTTTATATGTTTGATAACAGTTATGAACCGTTATTAAAGATTTAATAACGGACGTTTTAATAACGGTTGAAAACCGTTATTAAAACTGTAAAATAACCGTTATTAAAACTACTTTTTGGGGTAGTGTAAATATTAATCACTTTCAATATTTTGTTTTCATTCTTTACTAACAATAATTTTGTGGTGGTGGAATTTACTTAGTTTTTGCATTGAAGATGTAGGGAATGTAACAAAGTAATTTGATATATTTATTTTATTATATAAAATTAATCATTTTAAACAATCGAGATGAAGTTTTAAAATTAAAAGCTAAAATTAATTCATTACAATGATCCATGTCTAATTCTTGTCACAAAAAAAAAACTCTTCAATATATGTTGTTGTATGTAATCTATACCTTATATATTATGAACATATGCTTATATATTTAGATGGTTGTTAAACATATATACATATTAAGAGATATATAGTTATAAAAAAAATAACTTAATGTCTATAAGTAAAAATTATAAAATTTATCATGGGTTCATCGTATTAGTTGAATATGTTCATATAAAAAAATTATAAAATTTATAAAATAACTCCATATCTAGAAATAATAATTATAGAATTATTAAAATGATTTTGTGCCTAATAGTAAGAAATATAAATTATAAAAGTGATATAGTGTATCCAAATAAAATTGATAAAATTACAACTGAAAATTGATGACATGTACCTAATTGTTTTTTAATAAAATTATAGAAAATAATTCCAGGTGGGATATACCTTGATAATTACTACCAGGTTGAGATGGCAATGGGTCGGGTCTGGACCGGGTCCAGCCATACCCAGACCCGGACCCGTTTATATTACCTAGATCCAGACCCGACCCAGACCCGTCGGGTCTTAAAAGTTCAGACCCAGATCCAGATCCATCAGGTCTAGCGGGTAAACGAGTCCTAAATGGGTCCGGTTATTTTTTTAAAAGTTAATTAATAATCTATACTAATACAAATACATTTATATTTTATATAACTTAATTTGTATTTTTTTGTTAAAAAAATCATCTAAGCGAAAAAATAAATATATTAAAATAGTTATATTAACTTTTCAAATGATGTTTTAATGCTTTTAGTAAGGATGTAAATGGGTCGGGTTTGGGGCGGGTATACCCATATCCGTATCCGATAATAAAATCCGTATCCAAATCCGTACCCGTACCCGAATCCATATCCGCTAACATATCCATATCCGTATCCATTGGATATCCGTTACTCGACGGATTATCCGTTTACCCGTTAATGGATATTATCCGATGGATAAATCTATCACCAGCCAGATAAACCCATTTAGAGTTAAATTAAATGATAATTCTAACTTTAATTTATACTATAATTATATTAAAATTAAGGGTAAACAGATAATTATATATCGGGTAAACGGGTACGAATATGGATACGGGTATGGTTACGGGTATGGGTATGCATATCCCATTCCCGTATCCATACTCGAACCCGATGGGTATTTTTTTTCCATCATCCATATGCGTTGGGCAAAATCCGTCGGGTTTCGGATAAAATCGCCCTGTTTATATCCCTAGCTTTTAGAATACAATGTTATACATATTGTTTATAAAGTAAGCATACAAAAATAAAATTTAAAAAAAATGAATAAGGAGCTTATATAAGATTAAAATAATAATGACAAACATAATATTAGTATGTATTTATATATATATATATATATATATATATATATATATATATACACACACACACACACACACATATATATATATATTAAATGGGTCTAGCGGGTCGGGTCTGGATCTAGAATTAAACCCAGACCCAGATCCTTTAAAGTATATGTGGACCCAGACCCGATTCAAACCAATCGGGTCCAAAAATCATGGACCCAGATCCGCTAAAAATAAGGCGGGTCTAGCGGATGTGGGTCGGATCCGATACCCATTGCCATCCCTACTACCAGGTTGATGACATAAGAATTGTGGAGTTCAACTTCAACCACTAAGATCAAGGGTTTCCGGAGGTTTTCTTTTATTTTCTTTGGTTTTTAAACCATCAGCAATATAATGTCTCTAGCGCTCTCTTTTCCTTTCTTTAATTATTTATTTTCCCCCAGCCCTCGTGGCACTATCACCGTATTCCCAAACCTCCTCTATGGGACGGAATGCACATGTCTTTTGGAAAAAAATCAATTTTAAATCATCATTATGTTCCTTCGTTGAAGTTGGGGAGCCAAAAGGAAAGGCTTAGGTTGCACAGTCATGAGACTATGATGATGACTGCTACCCCAAATTGTTTAATTTGCAAGCAAAATTCATACGCTCTCTCCCTCTCCCTCTCCCCTCTCCCTCTCCGTCCCTGTACGTTTATCCTTTTCCTTTTTCCTTTCTTTGAAAACGGTTGGTCCATCCAAACAACCTTTGCCGTTTACGTTACGTTTGATTGATGTAATGTAATTGCTTTACCTTATTTGAAACTTTATTTTGAAATGAAAATTTAAATTCAAATTGTTTTATGTTCTATTTGATTTGCGAAAAGTTTAATTTTTTTTATAAAAAAAATAACTTTTTATATTTGATTTACATAAATTAATAAAATAAAATTAAAATAAATAAAATTTCTAATAATTAATTATTTAAATATTTTTTTAAAGCATTTTGATTTTAATTTTTTTTCTTTAAAATTTTTGAGAACCAAAGACCAGGTGCATTTCATCAACGTTGAAGAAACGAGACTCCTGTATTCGGTTATTTTCAAAATCACGTGTTTTGAATAAAAAAAATATATGGTTCTTCTCGTTCCTTAAATCTCTAAACTTATCGACACTACTTTCCTACTTACTTTCTATGTTTTCATTAATCAAGGATAAAAACTTTTAATAACAGCACTAAAATCTAATACGGTTTTTAAATAGAAAATATACTAACAGAGAATATAATCTTCATTTTCAGCGGAAAGAAAATAATAATAATAATTTGAAGTGAAGGAAATAAAAGAGAACAAATGTAAGTTGATAACATCAGACGAAATTTGATCTAATGGTAAAGATTAATTCATAGATACTAGAAGTTCTAGATTCAAATTTTTATCCCCTTACTTTTGGTAAAATACATCGCCACCTATATGATCGTTTATAATTATCTTTACGGGTCTCTATAAATTTAAAAAGAAAAATGCAAGTGGATAACATAATTTCTACTGTTGTAATTGCCGAAATGTAAATGCAGAGAGTAACAAGATGAAACATTCAAAAATCAAATGAAATTTCTAATTTTCTAAAAACAAATATTTTATGCAGCATATTATAGATGTTTCACGGATTTTGCCTATCTATATTTATCCAATATTAAAGGCGTGCCTTATTTTATCTATAATATATTAGGCTCCTATCGGTACGTTACATATTTTTTTTTAATTCCTATCCTTTTTTTTTTGGTAGCATGTATTAATTTGTTTCTAGACTTTATATATTTGACCATATGTAATTTTTATATCGTAATGCAGTTTCGTATAAGTGCAAAAAGAATGAAGCATGATATTAAAAGGGTAATTTATCGGTCAGTAATTATTTATTATACTTCTAAAATTTATTTAAACCGTGAACAAGTATACGTCACCTTGTGAACGAGTCAAGATGAACTATTCTGAGTTTCAACTCGGTTTATTTAATAAATAAGTATAAAATAATGTTCGCGTGTTTATTATTTAACTAAACGAACTAGTCGAACCAAACTTTTAATAAACTGAGCTCACAAGTGTAATAGTACATTTGGTTTAGGGTGAATAGAGATTAATAGAGGTAAACCAATTGGTTTACCCCATTTAGAAACAAGTTTTGTTAGTCTCAACTAGGCGAGCCAAGGTTAAAGTTTCACCTCCGTTTATCCAGGTTAACCTTATTTTTATTAACATTCGATTTCTAGGGCAATAGAGGTAAATGAAAAAATATAAGTAAATTTTATACATTCATCTCAATTCAAATGGGATTTTTAAAACTTTTCCCTCAATTCACCCATGTTAGGTTAATATCATCCAAACAACACTTTAAAACATTTACATCGATTCACCACAATTTCCTTTACCTAGATTAATTTTTAATGTTTACCCTCACTCTAATTTACCGCAATCTAAACGGAACATAAGTTATAGATAAACCGAGCCAAATGTTTTTGGTTTTGGATTCTATTTGTTAGCTTGAATAATTTTCAATCCTAAAAAGCTAGCTTATTTGTTGCCAAACATTCCAGACAATGGATCATTAAAAACATGTGTTATAAGAGTACCGGAAATGATATCAAAGTGGGAATCAAACTGTATTATTTGATCTAGGCATTAAAACTCATAAATGAGGCGCATCTTGTTTAATTAATACTCTAGCTAGCTAAAACATTATAAATGTTCTTACAATTAGTATAGCCAGCTAGCTAAACAATTTACTTATAATGAATGGTAAAACTTCGATTGCCATGCTGCTTTCAGAGTACCGGAAATGATATGTCAAGTGGGATTCAAACTGTATTATTGGATCTTGGCATTAAAAACGCACGCCCAGAAATGATATATATCAACAAGTGGGATTCAAATGTTGCGTGGTTACGAAGGTGCCTCTTATTACGATAATGGGTGCGAACAGAATGCTTTAACTCCGGACTTCTTCGCAACGACACAGAAAAAAAAAAAGTTGAATACTGTCTACTTACCATAAAAGGTGAGCAGCTGGGGACAGACAATGGACAAGCAACCTTTACCTCACTTTAATTATTTGCTACGACCCCAAAAAAGCATTAATAAAGACATTAGCTTAATAATGGTGCTTCGTGCGCTTGAAAATACTTGCATTGCATGCATGCACCAACATATATGACATGTTTCTCGTCAAAAGAATTATGCTGTAACCGAACGGCAGAGGCCAATCAACCATTTTAATACAATAATCATCCCGACCATTGATCTTGAATTATCAATATTATCCATTGAATATTTTTGTTTGCATATATAATTATTTTCCTTATTAAGAGAGCATTAAAATTATATTCAGTTATATAGTCGTTCATGAATTACAAATAAAAAAAGGTGCTGCACTTGTCAATTACTGAATGACCGACGACGACTCCATTACGGACGGCCGTCGCCACCCGTGCAACACGCTTGTGCACCATCACAACGCAATACCCTCTGACCACCACCCCACCACTGCATCACGTACTTCCCTCAGCCGACCACATACGCACTTTCACACCGCTTCTGCCGCAGCCAAACAACCGCGAGTACTAGAACTGGCAATCGGACGGGTCAGGTCACTATCGGATCGAATAACATGATAATCGAGTCAGATCAGTTTCGGATAATTTTGTCGAGTCGGGTTGGGTCGGATTTGATTCAGATCAACTCAGTATCGGATAATCTCGGATCATTCTAAGCTCTCGGGTCGGGTATGGTTGAGATCGGATGGACTCAGATTCGGATAAATTTAGGTTGTTATAATTTCGGATCGGGCTCGGTTGAATTTGAATTATTATATTTTTGGGTCGAATTTAGATTGGATTTAGGTCATTTCATATTTGAGTCATGCTTGTGTCATTTTCTTTCTTTCTTTTTATTCCAAGATATTATTAAAAGCTAATTATTTTGAGATCATTTATTTTAATTTATCTTATTCAATTAAAAGTGAATTATTATATTAATTGTTTTGGGGCCTTAGAATTTTTTGTCATTATTTTATCTTTGGAGATGTATCTGACATTTCAAATTTAAATTTTTTTAAATCGTATCACTTTTCTTTTTTATGTTAAGGTATAACTTATAATTCAACTCCATTATTAGCTTGGTCATATTGAGTTATAGTATTATTTTAAGTTTATATTATATTTATATCTTATATGCTCCTTATATGATATTAACTTATAATAGTCATTGATAATTGATAACAAATGAAGATTTATAAGGTTGTACTTCTCATATTATTTTTAAAAGAGATTGATCACATCATATCAACATAATTTTAATAATAATAATAATAATACAAAAATAATGATAACAATAATAATAGTAATCAATGAATATCAATTATAGCAAAAATAATAATAACAACATATTACTTTTTTATTATATATTTTGATTAGATCATATCAAGCTAAATAAGATAAAAATTAGATAAAGTAAGTAATAATGATTATTATTGACAAAAGCCCGACTAATATTGACTTCTTACTATTTAACACTGTTGATGTAATAAAAAATATTAATCTTCAATTTTTATAATGAATAAACTAACATTCTCACTCTAGATTTTTCCTACTTTCCTATGATATTGTAGGTGCTATATTGCAAGGTATGGTCGTATAGATACTAACATATAGTGTTCAAGGCTGCACTGTTATTATCTTATGGTACTAGATGGAATAATGGAAGTGAACTAATATTTAAATGGCATAGTAGTGTTTTTCTTCTTCTTTTTTTTTCTCTAATTTTATTTCTATTGGTATCAATGGATATTGTATTTGTATATACATGAGTGATATAAATTTTATGAAAGTATATTTTTTCTAGATTTTGATGTAAGCGCTAGTATGGATTAGTCGCACATCTATATTATTTC
This sequence comes from Tamarix austromongolica, assembly GCA_039764185.1. Lineage (NCBI taxonomy): Eukaryota > Viridiplantae > Streptophyta > Magnoliopsida > Caryophyllales > Tamaricaceae > Tamarix > Tamarix austromongolica. Next base: position 42,776,355 of record CM077809.1, on the reverse strand, counting down.
ATGTTTTATGAAGTTTTAAAAATATTGAGTTATGGGTCAATATTAATTTTTAGGTATTACCAAGTTGAATCGTTATAGATTTATAATTTTTCAGATAATATCATATTTTGGATAAATAATGGATTGGGTGGGGTCATTTCGGATTTATAGTTTTTCGGATTATATCGGGTTTCGAGTGAATAGCAGGTCGGGTTTATTTTGGGCTTATAATTTCTCGGGTTATATCAGATATCAGATATGTATCGGATCGGATCGGATAGGTTTTGGGCTTTTTTTTTTTTTGATAATTAAAAGGCGACCAGCGCCAAACGATCCATACAATATTATAGAAACGCATCAACATTATAGACCACTTCCTGAATCCTATATGGAAACTCCTTTCTGTTCGCCTTAAACCAGGACCCAATTCTCACCTTAATGATCGAAATCAGCCATCTATTACACACCTGAATATCCTCGAACACCACTTTGTTCCTGAACTCCCAAATAGCTCCAATAATCGCGAAAAAAGCTGTGCGCCAGAGAACTCCGCGTAACCCGGCTCTATACACGCCAAGCCAAGCAGAAACGTGTTCCTCCATCGTCCCAGACTGTACCCAAGAAAATCCCAACCACTCACTAATCTCATACCAAATCCTCCCAACCACGTTACAATGGAGGAACACATGATTCACCGACTCCTCCACATCCTTGCAGAACGGGCACCCTGTTTCGCTCGGACCCACAATACTAAGTCTAGCCAATCTGTCTCTTGTGTTAAGTCGTCTCTGTACTGCAAACCAGGAAATAAGCTCAACCCTTGGGGGTGCTAGGCCACTCCAGATCAACCTGAGATTCGACTCCCTATGACTGTCCTCGTCCTCCTTCTGATAGGTCCTCTGGCAGAACGACTTGACTGAGAACATCCCGCTATCTTCAAAGGCCCATCTGACTGCATCATCTTTATCTCTGGACAGGGGTACTTGATTAATTAAGCCCTTCAAAAGCTCGACCTGCTCTATCTCCCAATCAAAGAGGCCTCGCCTCCACCATAACCTCCAAATCCACATTGATCCATCCCATCTCCCCATGCTAGCAATCCTCTCCCCTTGTTGGCTTGACACCGAGAAGAGTCTTGGAAAAATACTCTTCAAGTCTCCCGATCCTGTCCAGTCATCATGCCAGAAACTAATCTCTTTCCCATCTCCTACAACAACCACCATCCCCTCCTTCAAGGTGGGGTCAGCTCTTCCTAACTTTACAATATCTGCCCACGGTGACCATCTCCGTTGAGACCCCAAGTTCAGGCCACCCATACACTGCTCCCCAAAGTGAATGGAGGAAATAACGTTCTTCCATGACGCCCCATCAACCGAGTAATACCGCCACCACCATTTGAACAATAACGCATTGTTCCTCATTGTGATATCCCCCACTCCCAGTCCTCCCAAACTTTTGGGCTTCTGAATCACACTCCACTTGACTAAAGGCAGACTTTTCCTATTCCCATTCTGGCCCCAGAAAAAGTTACGCTGAATACTTATGATTTCTCTGACCACGCCCTTGGGGATCCGAAAAAGACTCATAAAGTACATGGGCAAGCTGTTAAGCACACTTTTGATGAGTACCAATCTTCCTGCTCTAGATAGCACTTTTGATTTCCACCCTGATAATCGCTTTTTCACTTTATCGATTACTGGTTTCCAAGTTTGTCTTCTTCCCGCATTCGCCCCTAAAGGGAGGCCAAGGTAAGTAGAAGGCAGCTTACCAATGGCACACCCTAGCAGATCAGCCGCCTTTCTCTGCAATTGGTCCTCCACCCCTAGACCAATGAGCTCTGTCTTGGCAAAATTCACCTCCAAACCCGAGAGCAGAAAAAAGCACTCCAGAACTCTCCTCCAGTTCTTGATATTCTCTGTAGACGCCTCGCAGAAGATCATCGTATCATCAGCAAACTGTAGATGCGTCACATGACACCGTTGATGCCCCACTCTTATACCATGAATCAACCCCTTCTCGACACCCCTCCTGATCAATTGATTAAAGGCTTCAACAGCTATCACAAACAAAAAAGGGGAGATCGGATCCCCTTGTCTAAGACCCCTCCCCATAGTGAAGGGTGGAGCTGGAGTCCCATTCACCAAGACCGAGATCGTAGCTGTCGAAATGCACTCCTTGATCCATCCTCTAAACCTTTCGCCAAAGCCCATGATCCTGAGAATGTTGATGACGAAGTCCCATCTGATGCTATCATAAGCCTTCTGAAAATCCAGTTTGACCATAACCCCTCTCACACTCTTCTTCCTTCTGGACCATTGCACAATTTCATTAGCCACCAGAGCCCCATCCAAAATACTTCTTCCTCCAATGAAAGCTGACTGCGAATCCCCTACTAACTCATCCACAACCTGTTTCAATCTCTGCGTAAGAATCTTTGAAATCACCTTATAGATGCAACCCACCATGCTAATGGGTCTAAACTGGTTCACCTCCTCTGCTTCTGTCACTTTGGGGATCAAAGTTACCAAAGTGGTATTCAGCGCTGGCGATAATCTGCTTGACCGAAAGAAATCCAAGACTACTTCCGTAAAATCCTTCCCAATTACTCCCCACATCTTTCGGATAAAACCCATATGGTACCCATCATATCCTGGTGCTTTCAGAGGATCACAAGACCAAACTGCCTTCTTAACGTCCTCCTCGACCGGTAGACTCTCCAGAGCCAAACTCTTCTCCCTTGCCAACTTGATGAAGCCGTCCTCAGTAATCTCAATATCAGGGAGGTTCTGGTGCTCATACAACTTCTTATAAAAAGATGTGATGATCGCCCTGATCTCTGTTGGATCTGTGCATTCTCTTCCATCATGAACCAGCCTATTGATGATCGCTTTCTTCCTCTTGACTGCTGCAATAGCATGGAAAAACTTAGTGTTCCTGTCTCTCTCCTTGAAGCCCCTTACCCTGGAAACTTGAAGCCAATATGCCTCCTTCCTCTTATGCCATTTCCACAGCTGACTCTGCAATGCCGCTCGTCTAGCAATCTCTGTATCATCACAAGCACTCCTAGGCCTAGGGCTCTCCAACTTTCCCAATTCTGCTTCAATTGTCTTGATCTTTGAGTCAACATCCCCGAACACCTCCCTATTCCACTTCCTCAGCTCCCCTTTCAACATCTTTATCTTATCCTGCCATCTTCTCCCCTCCATACTCGCCCAGCATTTGGCCACAAAACCTTGGAAATGAGGGTGTGAGAACCACATGTCCCAAGATCGAAACGGAATCGGTCCTTTCTCCCTCTTCAAAAAGCTAATACGGATAGGGTTATGGTCCGAGAGAGACTTACCTAGTCCAACACACTCCACGTCTGGGCATGACACCAACCAGCTAGGGTCCACTAGAAACCTGTCTAGAAGACTAGCGGACGTCGCCCTATGCCAGGAAAACTTCAAATTTGATGGCTTCAAATCAACCAGACCCATCCTATCGATCCACTCATTGAAGTCTTTAACACTGCTATTATCCACCCATCCTCCCTTCCTCTCCACCCCCGATCTTACCTCATTGAAATCCCCCATGATAATTAGGGGGTCCCTACATTGCTGTCCCACACCCCATAACTCCTCCCACAGGGCCTTTCGATCCCTCGACCCTGGGTTACCATACACCAGAAGGACCCCGCAATCCAACGCTAGCGAGCAGAAACGCCCCTCGAGCAAGATCCACCTATTACCACTACTGCACTTTCTCACTTCAAAAAACTGAGTGTTCCACCCCACTATCAAACCCCCACTTCTTCCTTGTGCTACTGAATCCCTCCATTCAACCACGTCGGATCCCCACACCTTATGTTTCCAGGAGTCCAAGATCACCTGATGTTTAGTCTCCACCAATCCACACACCCACGGTTTTTCCTTTGCAATCAACGCTTGCAAACTCGACATCTTTCCTAGAGCTCCAATCCCCCTTATATTCCAACTAATTAGGACCATTTGATAACCTATACACCCACTCCCTCCTATTCTGCCTTCATCTTTGTCTCTCCTTTATTTTCCTCTGGCTCCTTCTAAGACCTGCCAATTTTTCGACACACTTCTTCTCTTCGTTTGATGAAAGCCCAAGTTCTTTTCCTATCTTCCAGCATTCATTAGCCTCTAACCATCCTTCCTCCTCCCTTTCTTCCCCATCATCTCCATTCTTGTTCACTTGTTCCTTCTCCCCTTGATATACCGACCCCCTAAGATTCTTGCCTCTTTCAAACCCGGGTGGAGGTCTATCATCACTAGACGAAGACACCTCCCGGCTCATCTCCTTCCCACTCTTCTCCTCACCTCCCCTTACCATTCCTGTTCCTAACCCCCCTTGTCCTTCCTTCCTTCTACACCACCTCACGAGCATTCTTTCCTCCTCAACATTATGATCAACCCCTGCCATAATGGTCTCGCTTGATCCAGCTGAACGAATCTCCCCCGAACTGCCACCATCCTGGACCAGCCCGGCGCAATCTTGCTGCGCCCAAAAATTCCTAATCCCCTGCCCCTGTATCTCGGCCTCACACCCAAGCACCTGCCCATCCCCTTTTACTCCACTATTCCACGCACTCCCGTCACCTTCCCATGCCAACATCAACTCTCTCTCTTGCGCGTGACGCCGCCACCCCTCCTCTTCCCAAGACTCACGATCTCTTCCTTCCTGTCCCAACCCAACTTCGCACACCACCTGCATTAATTCCCCTTCCCCCCACTGTGGCTCCTCTTCCTTTTCCCATGCGGTCGTGGCTCCAGCTTCATCAAACCCATCAAACGGCTGCACATCCTCCAAAACGTCGCCCTCCCTCGGACCCAGCACCTTCACCGAGCTGCTGCATGCCTCTTCGCCTTCCATGCACGCTCCCCTGCCCGATGATTTCCTCGCCGCCCCTTCACCTTCCTCGTCGGACTCCGTCGAGCATGGCCAGAAACACTCCTTCTTCTCCGTCGGCTTCTGGCACGAACAGCAGCCCTGCCCAACCTCAGATACCTGCAACACTATCTCCTTCCCATTAACGGTTAATTGCATTTGCTCCCTGATATCCTCCATTCTTGCCGTATCTATCAAGGCCCTGGTCACCTCCATGGATTCCCCAAAATCTTTTTCATCCTCCCAGCACACCCACCGGCCTACCCTAAATACCACCTGCCTCACCACCTCCTCTTTCCATGCCACTATCGGAAGCCCTCTAATTTCGATCCATGTCCTCCTGATGTCGCATGCGTCTTCTAATTTCCACTTTCTAACCACACTGAATGTTTCATGCAGGAGGCTTCCGGTGTCCATTGCGTCAAGAGCAGCCTCCACATTTTCGAAGGTAAGAAGAAATTTGTACCGTCCGATGTCTCTCACCTTGCACAGTGTACTCCATGACGCCAATAGACGCTGAGCTACCAACTCCGTCAACATGGGTCGCCCCGACTCAACTACAATACTCCTTTCTAGCCACTCCATTTCCTCCTTAACCACCCGTATCTGTATTCCTCGTCTATCGTTTTCTCTCCCAGCAACCGTCGCATACGACCTGTCATCCCTCCACGCGTTTCTCCAATTCGTCGTGACCCCATTCTTCCTCGCCGCACTCCTTTTCTCCGGTTTCGGTTGCATGCTCAGGCCCTCCCTCCCATATCTTGCCACCCTGACGTATAACTTTGCCCCATGCAGGAGTATCCCATTGCATTTTCGCACTGCCTCATTTGCCTCTCGTTCATCCCCAAATCGCACAAAGCCAAACAAAAATTTCTTCCCCCGCCTAATTTTCCTGCTAATAAATACATCCTTCACCCTCCCAGCCATTTCAAATATCTCCTGCACTTCCCTTACATTGACGTCTCCAACAAAATTATCAACGAAGACAGAGAAGAGCCTCTTACCATGTTGTCGCCCTGCACGACTAAGCTGTTGTCGTTCCTCTTCTTCTGCTGGAGGCGCAACCTTCCCACTAACCTTATGATGAGGTGGTGAACCCGATCGACTTCCACGAGCGGCTAGCCTGTCGAACGGTTTGGCTTCGCTCCTGTGTGGAAAGCTGGTATTACTGCCAAGAAGCTTTGGGAAATTTTGATGGGTGTAGGGGTGGTATTTTGGATTCGACAGATGAGGGTTAAGACTCTCCATGGCTTTACTCTCCTCTATGCAGACAAACTCTTATGCATTAATTAGGTTTTGGGGCTTTTAATTATTCGGATAAAATCGGATATGATTTCAGACGGTTCGAGTCGGTATTCGTCGGATTTTTTGGGTCAGGTCAACTTTTGCCGGCTATATCCACGAGTGTGAGGAGTATCATAACTGATGAACTACTAGTCAACAATCCCAAGGAGAAACCTCCCCAAGTACGTCCAAAATTTAACCAAAATAATATTGAAATCTGTTAAATAAGTTATTTTTCTCAAAGTAAACTAAAATTTAACTTAAATGGTCACCCGGGCATAGCTTTGATATAGTGGTTCTTGAGCCATGCCTTCCCCTAGGTCGATATTTGTCTTTGGTGTATTAATTACATGGCTTTTCCATTCTTACGAATCATGATGTCTTTTATTTTTTTTTATTTTTTTTAGAGGGACAAATTAACTGCGACAATTGAGATATATACGTATAAGCATAGACAATTAGACACCTTCACATAGTTAAGAAATTATTATGTGTTTCCATCATAATTCATTTTAAGTGACAAAGATGTGTTTGCATAAAGAATGGTGTCGCCTACTAAAGTAGATTTCCCTCTCAATGGTTCATGAGTGCACGTGTTTACTTTTTTCTTTTATTTTTTAATAATGATAATGATATTATTATTGTTTTCTATAATATAGTGCATATTTTATTAAATATGTAAGTATCAAAATAAGAGATAGTCATGAGTAATATAATGGGTCCCGCTTTCTATAAAAGAAAAATAGATCACTAAATCACTTAAGGAAAAATAAAAACACTGTCTATTCTGATTATTTAATCCATTATTTTCTTTTGAAATGTCATAAATATAATGTACTTTATTAAATTAATAGATAAAAAATATACATAGTTTCTAAACAAACCTTTTGCATTTAAATTGAATTAAATGTTAAATTTTCCAAATGAAAGTGAATTAAATGCTAATGCATGTTCATTTTTTTTTAAATGTTTATCTAGTTTAATTGAGACTATGACAATTGACAACCTTTCTTTCTTAAAGCGATAGATTTTAGACAAGGAACTAAAATATTGAGGCGAATGGATTGCCTAACCGCCGTACAACACCTACTAGCAGCATTTGTAAACATAATCTGAAAATAAATTACTTTATATATATATAATGAGTCATTAATTTACCCTTCGGTGTTTCTTTGATATGAGAACTATAAGGGTAGTGTTGGCTTATGCAGTTACATGATGCTTATCCGCTTAGTCCTATTTTTTAGGAGTTCCTCCTGGCAATGTCATTGTAAGCCGCACTTTTGTTTCATATTAGTGGATTAACTTTTTAACTAACGAGTAACTTAGTGGTAGAAGTGGATCCTATTTTATGGGTCTTATTAATTGTTGATAGGCCTTTCAATTAAATAAATCATTAACCTTCAATCGATCTCCAACTACTCCTAATTTTTAAGTGTTTGATACTCCACCTAGTCAGTCAATGGTATCGGAGCGTGGCATAGAAAAATAAAGACGTGAAATAGTTGTAGCCATTTTAATTTCTGCCACAATTTTTTTGTCAACAATTAATCATTGATGCATAGAAAACTTTGTTCAACCTAATATTCTCCACTTTGATGGTCACTATAACCATTGATGCATATAAATTGTGCACTTTCTCCGAAGGAATCACATAACCAACAATTGACACCACAATGAGAATGTACAAAAAGTAGAATTAGAAACAAAGTGATTGAAAGATCTCAAGTAAAAAAAAAAATTGTTTCAAGCAATTGATCTCTCAATCTTGAAGATAATTCTTTATAAAGACACCTCCAATCACATATAGGATTCCATTAAAAATAAATATCAAGGCTCGACCAAGACTAAGAGGCAACATCTTTAATAGCTATTGTAAAACTCCAAATCTTGAAAATTCTTTCAAGATCTTTATGATTTCAAAATCAAGTGATTTTTTCACAAATTTTGATACATCTTTTAAAGCTTTGAAAATCCATGTCATGTGTTAGAAATTTTTTGTTCTCTCTTCCTTAACCTTTATTATAGTTTTGCCTACCATGAGACTTATGAGCTCCTTTTAGCTATCCATTTCCTTCTGAACCATCATAATCTATCCATATTTGAGTTCCTTGTATTTTCCGAAGTCTCCTAATCATATTTAAAACGATAAATGGATATTAAAATGAAAAAAAAACCCCTACTATTTACATCTTATTTTGAGATTATTCACATTGTAAGTCCTAAGTTAGCCTTATGCTTATCAGAAAATTATGAAATTTTAGAGATAAACATATTTTCATGATTTTAATATAAAAATAATTTAAAGTATTTCTATCCTTATTTTTATCATTATTCATCATTTTCTAGCCTAATTAATTATCAAAACTTACATTTATTAACTTTGATCATATCTAACCTTTGTGAAACCTAATATAATCCTTTGAATCGTTTCAATATCTAATAATAAATCTTAATGTATCCTAATAATCATCCTATAATGAAAAGTTTCATGGATTAAAATGACATTGAGAATACTCCCTAGAATGTTCTTAAGCAACTTATTTTCTTACCTCCTAAACTTATGTCATACACTCACCTACAGTCCCCCTTGGCATACACTCTCCATGAACCACATGCCCTTTCCCTTAGACCATCTTGTGCTTGTAAATCCCCCTCTATACATGCCACATTTTTGCTCCCAAATATACTCTTAATTATTCTCCAAATATCCCATATTCCTTTCTCCACCAATCACAATTATCGGCCCTTCAGGCATCTCCTTATCCCTTGATTTTTCCATGCCAAACCCAACAACCCTTATTCATACAATAATGTGTGTGAGTGATTTTAATCCTCCACAATCATCCATGGCTTAATCATAGAGTAAACTATCACACAAAGCACACTTAAGATATTCTACACTTAGTTGTTTTTGTGCAAATTTGGTGTGAAACTTGGCCCACACAACTAACCTCACCCTTTTATTTCTTCTTCTTTATTTCTTGTTAGAATCTTCAACCTCATGTTATTCAACTATTCTAACCATTTCCTCCATAAAAACACCTTCATAAAACCATCATAACCTCTAACAAACCATAGTTTGGCTCTTTTGAGTTTTGATTAACCAAAGAAGAGTTAAACCTTGGTTTTAGGTGAGATTAAAGATATCATATGCCCTATTTATTCCGTGTTTTTAGATACTTCTTAAGTCCTCTTTGAGGGTATTATCTACTCTCCCTTCTATATGATTTCAATATTACTTAACTTATGATTTATGTTAGTGTGTTTTCTTACCTTTATTTCTTGTGTTTAATACTTTTTTAAGGTGGTTGTGTAACCTTGAGATTTTTTGAGCCTCTAATATTTTTAGGATTATTTATATAGCTTATAATACAAAGTAGCATATAGTTTTCTTATACTAAAAAACATTTTTTTCTATTATCATATGTGTTGCAAATGAATCTTTGTATTTTTCCTAATTGGCATATTTAACGTGTAAATGTTGTTCATATGATGTTTTGATGGTTGGAGAGAATTATATATGACTTCAATAAGTTAATATAATCATGGAAATTATTATAATTTTTTTCTTGAAAGATTTTATACATAATGTTTAAGAAAAACATAAAAATTGGTGTTTTTAGACCTAAAAATTTGGTGTAATTTTTTTAATGAACTTCTATCGATTAGATAAGAGTTGGAAGACTTTTTGGTATCAAATTTAATTTTAATATTTCTAATTTCCATTTAAACTTTCATGTATTAAAATTTTGAAGTATCAAAGAAGTTATGGTTGTTTTAACTACAAAAAATTATGTTTTTAACGACCATCAATTTTCTTCGTTAATGGCTAAATTTTAGTTACTAATGCTAATGACAACCACACAAATTATTGGTCTTTATTGGTCATTATTTCTCCATCCTTAAAGGTTTTAACGACCAATTTACATTTTTTTAGTCGCTAAATTTATAACGATAATATATTATGTTGGTCATTTAAGTAATAGCGATGATGTATGATGTTAGTCACTAAAAGCAATAATGATGATGTAAATTGTTGGTCGCTGAAAGTAATAGCGACAACGTATGATCTTGGTTGCTAAAAATAATAGTGATGAATTATGATGCTAGTCATTAAAAATAATAACGATGACGTATGATGATGTCTGTTAAAAATAATAACGACGAACATAATACACTTCCGTAACTAATATTAATGACCAAATTTTTATCATAATTAAATAAATAAATATCACACTAATAACGACTAATTTTTCCGTCACTATTAAAATTCATTCATTATTAGCGACATAATTTATTGGTCGCAAATGACATAACTATATATTTAATAATATAATTGGCATTTCAATATTTATTTATAGCCCTGCACCTATATGCATATATATTCATTTCAATCTTCTCAAGACCTGTACCTATATGTGTGCATGCATATATATCCATTTCAATCTTGGAAAGCCCTATACCTATATGCATATATTTCTATTTCAATCTTTTCAAGCCCTGCACCTATATTCATATATATCCATTTCAATCTTCTAAAGCCCTATACATGTATGCATATATATCCATTCTAACACATGGATATAATTTTCTAAATATCTGTTTACAAACATTCAAATAAATATTCATATAAATAGTTTGTATCAAATGTCCGATACAATAAAATATTTAATGAAATATAAATATATTACAAATGAGCTACATGATACCATTACATTACAAAAATATCATGATTAGCAACCACCTAAGAATTAATCATTCTATTCACTGGACAAAATAGACTTGATCACTTTATCAAAATGAACTAGATTTGCAACAAAAAAAATATCATCCCAATAATTATTAATATAAGTATCAAATAAACAATGACATATCATATCAAAAGAAAAGAAAAAAAATATGCCAAACAATAAAAATAAGAGTATATCATTACTTATAATACCGCAAAAATTTGCTTAGCCTCATTCCACGGTCATTAATGCCCTAATTTGATTCTAATATCAAGAAATCTTATTTTTAGCCTTAACCAAATTTTTTAATCCTGAAACTTTAACCAAAACCAAAACCTTGAATCGGATAAACCGTAATTCGTAAACCAAAATCAAAACCCGCTAAAATTTTCACTAATCCTAATTATCTTAGCTAATCTAAAATTACCTAATCTAATCCTAACCCCTAACCTATTCTTCCTTTTTTCTTTTCTTTTCTTTTCCTTTCTTTTTCTCCTTTTATTTTCTTTTCCTTCTTCTGTTGCACCGACTTTGTGTCATGAAGGAGTTCTCTTCCCCTACTACCTTTGTCACCCTCATACACCAACATCATCTCACCATCACCATGCCTCCCACATGCATCATGACACCATCATTCCTGTCATCCCACATGCCTATCTTCTTCCTTCTTCTCATTCCATCTCTGCCAATCTGCACAACCATCACCTCCCTTGCCATTCTTCTTCTTCTTTCTCCTATCCTTATACAACCCATACTCATAAACATTGTCATCACTTACATTTTTCATCACAACACTCAACCATCACCTCCACTATCACCATTTTTTCCTTGCACACCCTTCGCACGTCTCCCTTCCCCTCTATTTCCTTCTCCCTGATATACCATACACACACGCACACATAACCATATATATATATACACACCATAATCTCCTGATTTTCTCTTTGTTTGGACTCCAATATATCCTTTATATGTCAAAAATCCATTATCTAAATTCCCTTCTTCCTTCTCTTTTCTCCTTCTCCTTCCTCCTTCTTTCCTTGTTTTTGGGCTTCGCGCCACCCAATCCACCACTGTGCGCCACCTCGACCACCACTCACCGCACTTTGGCCTGTGGATTGACCACCAAGGTCACCCTAACCTTTTCCCTCATTGTCGTCGGCCATCGCCGCTGACCATTGCCTTTTTTCCTTCTTCTTGCCCTCATTCGTCACAGTTTTACAGAGTGCACAACCTTTACACCGCCTGTTGTATGTCCTTACAACACTTAAATCTCCTACTACATAGCCATGCAACTTTTGCACCACCTGGGCGCGTGTCATTTTTTCTCTCGGCCTGGTGCTGCACAGCCATGCAACTCTTGCACCACCTAGTCGTGCGTCTTTTTTTCTCTCGACCTGTTGTGCATTGTTGCTACATAACCGTGCAACTTTGGCACCGCCTAGCCATGTATCATATTTTCTCTCGACCAGAAGTTGCATCGCCTGCTGCACAGCCATACAACTTCCCATTTTTGGTCATGCATCCCTATTTTCACCTCCAAACCTTATCCAAACACCATCAAAATTTAACCATAGATCCACCACACATTCCTCTTTACTTCCATACAATTCAAGCTTCCATTTGAATCTGATTAATTCCATTTTACCCTCCTCTACCTTAACTTTCTCCTCAATTTTTAATCTTTGATTCTAATCATATTTTATCTTATTTTTTGTAGGTGATATTTTGGTGATCTTGGAGGAGGTATATAATTTGCGTGTATAGATTCTGGTGTCCTTATTGGTAAGGATATATGTCGTAGATAGGAATTTATGTGATACATGTATTTTTGTATGTACTTTTGTGTTGAGTATGTTGTATTAAATAATGTATTTATGGAAATATTATGAAATGATATTCTTGAGAGTAATGAAATTATGTAAGTACATATTTGGGCATAATGTTGAATACAAGATATCTATAGGAATCTAAGGATATGTACTTTGGATATTGATTGAAAATTTATATGTTTTGGGTTTCATAAGACTTTGGGAGAATATGATTGTCTTAACTACCTTGAGGGTATTATGATCATTTACATGGTCCTACTTATGTGGTTTAGTTATATGTCTTGTGTATTTATATGAGTTTTTCATGATAATATACAATCAACTCTGAATAAAATACTAATCATTTGAAGTGAAGGATCACGTGAGTTGGGCCAAGGTGTTTATATCGGTCTGTTCCACTGGATAATAATAGTGGCTCGAGTGTATTGTCCCCGAAATGTGCATCAGTCTATTACACCGGATTAAGAATAGCGGGGGCCCATACTCAACGTGAATAAAAATACAATTAAGAGATAAAGTATAAAAGGAAAGATAGTAATTATTTAAATTGAAAGACTACGTGAGTCAGGACCAATGTGTTGAGTTGGTTCCACCAAATAATAATAGTGGGTCGAGTGTGTTGTCCCCGAGAGGTGCTTCATACCATTCCACCAGTTTAATAATAGTGGCTCAGGAGTATTTTACTCTGAGAGGTGTTGGCTCCGTTCCACCAGATAATAATAGTGGATTGGGTGTGTTGTCCGTGAGAGATGTTTTAGACCGTTCCACCAGTTTAAGAATAGTGGGGGTCTCTAAACTCAATGTAAATAAAATATTGGAATATGGTACATCTAATAAAAGTCCTGAAATCAGTAATTATCTGGCATTCTTTGATTTATGCATGTATGATTTTCTTATGAAAATTATTGTAACCCTGGTTGAATGTATCGTTACCTTACTCGGTATGTAGCATACAAGTCATCCATTTCATGGGTGTTACTCATTCCCACGAGCAGATCTGCCCTATTTTGTAGGTAATTGAGGATTATTAGCATGATGTGCTTACCTTAGGTGAGCGCTAAATGATTTAATAAAGGGTATGGTTATCCAGATATCTCTATCTCTCTTTAGACTTGTAGTCCTCTATTTTTACTATTTATTCTCTTCTCTCTATTTTGTATCATGTATCATGATGGAATCACGTGCTTCCCACACCTGATTCCTAGGTATAAGGTTACTTTTTCCTTGCACCTGATACATACTAGGCATAGGGAGTGCCTATTCTATGTTGGATTTGGCATGACACCCCTACATTTTGTATTTTGGCTTTCACTATTAACTCTTTAAAACAAAGTTTTTAAGTTCCAAAAATTGGGGGTGTTACATTACTTTTCAACCCAATATAAAACCACTTCCAAACTAAGTTGATAAAATCCACAACGAGCACCATAAACCTTACTCTCCAACCTTATCACATCTAAACAATGCCTTTAAGATACCCAGGGTAATAAATGACTCAAATAAAGTAAATTCAACTAATCAATTGTCAATGATATGTAGTGATCCAACAAAATCATTGAATAAGGTTCAAATTTACATTAGAACCAAAAAATTAGCTTTTCAACAAAATCAATGGCCTTTACTAAAATATTTCCACTAGGAACTCAGTGGTGTTCGTTGTAAATTAAAGATAATCGGGAGCTTAAAAAAATAGTCGACTTTATGAGAATATTTATTCTATGACATTAAGCATACCAAGATGCAACCCAAACCATACAAGCCCTTTATCATGGATGTTTTTGGATGCACATTTTAATAATTCAACTATTAGAGCTAAAATAAAGTATAGAATAAAAAATCAATGCCGTTATAAAAATATATATAATTACATGCGCATAATTATGAGAAGAAACCTCACCTCTATAAAATGAATATTATCACCACTAGTTAGCTTTTCAAAATCAATGACATTTCAAAAATATATCCACTTGGATGTTGCTAGATGCACATTTTAATAATTCAACCACTAGAGCTAAAATAAAGTATGAAACAAAACTATTAATTGAAAGAGAGTAATGTAAAGAACTAAACATGCAATCCTTATGATTAATAATTCTAGTGAAGAAGAAAACATCAATGGAAACATCAACATGTAAACTTTATGAGTAACCAATATATGCCCCAAATCTACTTATTGAGAGGCACACTAATAAGACTCTTCTGACCATATTTACAATTTCTAGGTCATTCTGAAATCTTTGTTACTAATATACATATTTATAATTTCCCGACAACTAGTATTAGATTATTACTTGTAATCTATCAAAAGTCAGATCTTACTGTCTTGGGAAAATTCCTATGCTTGTTATTTTTGAAAATTCATCCCTAGGAACCATACATTGCTATTTTGAATTTAGTTAGATATAAAATAGCTAGTTAAGCTTATTAGACAACTAGTTAGAATCATACTCAAAATGATTAACACATTTAACAATTTTAACTAACCTCATGTTCAAAGGCACCTAGCATCCTCTGATGTAGATGCAAGCATGTTATCTACATCATCATCTACACTGTTTTCATTTTGTACCAAGATTTGAAATCGTGCACTTTTCAAAATCTTCTCCATGACAGGTTCCCATTTGTCCATTCTTTCTTTTAGTACTTGATTTTCTTGATTCTTTTTCTCAAGATCTTCTTCTTTTCTTTTAAGAGAAACATCCTTTACTTTGAGATCTTCCAAAAGTTTTTTCTTGCCTTTTTAAGGGCCTCTAATGTCTCTAGGCTTCACTCCACAACTATAGCCAAGAACATAGCCCCTTGTTCGAGTCACCCCATGCACACGTTCATCCACCTCAACATGAGTAAGGGAGGGTTTATTTGATTATCAATTACTAAAGTTTTGATATTTTTTTAGTTAGATGATGTATCATTGGTTCATTATGGCATTGATTAATAGAATTATTGTGGATATTTATCAACGATGCTAGCTAGTGGGTTGGTTATGGATATTCAAGTGGATTAGTTTTTGGAATTTTAAGAGTGAATGATATGTAAATTACAAGGAATTAGTAAACTTCTAATTTTAAATAAGGGTCATTTTAGTCTTTTGCATACTTATTAACAAAGTATGAAAATTGCTAATTATATTCTTATCAAATGTATAACATGTTTATAGTAAAAAAATATATTTAATGAGTAGGGGTAACTTGGGAAAAAATAATTCATTTTTTGGATTAACATTGAAAATCTAAAATAGTACTTATTTTAAACCAAAAGAACTTTACTAAAATAACACTTAACGGTTTCAATACACATTAAGAACCCGCACTTTCAGCTTCTGAAGGTTCAAGGATCTCAACTTTTTATTGAAGATAAAATGATCTTTTCTGATCAAATACACTGAAAATACATTTTAGAAAGATAAAACCATATTTCTATATATATAAATACAAAAATTTAAATTGAAGTCAATTAAAAGATATAAACTTTCAAAATTTGAAGGTTTTATGATCTCAAGTTTTCTTTTTTTTAATAACTTTAATACCTCGACTTTCTTATTTCAATAAATTTGTAACCTCATTTTTTAATGAACAGGCATTAATTATTGTATTTTTTTAATAACTAATTATCGTGGCTAGTTATTTGTATACTAATAAGGTATGGGTAAAGCCTAAAGATTATTGATTCAAATTTTGGATAGACTAACTCCACAATCTTACATGCTTATGTCCTCTAAATCAAGGGAAAGAAGACATGGGATGCTTTCTATATTTGCAAACTCTATTGAGATATCCTAAATATCTTAATTATCATCTTGATTATTTTTAGACTCTTTAACCACTATAAAATACTTGCATTGTTTTCTTTATCATAGAAGCATCTTTCTAATGCTACCTAATTGAGTTTTGTACACATCTTCCTTTTTGTATACACAATGACATATATGATAGTTGAGGATAATAGGTATGACTTGTGATTTATTCATTTGATGATCATAATTATGTACTAAATATGTAAATATTTTTAATTCATATTTATTTTTTATATTCATATAAGGCTACTTGTTTTTTTTCTTTCTATGGGCACAAATGATATGTGGTAGTTGAGGGGTAGTAGGGTGTGACTTGAAAATATTCTCTTGTGAGTCTCATCAATGTACTAAGCTGTATTGATTTGGTAAAGAAGTAGAATTTTATTGAATGTATAAAGGAAATGTGTTATTTTAACTTCGCAGAGATTTGTGTGGACTGTAGTTGGCTTTTGATGTAGATTATAACCAATTTTAGAATGTTGAATCTCTTCATGATACACCCGCTTTGTCTATAGGTAAAATATAAATCTCCTATGACTACCTCTTAATCATCACCTAAACAAGTAGGTCTGCATTTAAATACCAAATTATTTGCTACTTAATTACTTATCTTAGCAGATGTGACACTACTTTTAAGAAAATTTCAAAACTACCATTTCTATTTATGACAATCTCCAATGAATTATCCTTCAAATAATAATTATTAAATTATTATGAAATTCTTAAATGGATTAACATAGAAAATAATCTAAGGACATCAAAAAGAGATTATACAACAATATAAAGTAATGAAGAAAACCTTGAGCACCACCATCCATCAAAACCCTTCCTAATTTTTTACTTTCAAGATAACATATATTATATACTCAATTGATTAAAACAATAAATGAAAGATCTAATTTAACATAATTAGGGTTTTTAAGCTCGCACTACAAATCTGGTCAAATCTTGCTAAAATATTTAAATTGATGGATCGGAAATGAAATTAAACATATTCTAATGCAAATTATATAATCAATTGAATAAAATAACTTAATTAGACAATATAATTTAAATCCACAAGAATTTTGACTTAAGAATCCAATTCCATTTAATTTTGCACAAATTTCTCAAATTGATAGTTCCAATATGAAATTAGATATATTTTAAAGCATATTGTAAATTCAGTTTATCCAAAATAGCTTAATAGGATAAAACAGACAAATCCGAACATAACCGGGTTACAAATCTAATTTTCACAAATCAACCACAACCAATACAATTAACCATTCCAAATCACTCATACAACATATATATACATAATTAAACAACTAATTTTTATCTTATCATAATCTAATTCATTAAAAATTAATCAAAAAAAAGGGTTTGGGTATTTATAACAAATGAATTGTTGCAAAATTGGAGGGAATGAAGGCTGTTGGAGCTTCATCGGTGGTTAAGGACCACTCGTCGGTGCCTAGCTATGTTGGAGGTGGCCTGGCGATGGCGTGCCACTGTTGTCTTTGTGCGTTGCTGGTTGTTGTTGCTTTGCTAATGCTCATTGCTGCTATATTGGAGGATGAAGGTGACGAGAGGAGGGGTGGTGGTGTGGTGGAGCGGCGATGGATGGTGTGGTGATGTGGCCTGGGTTGAAGGGCATGGAGGATGAATTGCAAATAAGAGAAGAGGCAGCAAGGGTCGAATGTCTGCCTGCTCATAGTTTGGTTGATGCAGGGGAAAATATTATAAACAGAGAAGATTTCGTGAAAGAAAATAGATCAGGAGGGGGCTGATGGGCAGGGATTTTTTTTTCTTTTGTAATTTTAAAACATTGAGAAGTTTAAGTTTTTTTTTCATTACATATTGCCTTTTTTTTTGAATTTAGACATTTGAAATTTTATTCATTATAAAACACACACACAGAGACTTAAACATTTTTAGCGACCAAATAAATTAATGATTAACAACCAAAATTACATTGGTCGTAATAGATATACCAAAAACAATGACTTTTGATGGTGTCGTTAATAATATATCAACAGCGACAAAAAAAAGGTTGTCAATGCACCAATTTCTTGTAGTGTTTCTTAGAAGTATGTAAAATTGTCAAACCTAACTTATAGACAATAGGCTTAAGGTTGGGGTTTGATCTTTGTGTTAGAGTTGATTTTTTTTTTTGTGTTTTAGGAACTTTTATTTGTTTATTGGAATTTTTAGGATAAACTTGGCATACAATATTTTTCCATTTATATTAATATAACGTATGTTATGATTGAAAGAAGTTTGTTCAAGTTTGGTTGATTATGTTCATCTGTTCATGAACATATTCAACATTTTCTTCAAAATTCATTGAAGATTTTCATAGGTGTTCGTGTATTTTCACGAGACATTCATCTTGTTCATTGCTAATCATGTCTTAGTGTAATACCCCATATTTTTAAAATCCAGATTTATTAAGTTTAATGATTTTATTAGCATAATTTGATGTAAACAATTAATTATTTTAATTTTGATTCGTTTTATGGATTTATCGACGATTTCGAATTCATAATTGAATGTAATTAATCATTGTCGTTGCGAACCATTCTAGACAAATTCGTTCACGACAATGATTTTATTATATTCTTATGAATTTGATTCTCGGTTAAAAATATGTATTTCCACTGTTTCTCATATTTTTATTTTTTAATACTTTAGATTTGTTTTCAATTATAACTTTGTCATGCGTTAATGGTGTATTTTGAGGTTATATTTCGTTGACAAAATATATCATTTAAATTATAGGATTTTTATTTAAATAGTTAAATTTAGTTTTAGTAATTTTATCCGTAGAAAATATTTTCGACTTTAAATTTATTCGTTTTCGGAAATCTTTAAGATTTCAGGAAGTTTTAAATTAAAAAGGTTTTCAGAGTTTATTTATGAATTTATTTCCGAAATTAATTTTCTTTTGTTTTATGCTTTTTGAGTTACGGGAAACCGATTTTGGAAATTATTTACATTAGTCTCGGTTTGTTAGAATTTTACTTAAATATTTTATTATATGTTTTTAAATATTATTTCGGGGTCCTATAATGTATTTATATAAATAATATAAATTTGTATGTTCGTTGATAAATTCTTCCGAAAATGTTTCCGAAATTCTTTATATAGCTTTTATTAACTCTAAGCGTTTGGATCGGTTCGAAATAATTTTCGTTTGATAAATTTTAGATAAAATCTTTCAATATTAATTTTTAAGCTTTTAATATTTTATGTGATACTTGTTTTGTAAAAAAAAAAAAAAAAAAAAAACCCAAACCCGTCGGGACCCCGAACCCCCTCTTCTTTTTCTTTCTCTCTTCCCTTTCCCCGACTCCCTATCCCGTAACCGAAGCCCCAGCCTCCCTCACCTCTCTTCTCCTCCCCAGCTCCTCTCTGCGCCTCCTTCGCCGGCCACGATCGACCACCGCTGGCGACGCCGCGCAGCAACAGCAGCACAACAGCTCGCTGAAGTAGCAGCAGCAGCCACGGCCAAACCAGCGGCAACAGCGGCAGCACAACAGCAGCAACGCGCAGGTTGTGCCGACGGCGCCGGTCACCGTCGACGCCTGCTGACCACCGGCGAGCCACCCCCGGGCCCCGACGAAGCTTCTCCGGCCTTCCCGTGCGCTGATTTGTTGAGTTTCGTTTGGTATAAATTTCCGAAAACCCTAACCTTTGTTTTGGTTGATTGGGTATGAATTAGCTTATAAAAAGCTAAATTAGTTGTTTGATTATGTATATATATGCTGTAAGATTAATTTGGATAGGTTAATTGCGTGGTTGTGTTGGAATTTTGGAAAAATTGGATTTTTGGTCGGGTTATGCCCGAATTTTTCGGATCTGTCCGTTTTTGCGATTTCGGACAAATTGATTATACAATATGTTTTAAAATGTATTCAATTTCATTTTGGAACCGTCAATTTGAAAATTTTATGCAGGTTTTATCGGAATTTGATTCCTAGGTCAAATTTTGGGTGTAATGAAATCGGGTTGTATAATTGAGCCATTCCGCTCAATTGATTTTATAATATCGTTTAAAATGTATTTAATTTTATATTGGAAGTGTTGATTTGTAAAAATTATGCGTAATTTATCGGAATTGAATTTTTAGGTCAAAACTCCCGCGGATTTAAATTGGATTTTGTAATCAGGTTATTTTATTCAATTGACTATATAAATCATATTAGAATATGTTTAATTACGTTTCCGAACCGTTAATTGGTATGTTTTGGCAATAATTGATCGGGTTTGCGTTCCGGGCTCAAAAACCCTAATTGTGCTAAATTGGATATTTCTGCTATCGGTTTTGATCAATTGATTAATTGATATATTATAAAATGTTTTTAATTGTATTTCTAAACATTCAATTTGATTAAATTTATAGAATTTTACTGAATCGTATTTTCGGGCTTAAAACCCTAGATTTTAAGTGAAATTATGAAATTGGTTATTTGTGTAGTTGTTTTGCTAAAATTAAATTTATAAAAGTAGTTGAAATGATCATAATTGTATTTTAATGCCTTTAATTGGAATCAATTGATTTGAATTAACGGAGTTTGTATCGTGGGCTTTAAAACCCTAATTTTGAAAATGGATTGTCTGGAATTGGTTAATCGGAAGATTGTTTTGTTGAAATTGATTATCTGGATTTATCTAGAATTAGTTTAATTATGTTTTAAAACTATTAATTTGAGGTAGTCAGATTGATTTGGCCGATTTGTGGTTTAGGTATTAAAAACCCTAATTTTCGAGAATGATTTTATAAAATTGATTTTGCTATGTGTATTTTACCTAATCGATTTCTGTCTTTGGGTTTTAAATCATTCGATTTATATTTTAATCTTAAATCTTAATAGAGCTATGCTCTTGAGTCCTGAGTTTTGGACATGTTTTCCAAGAAAGGTCGTTTGTCTGGATTTTGTTATAATATATGAATTATTGATTGATAAAATAGTTCTAACTTAGTTTTCGATTTCTATCGGATCTAGGAAAGCTTTCTCGTGGATCCACGAACTAGTGATCCCTCTCCCTCTCATTTCGCTTAGCTAGCTTCGGACCCAGGTAAGTCTCTACTTACCTCTACTTGTGGTTGTTTAGTAAGGACGTAACTAAGGCCGCCTGTGTGTATTACATGCTTTATTTGCCTTGGATGCCTCGTACGGTTTATATGTTGTATTATGTGTATGTTATCTGTTCTCTGTGTAGCGCAACATGGAACCGAGGTACGTTCCCGTGCTCCTATCTATATGTACTAATATGGTATGGTACAAAGATGAGGTGGTGTGATGTGACATGCATGCTAGGTGTTTTGATGAGGAGTTGTGGAGTAGGGGTTTGAAAGAGAAAAATAAGCAACTAAGATAACCAAAGGGAAGTACGCTGGTTAACATAGGTACGGACGACTAAGGAATTCATAATGGGGGGATGATGAGGAAAAAGGGGGAATTGAATAAAATGGAAGAGTGGGAGAAACTAAGGTTGCATGGGGAAACTAGGGTTGCATGGGAATGATAGAGTTGGAATGGTGGAAATGATAGGGTTTGCATGGGGAGGTTAAGGTCCGCATGGGGGCGAACCTTACGTATAAAGAGTTACTTTGGGACGTGGGGAGATTAGTGGAAGGTCTATTTGGGAGTTTGGAGGCTCGAGATGAAAAATAGTACGTAGGGTCATATAAGGGTATCTAGGGTTTGGGAAATAAACCCTAATTTGAGAAGGTGGAAAAAGAAAAAGAAAATAATAAAAAGAAACGAGGAGGAGTAAGGCATGAGGGAGAGTTGAGTCTAAGGGTCATGATCTGGTTTCCAATGCGAGAAATATGTTAAGTCTGATAAATCGTAAAGGGTATTTTAGTGGCCTAAAATAAGTGCGGGAGATGGTTCGGTAACCGAAACCGAGTAAGGATATAGCTAAGGCTGAATGTGTGACATGTATTCTATGTGCCATGGATGTTCTATATGATTTATGTGTTGTGTTTTGAAACGTCATTATCTTATTTGTTCCATGTGTAACGTGGCTTGAAATCAGGACCTGTGCTTGTGCCCTCCTTTGTATGTGATAATACGCATATACCTTCAGTTTTGATGTGATGTGTTGAGATCTCTGGCCATGCATGACAAAGATATGCCCTCGAATAAGATACATTAAGACACTAACGACTTACAGAGAAAGATGTTGAGCCGAACCCAGACCGGTCCACCGGCTATAATAGTGGCAGGGTATCTTACCCTCGCGACCATTCCACCGGCTATAATAGTGGCAGGGCATGTGCCCTCGCGACCGTTCCACCGGCTATAATAGTGGGGGATTTCGTGCTCAACAAACCATACGTAAAAGTGATAAGACATGGAAAGATACTAATATTTACAGTGGAATACCTTGTGAGTCGGGGCCAGACCGGTCCACCGGCAAATAATAGTGGCAGGGTATATTACCCTCGCGACCGTTCCACCGGCTATAATAGTGGCAGGGCATGACCCTCGCGACCGTTCCACCGGCTATAATAGTGGGGTTCCCGCACTCACATGAATTGATAAAGACTATGATGTGAATCGACTATATTTACCAGTGATCTAAAGAACGAGTCTACTCGATCGGGGCTGAGCATGTCCCTAAGTAATGCTCGGGGCTGGACATGTCCCTAAGTAATGTCCGGGGCTGAGCATGTCCCTAAGTAATGCTCGGGGCTGGACATGTCCTTAAGTAATGTCCGCGAGGCTAAATGCCTAATTGGTTTGGTTCGGCATTTCCCATAAATGCCCGTTTGATAAATGCCTGATTCGGCTTGGTTTGGTTTGGCGTTGCCCAAAAATGTCTGGTTGGTTGGTTTAACATTATCCATAAATGCTTGGTTGGTTTATCTGAATCTTTTATCGGTTTAAGATATTACATATATTTCGCATGTTATTATATGTGTATGGTAGGACTTGTGATGTGGGTTTGAGTAGGCATACTATTGTATCAACGTAATGCAACATGATTCAATATGCACTTGATGATATCTCTCCTATAAGGTAGGGTAGCGAGACTTACTCAGTATTGGACCCGTACTGATACTACATTGATTGAATGGGTCCTGTGATGATCCACCGATGGTGGGGAGCAGACCTCTTGTGCAGGTTATGATCGGATACTGTTTTGGGGTGGAAGGCTTGACCTGAGTGAGTAGGCGATCCGGATATTTATCCTTCGTGATTTATTGGTTTAATTGTATTCACCTTTGGAAGTTGCAAGTATTGTTTTCAGATTTCTAAGGGTTTTGTAATTGACTTTAAATTTCTCGTATTCTGATAAGTGTTTACTATTCAGATTTAATTGTTTGACATTTATCTTGTGTTAGATGTGGCGGTAACATTTCCTAAATTCGCTCCTAGCTTCCGCTTTAATCTTTCAAAAATTTTTTTTTCAGGAGTGAAATTTGGGGGTGTTACACTTAGTTACCCCTTAATTACATAAGTAGGGTTAAAAGAAAATTAATCATGTTTAGAAACAAAACAACCATATTAGCCTTAAAAAGGGTAAAGGGTAAAATGATGTTTATGTGAATATTCAATAGTGAAAAGTTAAAGTTAAAGTTGGACCATTGACCATGACCTTTACCATTCATAGTTGACTTTGACTATTGACAATGAATAATTTTTTTATAAAAAAAATGGTATACAGCCTTATTCTACAATTTTAGACCCAAAGTTATATGATATTTTAGCCCATTTGGCCCTAAAATGGTATTCATAAGTTATTTTAACCAATTTTAGGATATTTTAACCAATTTTATAATAAGATAAAGTTTGGTGTTACCTTCAAACGATTATGTGTCAATTTAGTGTTGTCCAAAAATATTTGTGAAAGTTTGGTGTAATCTATAAACACTCATTATGTGATATCAAATATGAGTTTGGTGTGAGCTATAAACACCCATTTGGATGCTATGGTACATTGGTTTTGTGTTATCCATAAATGCCTAGTTGGATGAGGTATTAAACAAAGTAAGGTGGGTGTGGTATCCCCTTTGAAGGTTTGTGACTCTTATGTCCTCTATTGATATGTTACACTAAAGTAAGTAAGGTGAGTGTGATATCTCCTTTGAAAGCCTCTTAGCCTTGGTGTCTATTAAATAAATATTATTTTGTGTTATTCGTTAAATATAGCATAATTATTATTGTGTTTTTATTGTTCAACATTGAGGACTGCCATCATAGTTCAATGGATACACTAAACTAAGTAAGGTGGGTTTGGTATCCCCTTTGAAAGACTCTTAGCTCTATTGTCCTTAAAATTAATATCATTGTATGTCGGTCGTTAAATATAACATAATTATCACTCCCATGTTGGTTATTAAATATTTTTTTTTGAGTTGTCATTTCTAACAAGTTTTGTATTATGTTCGTCATGGTTGTTATTGATAAGAGTTAATAAGTATGATTAACACATCAAGTGATTATGTTATCAATTTTAGTGATTATATCAGACGTCTAAGCAATTATTTATGTAGCATAAGTGATTATTTAAGTAGAGGGGTGATTATCCTTGTGAACTTCTAGTATTTTTTTTGATGTGATTATCTATGAATTTTAAAGTGCTTATGTGTGAAGTTGATATTGATTATCATTGTGAGGATATGTTTATTATAAAGTAATTGTGTTTGTTGTTTAAGTGATTATGTCTAAAATTTTAGTGATTATCTATATAATTCAAGAGACTATGTCAGGTGTGAGGTTTTGCTTATCGTAAAAAGATTATATTTTTTATTTAACTGATTATGTTTGAATTTTATTAGTTATCTATCTAGTTGAAGTGATTGTGTTAGGTAGACCATAAAATAAGAAATCAAGAGATGAGAAACATATTTGGTAATTTCCATAGTTGCAATTTCACACATGATATTATTAGTTTACAAGTGATCAAATGAAAATTACAATATATTGGATGATAATTATAATTTTTGTATGATAACTACAATAAGCAAATGATAATGACATTGAAACAAGTGATCAGGATGAGATATCTTCAATTTCTAGATTGCTTCTTCTCCTACTCATTGATATCCTTGGTGACCTCCCTCACAATATTGATGCTATGTGTTATAATTTTTATGGAGTAATGTGCTCTTAGTTTATTTAGGATTTCATTATATAGGAATTAACAAGATGGCCAGGGTATAGTATGGTACTAGTAAATTTATGATATATACTATTGAGTTTGGCACTTATAGCTTCCTTTGGATCAAATTTAAAGCTAAAATCTCAAATTTTATTTTCTGCTACGTATGTTTCCATCTGCCTCATATAATAAATGCCACAATCACCATATGATTTAAATTGCCAATGCATTTTAAGCTATCTAGCTTCCCTATTATATATTCCTTTTACTTGTGAATCCTTGGGGTGATCTAGTTCACCAAGGCATATCTTGCAAGTGGTCCACTTAGAAGAGAAAATAAGTCGTAGTTATAAAATAAGTTAAAAAGTACTATGTGGAATAGATCTTAATAGAATTTTGAGGACCTCCTCGTATTTGCCTTTGATTATTGTTTGCAAAGGCATATTATCAATGATTTCAATGATATTCTCCTTGAAGTTGAAGCATATTATATAATAATGTTCACTCTTTGGAATTGGAAACATGATCTAAGGATGGAAGTTAAATGTTAGTATTCTATAGCTAGTAGTTTGTTTATCTTACTATGTCGGCATTTGCTAAGAGGATTACAACAATATTCAAATCTGTGTCAATTTTCTCAAAGAAATTCTCATAAGGTTTTCTTCAGTAGGGTTTTTTAAGATCTGTATTTTCCTTGCTATTTTCAATCAATGTCTAAAAAGAAATGATGTTTGTTGATAATCAAGAATTATCTATATTAGAGAGAGAGAGGAAGAATAAGAAGAAGATGGAGCCGATGTATATCATTGTGCTCATGAAGATTCTCTTGGGTGATGCATATGAAGGCCTTTTCTCCTCTAAATTGAGGATCTTCACTTATTTATCTATCAAGTCATCCTATATGTCTTTCTTTTCTTACATTATATGAAAATTTCTATGAACTAGCATATCACCACCATCTTCATATAATGCCTCTCTGATAAAGACATGGTAGAGCAAGAGTAGTTAAATGATGAATAAATATAGAATATGTGTGTAGGAGGGTGGGTTGGGTGTTTTCCTAAATTTAAGTTGGTTTAATCTGGATCAAAATTTTCCATTTCTAATATATAGGTAGAGATAAGCCTCTCTATCCTTGTCAAGTCTACACAAATATATATAGAATGTGACATTAAGTATTTTGTATTCTATTATTAATATCAGTGTTTGATAGAAGAAAAATGTAATATAATGATTGAAATTGAACCCTAAACTACAAAAATTATATACTTTTTTTACCTTTTAGTTTCTTTGTATTATTTTTCACTAGGAATGTTGGACAGATTGTCAGAAATATAAGTACTTTGTGATTTTTCTTTTATTTGTGACATTGTGTTAGGTTTTTTGGTTCGAAATTTGGAGTTGATTATTGCTCTCATTTGAACATTGAGGCTCTATTTGGTTCTAAAAAAGTTTAAGGAAAAGAAAATTAAAATTAAAATAGTTTCATTCAAACTTTACTCAAAGAAAATTATATAGATAATCTTTAGCAATTTTATTCCTTACTTTTTTTTTCTATTTTATTATCTCATGTAAATCAAACACAAAAAAATATTTTCTTCTTTATTTTCGTTCTTTTCTTTAAAACTTTCCATAAATCAAATGGAGCATGAGAGAAAGAGACTAGGAAAAGGTTTTTTGTGCATAGAAGTTATGAAGAGTGGAATATTGGGTGAACCAATTTAATTATTGCAGTGTAATACATTTGATTTTTCCAATTAATGATTTTGTTTTTCTACCAGTCTCATTTGTTGCACGCTTTGTCACTCGTTGGGCCCTATTATGACATGAGCGCGAGTGCAAGTTGATGCGTACGTGCACTGGGGGGCATCGTCAACACTTTGGTGTATCTAAGGTGAAAAATATATACAAAACTGATAAAATATAATTAAATCAATGTTGATTTTTTTTTTAAAAAAAAAACAATGGAGATAAATATGTTTAATCGTGGTAAAAAATAATGCTAAGATGCGTGGTGAAAGTTATGCACACGAGTGATGATATATGCTAGGATCGATATTAATATTTTTAGGAAAGTAGTGGTGAGAAATTTGTTCAGCATCGGTGAATATACTTAGATAAGTGATGACATATACATGAAATTGTGGTGAAAGATATGCATTTGACTATCGATAAATGCTTAGATCAATATTAAAAATTTTGAGGAAAAAAATAACAAAAAATTTGTTTAACTATGGTGAAATATATTTAGATGAGGGATGAAATGGATATATAGTTGTGGTGAAAGATACGCACAAAACTTAGATTAATGTTCAAAAATTTTTGAAAAATGATAGTAGAAAATATATTGGATAGTAATAAAAAAAAATTAGATCCATAGTAAAATATTTGTGTAATTGTATTTAAAAAAATTCATAGAGCAGGGGTGGTAAAAATAGATATAATAATGATTAAAAGATGTATATAATTTTTTTAAATTAAAAAATATATTAATATAATTTTTTATTTATAGAGAAAAATTTCAGGGATATTATGGTATAGTTAGTTATTTTTAATAATCCTAAATAATATATATATATATATATATATATATATATATATATATATAAATGCTGGCATCCAAATTTTACTATTCACCTCTGTATCATCTTCGTAGGAACTGAGAATTTAGCGTAGAAGTTTTTCTGATAGATGAGTTGCTACCTCTAGCGAATGAAAGAAGTTCCGAGCAACAAAGAGAAGATTCGTAGGCCGAATTTTAAACATATATAAAAAATAATAAATCATAATGTTATCTTCATATCTAAGAAAATTCGTCCCGACACTAGGATGGCTTCCTTTAGCATGATAAGCAACAAAAAAGGAGGGTCCGTCAAACTATCGACATCACACGGACCTTAAAAGTTTGAATGAATCAAAGTCGATGACATTAATGTGTCATCTATTCATATTTCAACCACACTATAATCCCTACCATGACCAATAAAAAACGTCAAAGAAAAGGGGTAGGAGAATTGTA
Source organism: Tamarix austromongolica (assembly GCA_039764185.1). Taxonomy (NCBI): domain Eukaryota; kingdom Viridiplantae; phylum Streptophyta; class Magnoliopsida; order Caryophyllales; family Tamaricaceae; genus Tamarix; species Tamarix austromongolica. Next base: position 42,747,717 of record CM077809.1, on the reverse strand, counting down.
TCTCCCTTCTTCTTTTTTTTCCTCGAAAGACCAATACCTACCCCATAAAAGACAAAGAAAATAACCTTTTATTTTCTTTCTTTTTACCTTCTTTCAAATACAATTATCTTTCGGACACATATAAGTACCAATCTATTATACAATATATTTTAACCAGCCAAATTATTTTTTTAAAAAAAATAATACAATTAGTTTAATAATATTTTGGATAATTATTGTTAAAGTTGTGTTTTTTTTTTTTTATGTTTATGGAAGGCTTAAAAACTAGTATATAAATAATAAAATACTATTAACACAAAAATAATATTTTATTAGATGAAATGGTAAGGTGCTGTGTGACCTAATATATTTAGACTCTAATCTTAACCATAAACTAAAATATTACGTATAATACTTGTAAAAGTTTCTAAATAATGTTTACAAATGTGACCTTAACATTATCATCTATATGTGTGTCATATTTATCATATAAAAACTAATGTCCTAACAAATACATATAAATAATAATTAAATAAATTACTAATTTTAATAATTGCACGTATTATATTAAGACTATAAAATCAAATTAATTGTTAATATTAGTTCAATTATTAGGGGCCATTTGTAAATTTTTTTTTAATTGAATTTGAAATAAACTACAGTGCATTTACAGTTTCATATGTTTATTTTAATAATTCTTATGAATCTGAAAATAAAATTTTAAATAATAATGAAAGTACAAACTCTTTTTTTTAAAAATAAAATAAAAAATAAACATAATGGATTCAAATAATCTGTACCAAACGATACCTAATTAATGGAGGGCCGTTGTTTGCAAGAAACGTGATCCCGAATGGCCCGTTGAATTGAAACGAATAGATTGGAATACTATTCAGATAGCTTACTTTTTGTGTCAAAAAGAAGGAAAATAAAATTGCTTGTCAAGATTACCCAGCCCAGATGTTTCATAATCATTTGCGTGGTGTCGTGCGGTCCTTGACTGTTGTGACGACGAAGGTTCTCATTTCAAAATCTAGAGTCTACTTTTATACTTCATCCTTTTCAAAAATAAATTATTTTAATACTAAATTTTTATTTACTTTAAAAAAAATCAACACATATTTTTTAAAATTATGATCATACATTTTTTCTTTAATTATATAAAATACTTGGTTATTTTTAATTAAAATTATATGTAAAAAATTAAAACTATTTTTATTATATTATAACAAAAATAGACAAATTATTAAAAGATGTTTTTTATTTATACAAATGGAATAATTTATATGGGTCAAATTAATTATAACAGTTATTGTAAGAATATTAGAATTTAGTTTTTGTTTTCTATATGAGTAGTAGTTGTTATTATTATTATTATTATTATTATTATTATTATTATTATTATTATTATTATTATCATCATTATTATTATTGTAAGTAATATAATAATATTATTATATTTTTTATTATTGTCAATATTAATATAATAAAATTTTTATTAATAATATTATGAATTATTTTAATAATATTAGTAACAAAACAATATACATACTATTATTATTATTAGTAGTATCAATAAAATGTCAACATTAATATCAACATGGTTTGTACATTTTTTATATAAAAAAAATTAAGCTGGCTGATATAATTCTAACTTTAAAAAATAATTTATATATATATATTTTTTATTATTATAAATATATTTTTTCAATCCTTAATTGTCGGTCATCCGAATCTTTAATTCCATCTATATTAATCTTCCATCGTAGTTGTATTATTTCTTTCACCCAAATTTTTTAAGATAATATTGATCCTGCACTGTACTTCTGCCAATAATTTATTCCACTTTTATTAATATTTTACCATTTATTATTATGCTAATATTTCAGCCCATTCACACTAATATATCACCATCTACTGTCTATATATGCTAATATTTTTAATTTTTATGTCACACCTTATAGTTTGCATAAACGTGTCACACATGACACGGTATGATTTGCGAACTGCGACCAAACATACCCTGAAGAAAGCAGTTCTCAAACAGACCCATTTCCTCCGGCTAATGTCGAGTTCCACAGTGGTATTCCGTTTTTCCGTCTCCTACCGGCAGCGTAGTCCAAATTACGAAGCTGCAAATTAACTGCCATTACAATCTCCATATCCTCACCAGCACCCTTCCTGTCTTTCCAAACTCTCTACTGAACAAAGTTCTTAGAAAAATAAAGAGGTATACCTTCTACTTCCTACTTCTTTACTCTGCAATTTCTACTTCAGCTCCATAATTTTGTGATCTTTTCACGAGTTCAAGGTTCGATCCTTAAACTTCTTCGCGTCCGTTCTGGTCCATCTCTTTTTTGTTTCGGCGTCATCTTTCTCCAAGCTTCAATTTCCTGTATTCTTATTACGATTTACTCACTTTGACCCATCTTCATCGCAATGCGTACTAGATCCACGCGGTTATGTTGGTTCCGTTTCTCTCTTCATAATTGTTAATATAATTTATTGAGTTGCGCTACGATTTGTTTTTATAGTTAATTCTGTTAGTTGTTGACGGTGATTACGTCATTCCTCCGGAGAGGAAGATGAGACGGGGACGCAAAAACTGAAGCCATCAGTTAGATGGGTGGAACTTCTCACTCATTATTCCATCCGTACCATAGTCTTGCTTTAGCCAGTGAAAGAGTGGGTGAGAGAGAGGGGGAATACGCGTTTGTAGAAGCCTTTTTTTTGTTGGTTTGGTTGGTTACATTAGGGCGTCGTTAGAGTCGCTTAATCATGGAGGGAAAATATATAGTGTTTGGTCATCCTTTTGATTTACAATGGGCTGGTATTTTTGTGATATTAGAATCATAATAAATATTACGGTGCTATTTTACATCATGAATTGCTGATTTACAATGGGCGTTCTGTTATTAAAATATCTGTCTTAAATTGTTTCGTTTCTTGCAGTTTAAAGGATCTCTTGCTATTAGCTAATTCGGAGTTGACTTACTGGATGTGTTTTGTTCTCGCATAATGGTATAGAAATTCTCTGCATGATAGACCACCTAGTGGATTTAGTGGGGAGCGGGGGACCTTTTTGGGTTTCGATGCTTCCTCAAGTTACAAGGAAAAGTGCTTGTGATTGATTCTCTATCATCTTTGAAGTGTATATTTGTGCCTAGATGCTTTGTGCCCATATTGTATTTAAATTTCAGTCAACTAGTGAACAGTATATGTATTCATAAGCTTATATTCGCATGAATCATTCAATTTTGGGTACACTGCAATAGTATCCTCTTTACTGACCAGTATAAGACCCAAAGTCTCTATGAAGTTCTCAGAAAGTGTTGCTTGGAACCTCCTATTGTGTGAGTTTCAATTTAGGGAACCATGCGTTTCTATTCTGTGGTATAAATGTAATATTGCTGTTTCTCTGTCTTTTTCTGTTCAATTTTTTATGAAGTATATGATGTAAAATGTTATTATCCTCAATGCAGAGTCAGGAGTGTGATCTGGTTTGTTATATGAAGAACTATTTCAAATCTTGTTGATTTTAGAATCCATACCTGGATTTTCATCAAGGCATGCGTTCTTCTTTAAGAATATAGAGGGCCTAAGATTCTGAATATTGCAGAGAGATGGTGCAGTCCTTCATTGCTCAGTTCTACAATCCGGGTCTTCCTGTTATCCGACGTGGGAAATACACACCGTGAACGGTTCCTTTTTTGATGTTTGTGTCAGCCTTTAAGCTCCTTCATTCCCGTACTAGGAGTACAAGGCTACTAATTATTTGCTTCTAATATTAACTTCTGCAAGAAAGGTCCGAGAACTCTTTATCTGTACTGGTTATGAAACCTTGAGAAGTCATGAAGAAATGGTATGGTGGTGTTATAGCTGCTTCCTTGTTTATGTTAATGGTACTGAGGTACTCTGTCATGAAAAATCCTATTGGACAGAGTTATTTAACAGGTTCTTCTGTTTCCTTCAATACTACTAACCCACTTGATTGGATCCATTCCACTGCTTCACCTGAAGTTGAAAGTCCTCAGAATGTTACTGAAGTGATATCCACTGATGAGTTAAGCTCCGGTCTTTTTGCTTGGAGGAATATGACTGAGAAAGAACAACATTCTTTGCTGACCTGGAACCAGCTGCGGCACTTGATCAATCATTCTCAAGCCTTGCCTAATGCAGTTGAGGCCATCAAAGAAGCTGCAACTGCTTGGGATAGCCTCATGAAATCCATTGAAGAGGAAAAAAAGCATGCAAATGACAGCTCACGAAGGAGAGGGAAAGAAAAACAATGCCCTCATTATGTTAATAAGATGAATGCCACAGGACTGGCTGAAAGCAAATTTAGGTTGTATGTTCCTTGTGGATTGACTCAGGGCTCTTCAATCACAATTATTGGCATTCCAAATGGCCTTTTGGGTAATTTTCAGGTTGACTTAACTGGAGAACAAATTCCTGGAGAGCCAGAGCCACCCATTATTTTACACTATAATGTTAGGCTTCATGGTGATAAGGTCACTGAAGATGCTGTTATTGTTCAAAACACCTGGACCACTGCACATGATTGGGGTGAAGAGGAGCGTTGTCCCATTCCAGAATCAGGCAAGCTTGGGAAAGGTAGCGTTCTTAGTGCTTGCTCTAACCTTTTTAATGTTACATATGATCACAGGATACAATGGTTTTTATTTGAGTGCTGTTGCTTTTCCATCAGCGACCATCAGAATGGATCATCTTACATGCATAAAAAGATTTGCTTTCTTGAATTAGGTTTTTTCCTGCACACCTCATTAAGCCACTTGTGGTTTTTGTGTCGCAATCTTGCGCCCCTTCACTCCTAGCTCAATATTGCACTTGATATAAAAATTTTGCTCATTTATGATATGGCAATATGCAGATTGGACTTCATATGTAGGGGCTCTACGTGCAGTGTTAGGGGCACATTTAAATGTTTCCTTAAACCCTTAAAAGTTGCAATGGTCAGATAGTGATGTCTAGGTTGATATTGTTCTGGGCGCAAATTAGAGGTGGTGAACGGGTCATACGAGTCGGATTTGGCCTTATCAATTTGAGTCTAGTTAAAATCAGGTCTACTATGCAATTGGGTTAGGTTTGGGTTTGGATCAGGTGTTCTTCAGGTATGGGTAACATTGATTCAAATTAGGCCCGTTTTGGGTTGAGTCATTTTAGGTCAGGAAACAATCAAGTTGGGTATGGGAGTAAGCCATTGAGTTTCTTTGGGTTAAATTTTGATTGGGATCTACAAATTTTGAATCGAATTAGGATTGGGTTAAGTTGATTTGGGTTTATATATGGTATCGGGTTTGGGTTAGGTTAATTCAATTTAGAATTTGTATTGACATTGATTATTATTAGTTTAATATAATGAATAAATTGAATTTTGTGACTTATTATTATTGTCATGCTTATTATAAATTTTTTTATCATAATATCTGTAATGATATAACAAATTATTATCATAAAATATGTAATAATAGTTATAATAATAAGTTATTATTATTATTAGTATTGTTATTATAGCTATTGTTATAAATACGATTATAAATATTATTATATGCATTATTATAATGATTGTTATGAATGTTATAATAAATATAATTATCATGTTAATTATTATAATTATTTTTATTATTAAAACTAATGATAATAATTATTATTGTTATTATAATCATAAATATAAGTATGAGTTTTATTATTGTCATTTTATATATATATTATAATTATTATATTTGACATTATAATTTTTATGTTTATAATAATAATAATAATTATAAAAATAGTAATTTTTATGATCTAATATGATTGATGTTAATATGGTTTTAAAGTAAAGGGAAGAGAGCATAGTTTTATTATTTTGTTTCATTTGTTATTATATGGATTGCATATAATTTGTTTTACATAAAATTTTATTAATAAGATAGTTTATTAATATTTATTTCTTAATTTAGATGAAGGAAAATGTTATACTTGTGGATCGAATTTGACTTTTGTTTGGATAAAGTGGTACTTATGCTCAAATATGGGTTAGGTTCGAGTTGGATTAGTTCAAGTCAGATCATTATCGAGTTCCTGTCATGGTAAGGGTTAGGCTTGGGTTGGTTTATTTTCGGTTTTGGTTATTCAGGTACGTGTCATTATCGGATTAATTAAATTCGGGTTGGTTTTGGTTTGGTTCAAGTTGTTTTGGGTTTTTGGTTGAGATCGGGTGTACATCTTTGAGTTCAAATCGAGTTTCGGTCAGTTCAGGTTTGCTAGGTTTAGTGCGGATACTACCTTCTGGTGTCCGGTTTGAGTAAGTTTTTTTGAGTAGTGACGGCTATACGCAAATGAGTGAAAATGGTGTTATGTTTATATGCACATTCAATCTTATAAATCCGTGTTTCTGCTCAGATTTGGCAGTTTAGACAAATCTTCATTCCTGAGCCCTGGAATATAGCTTTTGATGCAGTTCTATTTTGAAGGCTCTCTGTGTCGCCTTTCTTATGTACTTTATCTATGAGGCAGCCCTTTAATGTTTGTTTCTTCTTGTTTTTAATAACTTTGTCTAGTCTTATAATTCAGTGGATGAGCTGGACCAGTGCAGTGAGATGGTGGGCAAAGACATGAATCAGACTTCGAAGGCTGGTGCATATGTGAGTGGTTCAAATCACTCTAGGTTGGTTTCTGGTGGATATAAGACAAAGCGCTATTTCCCTTTTAGACAAGGCTACCCTTTTGTTGCGACTCTTAGGGTGGGATCAGATGGACTCCACATGACTGTTGATGGGAAGCACATCACTTCCTTTGCTTATCGAGAGGTAAGTCTTAATGTATACAGTTTTCATATTCTTCAGTAGCATTGTAGTATCCCAATTCTGATTCATCTTTCAACTGCTCGTTTGCTCAGACATTAGAGCCATGGCTTGTCAGTGCATTAAGGATATCAGGAGATGTGCAGCTGATATCAGTTCTTGCAAGTGGCCTACCAACATCTGAGGATGTAGAGCATGTAACTGATTTGGAAGAGCTGAAGTCTCGTTCATTGCCACCCCAAAAGCCTTTAGACCTATTTATTGGAGTTTTCTCTACTGCTAACAACTTTAAACGCCGAATGGCAGTGCGGAGGACATGGATGCAGTACCCTGCAGTGCAGTCTGGATCAACTGCAGTACGCTTCTTTGTTGGTTTGGTGAGTCCTCAGTGTTGTCACTCGGTAGCTGGAACAATCCTTTCTTTCTATGGCCATGTCATTTAAATTTACCAATCTGGATATTATTTCATCAATGTTGATTAGTGTAGACTACTGAGGTTTGAGCTGGTGAAAGAAATGCTGACTTTCTAAAATCATGACTGCCACACTTAGCATTTTTGTTTTTGTTTTTGTTTTCCCTTTTAAATTCAAGCCTTCCTTTTTGTTCTGGGTGTGGAGTGATGGTGGAGAATATCACAATAAATCTAAGATGATTAGGCATTCCAGCCAGAGCAGTTTGTAGACTCTCTGTTGTGAATTGTGATATGTGTGTTCACGTTATTGGGGATTTTTTCTGACCCATTCCTTGATAAAGTAGTATCTTAGAACTTTAAAGATTCTCAATTATTGTAGCTGAAATAGTTGGTTTTAATTGCAGCATAAAAACCAGAGGGTGAATGAGGAACTGTGGAATGAAGCTCGGACTTATGGAGATGTGCAGTTAATGCCATTTGTTGATTATTACAGCCTTATCACCTGGAAGACTGTTGCAATTTGCATTTTTGGGGTACATTACCGTTTTCTGTGAAGGATAAATTTTTTTTCAACTGATTCTTATGCATTGACATAATCTGCTTAGCAGGTCGACATTGTTTCTGCAAAGTATGTCATGAAAACGGACGATGATGCTTTTGTTCGGGTAGATGAAGTGCTAACATCATTGAATAGGATCAGTGTATCACAAGGGTTACTATATGGTCTTATCAATTCAGAGGCGAGACCCCATCGGAGTGAGGATAGCAAGTGGTTTATTAGCCCTGAGGTAATATTTTTTCATCTCAGCTGATAGAACTGATGTTGATTTTAACATAGATATAGTATATCAAAATTTTGCCAATTTAAGGAAAAGGAAGAAAGAAAAAAGAAGAGAATAACTTTTTGGTTTCACATAATAGTTTTATAGATTGTTTGAAATACAGAGCAGGAGTAGGGTGATTAAGATATCTTCTTCTTATCTCTCTCTCTTTTCTTTTGAGTTATTGAATAAGACAAATCAGGTCATATCTACTATTATCCTCTCTGTTGGAAGAGTTTACCGTAAATTCCCCTTGCGGTTGAGTGATAGAACTTCAGAAAATGATTTGATGAATGTTTCCTGTATATTTTTTTTCCCTATTCGACTTTGGCCAAATTGTTTATTTTATACCTTCCTGCCAAATAGGTGGAAGATACTTGAAGAGTGAGGTTGCTGGTTTAGTATAAAGCAAGTTTTCCTTTTTCTTGATTGATTGCCATTGCGTGCTTTTTTTATTTTTGCTGAGCTACTTTTTATTTTTGCATGGTCAATTGCCTTGATTCCCATTGGTCTACCCTTTTTGACTGACAAACTGCATATGCGGTCTTGGTCTTCTATGTACGTGACCTTGAAGGAATGGCCTGAAGAAACGTACCCACGTTGGGCACATGGCCCTGGCTATGTTGTTACACATGACATCGCAAAGTCAGTGTCCAAGAAACAACGAGAAGGCCGCTTGAAGGTAACTGATGATTGAAAACTGGCAAAATTGCTTCAAAAGCAGTTCATGTTGATTCCTTATCATTGAAGGACTTAGACATTATGTACCTATGAAAGTATGAATGCCAAAACTGATGTTGAAGTTGTGACCATTAATCTTAATGCTTTAAAAACGACAGATGTTCAAGTTGGAAGATGTAGCAATGGGAATCTGGATCTCGGAGATGAAAAAAGAAGGCTTAGAAGTCATGTATGCAAATGAACCAAGAGTGTACAATGAGGGTTGCAAGAATGAATATGTTGTTGCTCATTATCAGGGTCCAAGAGAGATGCTGTGCTTGTGGCAGAAACTTCAAGAAGCAAAGCAGGCCTTTTGCTGTGGAGATAGTAGATGATCTGTGGGAGCATCTGCTTTGTTGGAACACTTGGTCCTAATGAAACCTATGATCAGAGTGTTCTTCAGGCTACAGATTTTTGGGGGCATTACTTAGTTGTGTAGTCATATACATAGGATGTCTCAGTTATGCATTATATAAATAGCTGATCCATATTCTTTTCCTCACTCCCCATTTTTCTCTGGGACCAAAGTGGTGGTCACTATTAGTAGAGCTATATATTAGGAAGTTCGTTGTATTGTAGCGTTGGTAGGTTGATCGTGGAGGAAAAACGCAAAGTTGTGCATTTTGTATAGTTCAGGAGTAGCAGTGTGACCACATTATTATAGGCTGGTTTTATATAGAAAAGAACTCATTTACTATGTAGAAAACATTGACCTAACTAGACTAATTTACCCTCCCCAATCGATTTACTATGTAGAAAAGAACTCATTATTATAGGCTGGTTCTATTTTCCTTTTCCCTTCATGTAGCCCATCCTCACTTCCAGCTTCTCTCTCTGCTTTCTTTTTCTTATTTGTCTAGGAAACTATTTTAGAAGAGTATCCTAAATAAAATAGTTTCGCTTGCAAGGGGGAGGGAGAATGTTATCCACAAATTAGCCCACAATGAAGATGATGAGACAACTCAAAATCTATGGGATATCAACTTTAATTTCGATGAAGAGGTATGTATTTATTTGATTTTGCACTTTGCATTTATATGGTAATGTGGGATAGTGACTAGTGAGAGAGACGGGATGGACCAATGTCAGATATTGAGGCAGTTCATCTTAACTAATGTGATGAGATAATGCAAAAATACTTGTTCGATGTGAATATTTGATGCAGTTAGGAAGGTTTAAGTGTTTAACATGAGGGTCTTGCGCAATTTAGGAAGGCTAGTATGAGTGTCCCACTGAAATTAACCTTTTCAAAGTGACCATCTCATATAATTAAGGCACCTCACCAATTTATCTTCTTCCTTGCTAATTGGTTTGTTATTTTTGTTTATGTAGGACAGCGAATGTTTGGATCAATTAAATAGAAACTATAATTATTAATAATTTATTTATTTATTATGATAGATTGAGTATTTTCTAATTGTGATGAACTTATATCATGGGTTTGTGTGATTAGTAGAAGATGTGTGGTGGTTTTAATTATAAAAGGTTCGAGGGAGGAAATTGGTGAGGGATTCAATAGGGTATCAGTTAGATACGAAAAAAGGAGCACGTACATTCACATTATGTATATGGATGGTGATAATACACGAAATATATCTTTAAAGAAAATTGATTATTTTTTCAGAGTTACTAGTACCAAAAATAACAACAGAAGATAGAAAGTAGTTGTTAATAATGGAACATACACTTATGATTTGACTAGTACTCTCGAAGATCATGCATTTGTTGGGAAGTTGAAAGAAGAAGTAAAGTTTGTTGATTATTTTACCAAAAGATGTGTCATGCTACAACATATTCAGTGTAACATCGATCCTCCACCTTACACCAACTCGCCCCACTTAGCCTCCTACAACTCTTGCTTGACATCATGTGTAACATCCTAAAATTTACTACTAAAAAATTAAGTTTTTTTTTTACAAAAACTTAATACTAAAATAAATGGGTATCGTTGTCATAACTGACATAGATCTTGTGTACCTCATCATTCTTATGTTCATTGCAAGGCAAAATGATTAAAATGTAAAATATGATAAAGAGAAAGCAAGAAAAGTTTCATAAACATAAATATAAGTTAGATATAAACTCCAAGTACAATATAAAAAAAATATAGAAAAAAGGGATACCATAGATCTAAGAGTCCAAAAATGTATCCGAACAAAACTATCATCTAGATAACATAACTCTACGCCTGAAATCACTAATACATAAAATCACTCCACACCCCATATAAAGCATCATAGGTTGTAAAATCATCCAACAAATAGATATCAGGGTCATCTGCTTATGGAAATAAGCAACACACATAAAGTGGATGGGCACTACACTATGTACTGAGTAAGGTGACAATACAATCGAGTAATAAGCAACACACATAAAGTGGATGGGCACTACACTATGTACTGAGTAAGGTGACAATACAATCGAGTAAGATATACAGATAATTATATGCCTTCACGGCTACATAAACTAATACAAGGTAATTACTAATCTAAACCTTATTATTCGATATAACATGTTTTATTCTTATTTTTATGTTGAGTTTATGGAATCCACTATTATTAAATTAGTGGAACAATCTGAAGAACCTCTCAAGGACAATACAACTAAACCATTATTATCGTACGATGGGACATACCCACCACCTTGGTCCCGATTCACATAATCTTTCACTTTAAATCATTAATAAAATATATATTAATTAATTTTATCAAATCATATTATCATTCACATTGAGGTTAGTGTCCCATTATTCTTAATCTAGTGGAATGGTCTGATACATCTATTACGGAAAAATCCACCTAATCTACTAATATCGTCCTATGGAACGAGCCCATAAAATACCTCGACCTGACTCACTTGATCTTTTACTTTAAATGACTAATGTCTTAATCATGATTAATTTTATAAGTATAAAAATATAATTCAAGAAATTAAAGAACAATCACATAGATAATAATGCAATTTCAAGAGTTAATATCCTTATACTTTCCCAAAAATTATAATTTCACATTTTGGGCATAACTTCTTCTTTATTGCTCTTTTATCAACTAAATTTAGTATCTCTTCCTCAATTATTATTATTATTAACATACCTAAAATTAAAGGCCTAACCATACTATATTACATATATGATAATAGCCATGTTCTAACGTAAGGTTATGCACCCCAAGAGGATTATAACCTAGTTGTTTAAAGAGATTCATATTATACTTACTACTATTCCTAAAGCTAAGAGTTATAGTCCAATATTGAAAAAAATCGATTAATATTTAGAGCCTACATTATTTTGTACTTAAATACTCTTTCTGGTTTTAATGATATGTTTATTAGTTACCAAAAAAGTTACTATTTATGAGGCTTATAAAATCCTAGTTTCACAAGTACATCATAACTTTTCCTATTAGGCTCATATTATTACCAAATTCAATATAAATTCCTAAAATAACAATATTAATAACATATAATAAATTCATGGTCTAACTATACCGTTTCATACATGTGATAATATCATCCCCATTTTAGGGTTACTATTTCCAAAATAAGCCATTTTCTCATTTTGTTGGACTTATATCATTCATGACCCTCTAAACATTTCATATGATCCAATTAGAATATTTTAAATTATACAACACATTAAAATAACATAATTTTTATATTAAACCCATATTGACTAAAATGCCCTTATAGGTAACCAAAATTCCTCATTTCATGAAAACCTTATATATTTTGGTATCATTATTTTCTAATCCTCCATTTATCACCATACATATTAAACAACTTTTTTCTCACTTACCATACCTTACTAAGCCCATATTACAACCATATATTACGTCGATTCACTTAGGATTCCCCACCCAAAATATTATCGTAATGATATTGTATGTTTCTCAACTCATTTAATTCTCATCATACGACATCATATTATGATATCATAGTATTAACAAAAGGAATTTATTAGAATAATAATTACAACATGATAATACACGTATTCAAACATAACACTTAGCACATAAAACCTAGACTAATGCTAGTATTCTTATAGAGTAAGGCTCCGATCTCTATGCACATATATGTAAAACCCCAATTTGAGCGGAGTGTTATAAGAATCGATTTGGCTACTTATATCAACATGGTATACCATCCTTTTGGTGATTAAATTCTAATAATTCCACAGTTAAGCGTGCTGGTCATGGAGCAATTTTAGGATGGGTGACCCTCTTGTGAAGTTTCAGAAATTTTCTAAAAATTTCTCGTGAAGTGTTGATTTGTAGGACTAGCCAATCAATCCGAAAGTGCTCCAAGGTAGCCATCGTGTGGTCGTATTGACTCGGAGTGTTACAAATGGTATCAGAGCGAGACTACGACCGTGTGCTGAACTTGGATGAGCCACTTAATCACCTAGTGGGATGATTCATGGGATAAACTATATTGAGACAGTTAATGGTTGAGGCGCAATGAAGACGTTGATTTTTTTGAGTGGGGGTGAATGTAATACCCCAATTTGAGTGGAGTGTTATAAAGATCGATTTGACTACTTATATCAACATGGTATATCATCCTTTTGGTAATTACATCCTAAGAACTCCACAGTTAAGCTTGCTAGCTATGAAACAATTTTAGGATGGGTGACCCTCTTGGGAAGTTTCAAAAATTTTCTGAAAATTTTCTTGTGAAGTGCGTGAGTGAGGACAAAGTGTGCTGAAATGACTCGTGTTGATCTGTAGAGCCAGCCAAGTAATCCAAAAGTGCTTCAAGGTAGCCCCCGTGTGGTCGTATTGACTCGAGGTGTTACAATATATTCTATCCTACCTCCTTCAAAAATTTTGATAAATCACCTAAGATAAAAAAAATACCATTAGAACTTAATGATATAACTAAGGAAAATTTAAGGAAATAAAGAGTGAAAGTATCAGAGAAAAAACTCAAACAATGCTCAAGGGTGTGGTTGGTAAAATTTTGCTTAACAAATGATGGAGGAACGGTTGGGGTTTCCAAATCAAGGAAAGTAGCAACAAAAGTTTGTGTCATTGCTAAGGGGTGGGAAATGGTAGAGGAGGCTGATGCTCAAGGATGGGGAATGGTGGAAAGGGATAAGGGGGTGGTGTGTGTTCGGTATAAGTGGTCGAAGGGTGGAAGTGTGGTTTGGTGATTGGTGCCAAAAAAGGAAGGGGGTTGTAGTGGGTTTTGCTAGTGTAAGGGTAGGAATGATGGAGGGTGGTGGCGGAAGGGGTGTTGCGTCAGTAGGGATCATAGACGCTCAAGGGAGGAAGAAAAATGGAGGTTTTGATGGGATTTTTCAAGGTTTAGGGGGTGTTGTGGTGTTTTGGCTACTGGTATAAGTAGGAAAATGGTGAAGGTTTCCGGTGCCTAGGGGTGGTGTTCGGTAGGGGAAGCTAATGGAGGTGTTGGTGGGTTGTTATGGTGACGGCGATGAGGAGGGAAAGGAGGAGAGTAAGGCTATGTTTGTTTGTGGTGTAGTTTTTTGTTAGAAAATAGAGGGAAAATGGAGGTTTTTTGGGACATTAATGTGTTGTATATATATACACATGGACGTATAGGGTGAAGGAGACATGTGAGGCATGATTAGGCATGGTTTACCATCTTTTTGAATAAAAAAACTCTCAACTCAACCATCTTGAATCTTCTGTTGAATCCAAACTTGAAATCCCCATTGTGTTTTACTCGAATCTTATAAAAATCCATCAACATAATCGTTAAGGCACTCATCCGAACCTCTAAGTCACCATGCTAGATCATCTCTATCGCCATCCCACTAATATCTTCTAGCAATCGACTAGCCACCACACAAGCACTCAAAAAGTGTAATGGCATCCCACTCAAGGAATATGAAACAACCTTGGCCTTACCCTCATGGTAGGTCAACTTAATATTATAGTCTTTCACCAACTCTAGCCATATCCTTTGCCTCGTGTTCTCCTTCTAAGGGAAAATATACTTGAGACTCTTATGGTCTATGAAGAATCTATATTGGGTCTCATACAGATAATGTCTCCAAATCTTTAGTGCAAAGACGACTGTTTCCAACTCCAAGTCATGCGTTAGGTAGTTATGCTCATGTTACTTTAACTCATGAGAAGAATAAGCTACTACCTTACCATACTAAATCAATACATAACCCATTCCATGCTTTGATGCATCGTCGTACACCTCAAACCCATATGATCTCAATGACAAGGTTAAAATCAGTGTTGTAGTAAAAAACTACTTCAACTATTCAATTGCTCCCTCAAATGTGTCATCTTACTAAAATGTGGTGATTTTATCCAGAAGTTTTTTCAAGGGATGTGCTGCCTTTTAGAATTCCTTAACAAAGAGTCTATAGTACCCAAATAAACCTAGGAAATTATGAACCTTAGGGATGCTAGTAGGTGCTTTCCACTTAGTCACTACCAAAATCTTTGTCGAATCCACAATAACTCCTCTTGTTGACACCACATGACCCAAAAGTACAATCTCTAGAAGTCAAAACTCATACTTAGATAGTTTGGAATATAAATTATGCTCTTTAAGGAGTGAAAATATCATAATTAGATGTTTCTTATGTTCCTCTATACTCTAAGAGTGTACGAAAATATCATTGATAAAAAACACCACAAACTAATCAAGTAACAACCAAAAAATCCTCATCATCAAGTTTTATAAAGATGATAAGTGCATTGGTGAGGCTAAAAGTCATTACCATGAACTTATAGTACCCGTATCATGTCCTAAAGGACATTTTCATGATGTTTGTCTTAGCAATGTGTAGTTGATGATATATTTACCATAAGTCAATTTTCTAAAAGATCAAAGCACCCCAAGCTAATTGAATAAGTCATCAATCCTCAGAAGTGGATAGCGGTTCTTAACTATCAACTGATTCAGAACCTGATAATATATACATAGATAAAGGCTCCCATCTTTCTTCTTCACAAAGACAATTTATGCTCCCTAAGGAGGCATACTTAGGTGCATGTAGTTGTGAACTAATAAATCCTCCATCTAAGCCTTCAAATCCCACAACTTTACTAGTGTCATCTAGTAATCCCCCTTCAAAACCACCTCTATCTCCGATACTAACTCAATGGTGACGTATATCCGACGTACCAGTGATATCCCTGGTATCTCCTCTAAGAATACATTAGGAAACTCCTGGGGAACTACAATATCCTCTAATGTCGACACATCTTGTTTGGCTCTTGAAATCTGCACAAATACAACACTTCTATACTGTATGGGTAGATACAAACTTTGTTGTAGGCCTAGGGTTATATCTCCTATAAGAGACCCTAGCAACCTGAGGTCTTGCTACACTACTCACTCATGTGCATAGTCTATCACCGTTCAATATTTTCCCAACATATCTATCTCTAGGATAGCATCAAAGTCCCAAATATCCAACTCAACCAAGTCCACTAGGAAGTCTACCTTACCTATCTCTAAAGCTAGGCCTGAGTATAGCCGAGTGCAATCTAAATATATCCCTAGAAGGCAACATCACATATACAGATACACTAGCAGACAGAGATAAAGTAGCTCTAGCAATAATTTTATTAGACATAAATGATAGAGATGCTTTCAAATCAAACAATACATAAGCCAGTAATGAGAGTATGGAGAATGTACCACTAACCATATCCAACTATCTTTCAACCTCTACTTGGATGAGGAAATATAGGCTATCTCTTAACTATCCTCTTTGTTATTCTTTATGATACGCTCTAAATCCTTAAGTATTTCTTCTTCCCTAAAGAAATTTACAAGACCCTTGTAGTCTCCCTTTAACCTCCTTAGGTTGTCCACTAGCTAGGTTAGGTTCCCTCTACTATTGTTGTGGCTAATAAGCCCACTGTTGAGGTACCTATAATTCCTATTAGTGGAACTAACCTTGCTGACGTTGACACTCAAAAGACCATGACCTAATTAACCACACGTCATGTACTAAAAAAAAGCACCCCAATAGTCTCACCCTAGATGATCTCGATTGTAAAAAAGACACATGAAGTGCCTCAGTTATCCTACAAATCTACCCGGACCACTTGTATGTCCCTAGAGTGGAAACTAACTAGCCTAAAACTATATTTGACCTCGCTACTAGAACCCTGAAGGTGTACCTCCTCGAAATAGATCCTACCTCTAGAATCCTATGTTGCCGACTTCCTCTTGCCCATAATGGATCCTATACCAAAGTAACAATGACATAAGTCTACTCGTACAAAATGGCCAAGTTTTGGAAGGCCACTACACCCATCATCTTCTAAATTTTGAAATGGATCCCTTGTTCAAATTGATAAACAACCGTTTATTCGCTAGCCGGTATTTCTGATGGGAACATCAACAACTCTAAGTCGTGCATGGTACTACCTTACCATCATGCTTCCTTAGGTCGTCTGAATGAACTCTTTTTAAATGATCAAGACTCTCAATGTAAGACTTAGGGTGGATAGCTTCCTAGAAGTCCTCCTAGGACATTGGTGGTCCTTCCTGCACACAATGATCTACCCATTAGGTGTCAATGACTCATCATAGAAAGAAAGATGCAATGATGTCCTTCTAAGCAGGTAGACAATCAATGGTCTCGTATATCCTATCCATATCCCGAATCTATCCCTCCAAGATGAATAGGTCCTTTCACTAATTTAGATTGGCTAGTAGTGTCATGTGACCCTCCAAAGTCAATCTTCCCTAATACCCTCTGGTGGGTAATGTGGCAGTAGCTACTAAGGCTAAGGCAGTGATAGCTAATGCCTGACAAACTTGATGAAGGCCTTGAAATCCTCCTCTAAATGACCAATATGATTATTAAGGGTAATGGTGAGCTAGTTACAAGATAAAAAATATGTTAGGATAATCATTCCTAGCTTACTAACACACATTGTACATAAGCACATTAAAAATACCACCAAGGCTACCTATTCTCCATTCCTCACAATTTAATCTAGGTTTTTAAAGAATTAAGTTTTTTTAGATAATGTGAAGTAGACCAAAAAAATTATATAAGGATTGTTTGAAAAATAATTTTTCAAAAAACAAAAAATGGTAATTAAAACTAAGGCTCTAATACTAACTTGTAGCACCCTAAAATTTACAATTAAAAAGTTTTATTTTTAGTGAAAGAACTATGCCAAAATAAGTGGGTGTTACAATCGTAATTGAAATATGTATGGCTTATCTCACCATCCTTATATCAATCACAAGGTAAAATGATTAAAATATAAAACATGTTAAATGGAAAATGAGAAAAGTTTCATAAAGATAAATATGAGTAAGAAATTAACTCTAAGTAAAATATCCAAAATATAGATAAAAGGGATACCCTGGATCTAAGGAACTAAAAAGGTTTCTAGGTAAAACTATCATTTGAATAACATGACTCTATGCCTAAAAACCCTAATGCAAAAAATACTCCACCCCATACAAAGCATCCTATATTGCAAAATTGCCTTATAAATAAACATCAAGGTCATCTACTTGTAGGAATAAGAAACACCTATAAAAAGGATGCTCAGTACTCTACGTACTAATCAATGTGATAAGGCAATCGAGTAAGGGATATAGACAATTATATACATTCATAATGGAAAGTAAGAACACATGCAAGATACATATAATAATACAAGGTAATTACTAATCCAGACCTCATTATTAGATATAACATATTTTATTCTTTTATTTTTGTTGAGTTAAGGGATCCTAGAATTCTTAAACCGGTTGAATGATATGAAGCACCTCTTAGGGACAACACAATTGAGCTATTATTATCATCCGGTATAATGGATCTAAGACCTCTCAAAGTAAAATTCACCTGAGATACTATTCTTAAATCGGTAGAATAGTCTGAATCATATCTCAAGGATAAAAAACCTAAGCCACTATTATTTTTTAGTGTAATAGACCCAATACCTCAGTCCTGACTCACGTAATCTTTCACTTTAAATCATTAGTATCATATCATTAATTAATTATCTCAAATCATATTATCATTCATGTTGATGTTATCACCCTACTATTCTTAATCCGGTGGAATAGTCTAATGCACCTCTCAAGGAAAAGCCCACCTAAGTCATTGTTATTATCCTATGGAACAAAACCATAAAACACCTTAGGCCGTCTCTCATGATCTTTTTCTTCATATGATTAATTTCTTATTCATGATTAACTTAATAGTTACAAAGCATAATTAAATCATGGAAAGTAAAATCACATAGATAAAAAGGTCATTCTCAAGGGTTAAGGTCCTTTACTCCCTAAAAACCCTAATTTTCCATTTTAGGCAAAACTTCTTCTCTATTTCTCTTTTTTAGGCAAAAATTCTTCTCTATTTCTCTTTTATCAACCAAATTTAGTATTTCCTCCTAAATTATTATTATTATTATTATTATTATTATTATTATTATTAATTAATTAATTAATTAATTAATTAAAGGCATAAATCTAATGTATTACACGTGCCATAATTGCCTTATCTCAAAAGTTATTATTCACAAGGCTTGTGAAACCTTAGTTTTACAAGTGCATCATAACTTTTCTTATTATGTTCATGTGACTATAAATATATATATAAATTCCTAAAACATCAATATTAATGACATATTCAAAATTCATGGCCTAACTTTAATGTTCTACATATGTGATAATAACACCCCCATATTAGTGTTATTATTCCTAAATTAAGCCATTTTCTCATTTCATGGAACTTATGTCATTCATGAATACTATAAAAATTTAATATGATCCCCTTAGCATGTTTAAAATCGTCTAAGACATAAATTACCATAATTTTCCTATTAAACCCATATTAACCAAAATGCCCTTATAGGTATCCAAAAGCCTTCATTTTATGGAAAACCTTATATGTATTAGTATCATTATTTTAAAATGATCCATTTAGCACCATACATATTTAATAATCATTTTTATCACTTATCATACCCTATCAAGCTGATATTACAACCATTTATTACATCAATCCGCTTAAGGTATCCCTATAAAATATTATCATAATGATATCACATGCTTTTCAAATCACTTATTTCTCATCATACATCATATTATCATATCATAACATTAAAAACATGAATTTATCAAAATAATAATTATGACATGATAATACACATAGTCAGACATAACACTTAGCACATAAGCCCTAAACTATGCCTATTATCCTTATAGAGTAAGGCCCCAATCTTTATGCAAGTATATCATATATCCCCTCCTCGGCACTTCCAATAAATCATCTATGATAAAAAAAACAATTAGAATTTAATGATATAAATAAGGATAAGTTAAGGAAATAAATAGTGAAATGATCAGAGAAGAAAATAAAATAATGCTCAAAAGCGTGGTTGTTAAATTTTACTTAACCAAGGATGGAACAATAGTTGGGGTTTCCAAATCAAGGGAGGTAGCAATGGTAGTTTGTGCTATTTCTAAGGGGTGGGAAATGGTAGAGGAGGTTGATGCTCGAGGAGGGGGATGGTGGAAAGGGCCACAGTGGGTGGTGTGATCGGTAGAAGTGGTCGAAGGGTGGAAGTGTGTTTCGGTGGTTGGTGTCAAAGGAGGAATGGGTTGTGGTAGGTTTTGTCAGTGTAGGAGATAGGAACGATGGAGACTAGTGGTGGTAGGGGTGTTGCTTTGGTGTGGATTACCGATGCTCAATGGAGGATGAAAAATGGAGGGTTCAATGGGATTTGCTAAGGCTTAGGAGGGTGTTGTGGTGTTTTTGTCTGGTGGTATGGGTGGGGAAATGGTGAAGGCTACTAGTGCTTGGGGAGGTTTTTGTTAGCGGCTGCCGATGGAGGTGTTGGTGGGTTGTTTGGCGATAATGAGGAGGAGGGAAAGGATAAAGTAAGGTTAAATATGCTTGTAGTTTTTTTAATAGAGAATAGGGCAAGAAGGAAGGTTGTTCAGGACATTAATGCATTATATATATATATATATATGCACAAGGATGTAGTGGGTAAAGAGGATAGGTGAAGCAAGATCAGGCATGGGTTACAACAAGCAAATCACACAAGGAGTGGCAGGAGTGGAAGCGGACGTATGAACATGCATGGAAAAGGGTAGAGGCATGGTCGGGATAGTGAAGTATTCACACTCAAGAAGAAAAAGGAAGCAAGAGAAGCAAATAAAAATTTGTCAAAGGAAAAGAAAAAGGGAAAAGAAAAGGAGAATGAGAGAAAAAAGAAAATGGAAAATGAGGAATAGAAAAATAATTTTATGTTTATAATTAGAATTAGGTTAAAATAATTTTAGGTTAGGGTATAGGTATAATTTATTTAACAAATTTTTGAGGTTAGGATTAGGTTAAAGTATTAAGAATCCAAAATAGAGATTAGGATAAGGTAAAATATTTGTTTTTCAGATTATAATTACACTATGATATTAATTACTTGGGATTATGTTTAGCTAAAAATTTGAGGTATTATACCTTGCTCGTATATGCCTTTGCCACTCCCTTACCCACCCCCTACCATGCCTAACCCAACTCCCTTTCTTCATTGGTTTTCCCTCCCCTAGCTATATATATACATATATACACACACATATATATATACACAAACACACACATATATGCATGCCCACTCTCTTCCCTTTCATTGTTTCCAAATTTCATTGATGAAACAACCTAGTCGAGCCCTCCTTCTCTTCCTCCTTTCCTGCCAAGTTTATCATCACCCTCCGCCCCTCACCCCAATCAAGCCTCCTCCCTTTTCCTCCTTCTCCTACCCTATTTTCTTTAATGCCTATCGCCAACTAGTGCACTACCATCACTGAGCCATCCTCTTCTTCTCCCTTTTCCTTTTTCTTCCTACCCTTGCCCTTACCATTGGCCAAAACCACAAAACTTCCCCTTTCTTTTTTAATTTTTCTCTCCCTACCTAAGACACCATCCAAAGCTACACTCCACTCCACCTCTTTACCACTTGCCACCAAGCAACACCAGCCACTCCTTAGCGCTAATCACCGCCTGCACAACACCACCATACCACCACCCTAGTTGTCCACCATCACTAGCCCCATCTCCACCACCTTAGCCGCTAACCATCACCATCACCGCCACCATAACCACCACCTATCACCACCCAAAGACTCTAATATGTGGATGTGCCTCTTTAACATACCCCAACCATATATCCCTTCCCTAGTCTGTGCTGCCTTAGCTGCTCCTTGGAGCACTGTTGTTCCCTCCACCATACACTACCCATATAAGATCCTTCCACTTTTTTTTGGCTATATTAGTTTTTACTCCCTTTAACTTGACTTAATTTCCCCACGTTAATTTTTCTTAATCTAATTTTATTATATTTTTGGCTTCTAGGTGATATCCTAGTAGTATTGAAGGAGGAGTCGTAGATCTCAAGTGTTTAGAGATCGAAGCCACTTCTGTAATGATACATACCATAGCTAGGAATTTTATGTGCATTATATATATTTTTATGTGACATCATGTTTGGAATTGTTATATGGATAATGTTATTATGACGATGATGTATATGTTCTATCATATGATGTAAAAGTGTGAAGTTTGTGAAATCATGTATTTGTGCATATTGTGGGTTGACATGAATTGAGATATTTGAAATCTATATATAATGTGATTATGTATTTATATTATGATATTATTTATTGGAGGTTGAAAAATCATTCAAATTGGGACTAGTAAGGTTTTTGTAGGAATATGGATATTTTAGTTATATGAAGGACAATTTGGTTAATATGGGTTAAAAATGGAATATCGGATATTTTAGTGTAATAATTGGTTCACAATAATTTAATTATATTATGTGGAATATTTGGGGTGACCACGAAAGGTTTAAGTCCAATAAATAAAAAAAAGTGGCTTTAAATGGGAATAGTAACTCTAGGGCTGGGATTATTATCACATATGTGAAATGTTAGAGTTTAATTTTAATTTCTGGGTATGTTGTTAATATTAACATTTTAGGAATTTATATTAAATTTAGTGGTAATATGAGCCTCACAAGGAGAGTTATGATTTAATTGTGAAATTAGGATTTTGTGGGGAAAGATGAATAATAATATTAAAGGTAGGTTATTATTGTATGTGTAAGACGTTAAAGTTAAACCATAATTTTTGGTCACATCATAAATAATAATATTTTAATGATGGGTGTTGAATTTGGTGATAAAACAAGTACCAGGGGAGAAGTTATGCTTGACTTATAAAATTAGGAAGTATTAGGGGGAATATAGTCTTGTCCTTTGGGGAAATATATTGGTATTCTCATGGTTGTGTTTTATGTGTTCAAATGATTATGTTAAGATAGATTATGTACCTTGCATATGTACATTTGTGTATGAATGAGGATCTTGAGATATAACACCATGAATAAGATACTAATTACTTAAAGAGAAAGATTATATGAGTCGGGACTGAGGTGTCGTATGTTCGTTATATTAGACAATAATAGTAGCTCAGGCGTATTTTCCCTAAGAGTTTCTCTAGATTATTCCACCAGTTTAAGAATAGTGGATTTTTTGGGCTCCACATAGACTAAAATATGATCTTGAGATAAGTAATAATAAATAAGATATTAATCATTTAAAGTAAAATATTATATGAGTTAGGATTGATGTGTTGTGTTCATTCCACCAGACGATAATAGTGACTTAGGATCATTTTATCTTGAGAGGTAATTATACCATTCCACCTGTTTAAAATAGTGGTCAAGAGTATATTGTCCTAATATATGTTAGGTCCATTCTACTACATGATAATAGTAGCTCATGAGCATTTTTTATTAATAGGTGCTTAAGTGTATTCTACCTAATTAAGAATAGTGGGGTACCTAAATTCGACGTAAATAATAATGTGGATTTTGATCAAATCTAAAAATGGAATTCTGTAATAAGTATTATCTCTCTTCATTTCATGTTAATTATTATGCTTGCTTATGTTTCTATATGGCTTATGTAATTTGTGTAGCCTGGGTATGACTTTATTGTCATATTACTTAGTATGTAACATATTAATTATTTTTTTCATAGGTGATGCTCATTCTAATAGGAAAATAACCCAATTGAGTTTGTACAGGTCTTTGAGGACCCCTTAGATGATTATGCTACATATGATACATTACTTGGGGAAGAGTGTTGATGTTTATCTTTGGGACTTGGGTCGTAAAGTCGGGCACCGGTTAGTTGTTTTAGACATATACCTATTAGGACTCATAGCTCCCAATGCATTTCTTTTTTGTATTTTATCATTTTTTACTTTGAGTAATCTTCCAAATGCTTGTTTAAATTTAAAAAATCTATCTTATTCTCTATTTCACCATGTTTTAAGTCTTTAATTATTTTGCCTTATATTTGATTTAAGGATGATATGGTAAGTTAAACTTATGTCAAGTATAGTAGTAACACTCAATTATGTTATTTTATGCTTCTATTTAAATGAAAATTTTTAGTTGTAAATTTTGGGGTCGTTACATGTGTACCTTATATCGATTAATATTTTATGTGTATTTCCTTTTATTCTAGTAATGGATTGCACATATAAGACAAATAGATACATGATGCCTTCACTTAAGATTGTTGGATTAACACAAATACATTTGAATTTCCAAATAGTGTTTGCATATATGTCATTCAAGAAGGAAAAAAATTATACATGGGTACTTGAGAAATTCAAGATGTTGATGGATCCTATAATGCTTTTGATCACTATTCTCACCGATTAGAAACTTGGGTTAATTTTTGTTGTGGAACATGTCTTTTTAACCTCAAAGAATTAATTGCGAAGATTTAATGTAAATAATAATGTAGAGGATAAATACAAGAAAACTCGTAGTGAAGTGGATTTAGTTTTATGCCTCGATGGTAAGATGTGATAAAAACCAAATATAAGAAAACATATGAAGAATGATTCTTGCCATTACAGATTGATTATGGAAGCATGCCCAATCTAATCTCTAATCTAAAGACAATTTAACTACATCCATATAAATCTTGTGCCAGAGGAAAAATAATTAAAGTACGATAATATTTAGAGTGCTCATCTGGCATTTACCTCTAAAATTCAAGGCATGAAAATAAAGAATGAAACTACTCGTAAGGGTCTAGCCTGAAAGAAAAAGTAGATAGAAAAATACAATTGCTTCTTTTGTAAAAATATTTGACATGTTAAGAATGATTATGAAAAATACCATGCATTGAGTATGAATAAAGGTACAATCCTTTATTTGGTCTATTTTGAGCTTAATTTAGATTCAGTATCTAAAATACTTGGTGGTTAGATTATTTTGCTACTACTCACATAAGTGTTTCTATGTAGGGTTACTTGAGTTGCCAAATGCCAAATGATGGTGAAATATATATCTATGTTGGATGTGGGAGTTCTAAAATTATTGAAGCGATCAACGCTTAGATTATTGTTAGAAACTAGTCATTATCTGGATTTAAAAGACACTTTTGTTATACTGTTTTTTAGACTGAATTTGGTTTCTATTTCCCTATTATACAAATTTAGGTATTATTGTTCATTTAGAAATAATAAATTTAGTCATTTATTAAATTCAAGAGTTATTGATACTCGTTCATTATGATCATATGATGACCTATATATGCTTGATATCGTTACTTCATATCATGAAATATTGCATATGGAATCACGTGGTACTAAACACAAATAAATTAAAGAAAATTCAATATCATTATGGCATAAGCACTTAGGTCATATCTAAAAAGGTAGAATTGAGAGGCTTATGTCTAATAACATTTTAGAGTTCCTTAAATTTACATAATTAAATAATTATGTTGAATGCATTAAGACAAAATAGATCAAAACAAAGAGAACATGTGCAAATAGATATTTAGACATCTTAGAATTTATTCACATGGATATATATGGATAGTTCCTTATAGCTTCTTGGAATGGTCAATAGTATTTCATATCATTCATAGATGAATACTCATGTTATATCTAGCTGTATCTCATTCATGAAAAGTTACAATCATTGGATGTGTTCAAATCTTTTAAGCTTGAATTTGACAATAAACTTGAATAAATATCAAGTGTATTAGATCTAACTATGGTGGTGAGTACTATAGAAAATATGACAGTTCAAGTGAACAATTTGTAGGATCATTTTCTAGATACCTAGAGGAATGTGGAATCTTTCCACAATGCACCATGTCAGGATCTTCTAGTATGAATGTTGTGGCCAAAAGATGAAACAAAACTCATAAGGACATGGTAAGGAGTATAATTAGTCATTCTACCTTACCATAGTCACTATGGGGAGAAGCACTAAAGATAACAACTTATATTCTAAATAGAGTACCAACTAAAACAGCTACTAAAATATCTTATGAGCTTCGGATTGGAAAAAAAGCCTAGTATAAAGCGTTTTTGTATTTGGGAATATTCAGCTAAGGTAAGGTTGTATATGCCACCTGAAAAGATATTAGATTCCAAAACAATATGTAAGTATTTTATTGGTTACTTTGAGTGATCAAAGGGTTCTAAGTTTGATAATACCACACTTAGGTCAATTTCTTAGAGAGTAACTACCACATTCTTTGAGGGTGTTTAGCTTTGGGGGAGAAATAATGTTACAGACATTGTATTTTTTTAGTAGGAATCAATTATAATTCCTAGTGTTATCTCTAACAATATGAAAGTCTCTACACCTACCACTGATTAGGAGATAAATTAGGAGTATCTACAAGTTAATGTCAAATAACCACCTATTGTGAATGAGGGGATTGGTCCACAATAAAAACTCAACAACCTCAAGAACTAAGAAGATCTACGAGAGAAAGGAGAAGTGTTACTTTAGATGATTACATTGTATCTCTCCTAGAACATGAGGTAGACATTAAGGTGATGGAATATGATCCAATTAACTTCCGTCACACTATTGAGAGTTCAAATTCTCAAAGGTGGATTGATGCCATGAATAAGGAAGTAAAGTCCACGATGGATAATAATAATATATGGGATCTTATCCCATTGCCTTAAGAAAAGGAATCCATTGATTGCAAATGGATATTTAAGACCAAAAGGGATTAAAAGGAAAATGTGGAGAGATATAAGGCATGTCTTATCACTAAGGAATTTACACAAAAGTAATGATAGGATTTTAAAGAAACTTTCTCTATAGTCTCTTTTGAAGATTCCTTAAGGGTGATTATGGAATTAATGGCATATTTTAATCTTGAGTAAAATCATATGGATGTTAAGAAAAGTTTTCTTAAAGGTAACATTGAGGAAATGATCTATATGGAAACCATATAAATTTTTATCAAGAGACCCAAATAATATAGTTTTCAAACTTAAGAAATCTATCTATGAGATCAAGCAAGTATCTCAACAATGGTATTTCAAATTTCATCAAGTTATTTAAGAAATCTATCTATATGTTGATAACATTTTACTAGCATGTAATGGCATAGGTTTGTTGCATGAGACCAATCAATTCCTAGCTAAGAATTTTGAAATGAAGTATCTTGATAATGCCTATTTTGTGTTAGGCATAGAGATACATTGGGATTATTTTTGTCAGCAAAGTTATATGTCGAAAGGGTATTCAAGTGGTATGCCATGCAGAACTACAAACTAGGAAATACCCTTGTTGCTAAAGGAGAAAAATTTAGTCTCGATCAATGTCGTAAAAGTGACTTTGAAAGAAAGAAAATGCAAAGTGTTTCCTATGCTTTAGTAATGGGAAGTCTAATGCATGTTCAAGTGTGTACACATTTGGATATTGTATACATTGCTAGGATGCTTGACATATTTTAGAGTAATCTAAGACCCAACCATTGCACAATAGCCAAATGAGTCAAGGGGTACTTTTAGAAAACAAAAGATTACATGCTTACATATCGGAGGTTAAGAAATCTTAAGATAGTAGGATATTATGAATTTTATTTTGCTGGATTCCAAGATAACATGAAGTCTATATCAAGTTTTTTTTTTCTTGATGGCTAGAGGCGTTGTTTCTTAGAAGAGTGATAAGCAACAATTGTGGCATGTTCTACTATGGAAGTGGAATTTGTAGCGTGCTATATGGCTTTCACTTGCAATATATTGTTGGATATTTATATTGGGATTATATGTGAACTATAAGAATTGTGGTTTGTCATATATATATAGATATTAAGTCCGTATATAAGAGATCATGTTTATGTATAAATTATTGGGCTTAATGTATCTAATTAGATGTGGGCTTATATGTGTAGAGACATTGGGTATCTTAGTTTATTGATGAACCGAACTAGAATAAGACAATATGTCAATTATCTATATAAAGGGTCATGGTCCCTGTGTCACATACACTTCGTCCTATTTGATTTCTATCAATCAATAGAAATTGACGAGCGTGTGCCTGATTCAGAAGACCGTAGTATCGCCCTGATTTTGAATCCATCAATAATTTTCCGTTATGGATTCAAGTACGCTTCCCCACTATATTATATATATTAATCTTGATATATTAGCATCCAATCCTATCGAATCTATAGATATTATATTAATTTACCTCCTTGGTCTATTCTAAGCTTAATTTAGCTTCAGTATCTAGAAACACTTGGTGGCTAGATTCTAGGGCTACTACTCACATAAGTGTTTCTACGCAGGGTTACCTAAGCTGTAGAAAGCTAAATGATGGTGAAAGATACATCTATGTAGGAGATGGCAAGGCAATTATGGTTGAAGTGATTGGCACTTTTAGGTTATTGTTAGAAATGGATCATTATTTAGATTTGAAAGACTCTAATCCCCCAAATTTTTAAAAGCCTATAATTTAATAAATAAATTTTATTTGGGATAAATTATCTTTTAAATTTATTAAATTTAATTACTTTATGGATTTTTCAGTACATAAAATTTGATATAAATATTTAATAAATTAAAATAAATATTTTGTTATTTTATCATACTCTTATTATTTAAATAATTTTTCGAACCATTATTTTACTAAAATTATCCTTTTTAAACCCTTATATTTTAATTATATTAAATTAAATTATTAAATAAATTTATTACCCAAAAAAATTATATTTATTATTTTATAAATTAAATTATTTTATTTTATCCAATTTCCTTTTTCCTTTTCCCCTTTTCCTTATCCTTTTTCTCCTTTCTTTCTTCTTCCTTTTTATTTCCTTGGGTCGCCAACCGGCCTACCCCTTCCCCTCCTGTGTGTTGGGCTGCTGGACCGTCTCTCTTCCCCTTCCCCTCCTTCTCCCCCATCGTCAGCCTAACCTACCTCCCTTTTTTCTTTTTTCCCCTTCTCCCCCAACCGGGCCGGCCCATGCCCTCTTCCCTTTCGGTCGGCCTACACGCGCAGCCTGCCCCTCCCCTTCTTCTTTCTTTCTTTTTCTTCCTCTTTCCCCGGCAAAAAACCTGACCCCCCCGCCATCTCCACCACCCTACCGGCAACCCCCTTCCCCCTATTGATCTCCCTATCTATCTATCTCTCTCTCCCGCCATTTCTTTGTACCATCTCGACCCCACCATCCCTTTCTCCCTTCCCCTATGCCCTGCCATACCTCTCTTCTCCCTCTCCCTAAAACTCCCATTCCCCTACCATCCTACCTCCACCCTATCCCCTCCTTTCTCTTCCTCTTCTTTTTCTTCCTCCTTCCCTGCCTCATTTTGCATTTTTCTCGAGCCTCACATGCCTCCCCCGCCTTGTTCTTCTCCCTTTCTTCTCCTCCCATCTCTCACCCAGGTTTTTCTTTGCCGCCACCATTCCGCCGATGCCGCCTCCTCAATAGCCACCTACACCACCCCTTTCCACATTCTACCTCACCCCGAACCATCACAGTACCCCTCGAGCCACCCTATAGCCTCCTTGTTCCTCCTCTCTTCTTTTTCTCTTCTTTCCCTCCCTTCTCGGCAGCCACCCTACACCACCTCGATCCACCGCCTCTACCGCCACCTGAGCCACCAAAATAATCCGTGCACCCCCTCTAACACCCCCAAATCTCCTTTGGTCGAAACCGCCACCCGTAGGCCTCCATTTTCTCCCTCCCTTTTCCTTCCTTCTCAGCCCTCCATCTTGACTCACCTCGGCAGCCCCACTTTGGAGCCTCGTTGCCGTCGCCATAAACCCATCCTTGACCACCACCTACACTCCCTCTTCACTCCTGCACCCTTCCCTTGCCACAAATCCTCCCCAATCTACCCTTTTCCTTAGCCTAAAAACCCTAACCCAAAATTGATTTTCTCTCCTCCTCCTTATGCCATTTTTAAGCCTCTACCCTATTGTTTTTCATGTAGCTCATGCTGCATAAGCAGCTTGAGTTATTAAATTTCTTGATTTAGTTGGGTAATAATTTTAAGGTATAATAATATTTTAATTCAAGTATTTGATTAATTAAGTGTTATACTTTGATTTTTATTATTTCTAATACAATAAATCTTGATATTATTTTTAGGTATTGATTTTGATAATCAAATCTTGAACCTTTAACCGGACTACCGGTAAGGTTCGTGTTTGTAGGAATTAAGGTAACTGTTAAATCCCTCTTAAACACATGGATTAACGTATGTTAGCACATAAGTATTTTTAATATATTATTATGCTTGATATATGTTGTTTAATATAATATATGTGGTTTCTTGTGTTGATTGATAAAAAGGAAGTATGATAGATTATATGCTATATATGGAAATATTGTTTAAGGTAAGTGGTGCGACCGTAGCCGGCACACAATTTAAACCCTCTTGTTGTCACTTGTAGTACTGGTAAATAAGGGTATCGTTCTAGGCTGGTGATTGAGAGGGCTCACCTCTATCTAACTAGCTTAAAAATAAAACAAAAATTAAAAATAAAAATCCTAAATAATACAGAATAAATAAATAAATAATTAAAATACTAATGGGGGATTATAAAAATAAAAATAATAAAATAAAATAAACTAATAATTAAAAAAAAATAAAAATAATGGGAAACCGTAGATATGAGAAATATGTTAGGGAAATAAAAATCCACCACTAGATTAGGTTGTAATATAATATTTACTTCTAAGTCAATATTTAATCGTGAGAATAAGATCGATCAAGTTGCACACCAAAAGCAGGGCTATACACCTTATATTACTTCCCTTAATTAATTAATACGACAAAGCGCCAATATTAACCCTATTAAATACTAGTAGTATAGCAACAACAAGCGACTCCAATATTTAACTAGATTTAATGCATTAAGTGTAAGTGGAAGGCTGTCAATCTAAGCACCCAAACTAGTACAAAAAGCATGTCTAGCCGTATTTCCTTTTCTTGACCCACACGTATCGAAACGTTTTACCATTTCGGTTAGAATCACAAAACGATTAGGTGAATTGTTATCTAACCTAGCTGCAATTTATACATATAAATTCTAGTACATTTAGATGGCCACCTAACAGGCAAATAATCCTACATACTGTCACTTATGAGGAACCAGAATAAGGCATGTACCAAATAAACTATACTTGACAGAATTATACATATAAACGATAGCAATTAACATAGAATCAAGAAACAATCTCACAAAATAAAGAAAATAAAATTATAATTCAAATCCTAATCCTGGGTTTCCAATTATTCCCTAACAATAAATAATCAGCCACTCATAATTAAAGAATTAATTACACAGAAATATATATCTAAAATATAAATTAAAAATAAGAGAAAGAAATAGCCGGAATTAATTTTGGATAAAAAGATCAAGAATTTATTCAGATAAAAATTAATTTTATCTAAAATAAATTCTACCAGGATTAAATTCTTCCTCTAATTTTTCTTCCTTCGTTGCCTTTGTTTTCGTGCTCAGTTATTTTTTCTTTTCCTTCTTTTTCCGGCTGGCAGCTGTCTCTTGGTTCGACTTGTGTGCCACGCCTCGAATTCCGTGCGTCGTCCTTCGTCGTCCGTGCTGAAGGCTGCGTTGTATTCTGTTCCGCGCGTCCCCCGTGCATGAGGCCACCTCTAGACGCGCCCTTCTCGCCCTGCGGCTCTCCTCCGCGTCGAGCCTTGAAGGCTCTCGACCACCCACTCTCTTTTTTTCTACTCTCTGCGTTCCTTTTATAATTTCATGCGCCGAGCCTTTGTTTCCACGTGAGCCCTCACTTTTAATTTTTATGCGTCATCCCGTGTAGCTCTCTCTGGCTCTCAGTTATCTTTTTTCTTCTCTTGTGCATCCCACACCACGTTTGGCGTCGTTTTGTTCTTCTTTTGTTCCAGGCCTTTGGGCCTTCGGCCTTTGGTCCAAAGGTATTATTTCTTTTTTTTTTAATTTTCTTTTATTTAAAAATAAAACCTGCAAAATAAAATTCAATAAATAATATATTATTCTAAATTTACTTAATTTATATCATTTTAGCTCAAATAATAATTTTTATGCAATTTTTACCACTTAAGCATAAAACAATAATTATTCCCCTATATTAGTTAAATAAACTACCAAAAACTAAGATTATAAGGGTATAAAATGTGTCAAAATATGAACTCATCAGTAAGAGTTGGTTATTAATGGAAATGTTAAGTATTATCCATGTTATATTATGCTATTGTGATATTTAATGCATGATTAATATATTTGTAAGCCTTAGGGGTATTTTAGTAATATATCTTATACAAGAATATGGCCTAATGTGTATGGGTGTTAATGAGTATTATATTAAATATAATAATTGTGGAGTTGGATAATAAGTATGGGGTATTAATGCTAGTAATTCACATGGTGATGATAATTGAATATAAGTGGAGTAAAAAGTGGTAAAATGGTAATTTGTAAGTGAAAAGGGTCAATTGGTAACTTTGGAAGAAAAGGGGGTAAAATAGTATTTTGGAGATAAAGGGGTAAAATGGTAATTTTGGAGCCAAAGGTAAAGTGGTAAATTTGTAAGTAGAAGGATAAAATGGTAGTTTTGTGAGTAGAGGGTAAAATGGTAATTTTGTACATAAAGGGGTAAAATGATAATTTTTAGAAGTTAAGGGGGTAAAATGGTAATTTTGGAAGTAAGGGGTAAATTGATAATTTTGGGAAGTAAAGGAGCAAAATGATAATTTTGTGAATAAAAGGTAAAATGGTAATTTTGGAAGCAAAGGGGCAAAATGGTAATTTTTTGAATAAAGGGGTAAAAGGCATTTTTTGTGAATAAAGGGTAAAATGGTAATTTTGTAATTAAGGGGCGACATGGTAATTTTGTAATTAAAGGAAAAAGGGTAATTATGGAATTAAAGGATAAAATGATAATGTTATAATTCAAGGGTAAATGGTAAATTTGTAAGTAAAAGGATTAATTTTGGAGGAAAAGGGTAAAATGGTAATTTTGGAGGTAAGGGATAAAATGGTAATTTCGTGAGTAAAGGGTAAAATTATAATTTTGTATGTAAAGGGGTAAAATAGTAATTTTTAGAAGTTAAGAGGTAGAATAATAATTTTAAAAGTAGATGGCAAAATGGTAATTTTGTAACTAAAGGGTAAAGTGAAAATTTGAAAGGAGTAACTTGGTAATTATAATAATGGACAAGGGTAATTTGGTAATTTTGATAATGAAGAAGGGTAGTTTGGTAATTATGATTACAGAGAAGGGCAATTTGGTAATTTAATTGACTAAAGGGGTAATTTGGTAATTAGGATAACGGAGAAGGGTAATTTGGTAATTTGACCAACTAAAGGATAATTTATTAATCTAAACAACCAAATTGAAACTATATTAAGTGTAACAATTATGAAGGGGAATTAGTGACCTAATAGGTATGAGAGATAACTTGGTAACTTAAATCGAGTAAGGGGTAATTTGGTAATTATGCAACAAGGAGGGTAATATGGTAATTTGTTAAGTAAGGAATGAATGACTTAGCAATTATATAAGTAAGGAGGTAAATGAGTAATTTGTATCTAACATGTCATTGTGATAGTGGAATTTCGTAATATGACTCAAATAACGCTGATTAGCAAGGTAAGAGTATTTGATAATTAGTAAGTATCACAAGAACGAAATCTAATTCAGAATTAGATGAGATTAGGATGGCCTTAATGATTCTTATGTGTTACCTTGGACAACCGTTTGAATAAAAAATATCTAGGGATATCCGAACCATTGAAAATGAATAATTATCTGATTAGTGTGCTTTTGTGATCACCTTAATTAAGACACTAATACTTAAAGTGAAAGATCTCGAGATCGGGAATGGTGGCTCTTTAGGGGTCGCTACCCTAAAGATGTGGTTTAGCCCACGATTATTCTGGTAGTTGCTGGTGTGTCTTTGTGCCCCAGTCAAGCCTTATATCTTACTCTATCTAGCTTTACAGACCTAGTTAGGGGGTATGCATACTTATGGATTATGTGTCATTGTCAGTAGAGTACTGAGTTATCTTTATGCACTAGTACGACCGGGGTACCTTTGTGTCCCTAGGTTGATAGTTGAAGGGTACTGAGTAGCTTTTATGTACCAGTGCAATCGGTGTACCTTTGTGTCCCGGGATCTTGATCTCATATCAAGGCAAATAAATGAAATTGTTGTGCTGATTAAAAAGGGAAAACATTAATTGTGAAAGTGAAAGATTAATGAGCCGAGCCCAATTGAATTATATTATGAGTACTGATCCATTGGATATAATAGTGGCCTAGGAGGTTTTGTCCTAGATGATGTTTATGAGTACCAATCTACCGGATATAATAGTGGCCCAGGTGCGTATTGCCTTGGATGATGTATATTTGTATTCCGACCCACCGACCATAATAACGGGGGTCCCGAGCTCAATAAATTTGATTTGGCTGTGAATAAATTATGGAAAAATACTAATCACTTATAGTGAAACACCATGTGAGTGAGGGCCAGACCGGTCCACTAGCAAATAATAGTGGCTAGGAGTGTTCTGCCCTGCATGACCGTTCCACCGGTGAATAATAGTGGGGTTCCCGCACTTACATAAATAATTATAATCCGATATGATTGATAATAATGGACTAAGGGCTTAAGGCCCATAAGTATCGATTGTTCTCTATGGCCTATTAATATCTGATTGATTTGTTAAGTATGTGGTTGTATGATTGCAGATATTAAGTATTTACCTTTCATTATGTATTTATGTAGTACCATGTGTTGCATTGCGAGCCTGTTGTTAGGTATGTTTTAAAGGGTTACTCAGTACTGTAGTATTGAAGGGTTCCATTCTTGGGCCCCTGCCTATTCAATGGGCAGTGCCTCTTGCAGGTTGTTTTCAGGTGCTAATCAAGTGGGCTCTTGGGAAAGAGCGTAAGGTACTATCTGGAATATCCTAGGGTTGCACTCTTTCTTCTTTGAGATTTATGGTTTCAATGTATTTATTGATTTGTAACCACCACTGGTGGATTTTATTTTTGTGAAATGTTATGTGCGCCACTTTGATTTAATTATTGGTTTGAGTTTTTCGTAAGTTGTATTTTTTTCCTTTAGCCTTAGCACTTGGTGCTAGAATGGTATGAGTGAACCAGTCTGGTACTAAGTATGGCGGTAACATCCCCAGAAATTCACAGTCTTATTATTTCGCTTTAGCTAATTATTTTAATCAAACAAAATTTTTTAGTAGTGAATTTTAGGGGTGTTACAAAGACACCTTTTTTGTACCATCTTTGAAACGGAATTTGGTTTCAATTTCCTTATTGGACAAATATGGTCATTATTGTTCATTCGGAAATAATAAATTTAGTCTTTCATTAAATTCAAATATTATTGGTACTGGTTCATTGTTTGCATACGATAACCTATATTTTCTCGATGTCATCACTTCATATCATAAAACCTTGCACGTAGAATCACGTGGTACTAAATGTAAATTAAGAAAAAATAACTTAGTGTCATTATGGTATAACACTTAGGTTACATCTCAAAAATAATAAGTGAGAGGCTTGTGTCTGATGGTATTTTAGATTCCCTTGACTTTATAGATTTAAACAATTGCATTGAATGCATTAAGGGAAAATAGACCAAAATGAAGGGAATGGGTGCACATAGATCTTTAGAAGTCTTAAAATTGATTCACACGGATATCTATGGACCATTCCTTACGGCTTCTTGGAATGGTCAACGATATTTTATATCATTCATAGACGATTACTCACTTTATGGCTACCTATATCTTATTCATGAAAAATCACAGTCGTTGGACGTGTTCAAATCTTTTAAAATTGAAGTTGAGAACCAACTCAACAAAAGAATCAAGTGCGTTAGATCTTACCGTGGTGTTGAATACTATGGTAGATATGATGGTTCAGGTGAACAATGTCCAGGATCTTTTGCTAGATTCCTAGAGGAGTGTGGAATTGTCCCACAATACACTATGCCTGGTTCTCCTAACATGAATGGTGTATCTGAAAGATGAAACTGAACTCTTAAGGATATGGTAAGAAGTATGATTAGTCATTTTATCTTACCATAGTCACTATGGGGGAAGCACTAAAGACGAAAGCTTATATTATGAATAGAGTACCAACTAAAGCAGCTATTAAAATAACTTATGAACTTTGGAGAGGTAAAAACCTAGTCTAAAGAATTTTTGTATTTGGGGATGTTCAGTTGAGGCTAGACCATATAGGCCACATGAAAAGACATTGGATTCCAAAACAATCAGTAGCTATTTTATTGGTTACTCTAAGAAATCAAGGCTATAAGTTTTATAATCCCACACAGGTCAATTTTTGAGATAGGAACTACTACGTTCTTTGAGGATATTGAGCTTATGGGGAGAAATAATATTAGAGACATTGTCTTTGAGGAGGAATCGATTACAATTCCTATTATTGTCTCAGACAATGTGTAATTCTCTACACCTGCAATTGATCAGGAGGTAAATCAAGAGCCTCTACAAGACAATGTTGGACAACCTCCTATTGAAAATGAGGTGATTGTTCAACAAGAACAAGCTTAACAACCTCAAGAGCTAAGGAGAAAGGAGAACTTATATTCCGGATGATTACATTGTATTTCTCCTAGAACATGAGGTAGGCATTAGGGTGCTAAAAG
Organism: Tamarix austromongolica; assembly: GCA_039764185.1. Lineage (NCBI taxonomy): Eukaryota > Viridiplantae > Streptophyta > Magnoliopsida > Caryophyllales > Tamaricaceae > Tamarix > Tamarix austromongolica. The sequence continues at coordinate 42,711,015 of CM077809.1, read as the reverse complement.
ATGATCCAATTAACTTCCATCATACCATGGAAAGTTCAAATTCTCAAAAGTGGATTGATGCCATGACTGAGGAAATACAATCCATGGTGGATAATGACGTATGGGATCTTGTTCCATTGCCTGAAAGAAAGAAACTCATTGGTTACAAATTGATATTTAAGACTAAAAAGGATGCAAAGGGCAATGTGGAGAGATATAAGGCACGTCTTGTCGCTAAGGGATTTACACAAAGGGAAGGAGAGGATTTTAAAGAGACATTTTCTCTGGTCTCTTATAAAGACTCCTTGAAGGTGATCATGTCATTAGTGGCACATTTTAATCTTGAGTTACATCAAAGGGATGTTAGAACATCTTTTATCAATGGTGACATTGAGTAAATGATCTATATGGTGCAACCAGAAAACTCTATGTCAAGATACTCATAAAATATGGTTTGCAAACTTAAAAAATCTATCTATGGGCTCAAGCAAGCATCTCGACAATGGTATTTCAAATTTCATCTAGTTATCACCTCTTTTGCTTTTGAGATGAATTTGGTAGATGAATGTGTATACCATAAGTTATGTGGGAGTAGATATATTTTTTTGATTCTATATCTTGATGATATACTGCTGGCATGTAATGACATAAGTTTGTTGCATAAAACTAAGAATTTTCTAGCTAATAATTTTGAAATGAAAGATCTTGGTAATGCTTCTTTTGTATTAGGCATAGAGATACATCGGGACTTTTCTTGAGGTATCCTAGGGCTGTCACAAAAGGCATATGTCGAAAGGGTTCTCAAGCGGTATGACATGAAGAAAGCGGTATGACATGAAGAATTATAAACAAGGAAACACCCCTGTTGCTAAAGGAGACAAACTTAGTCTTAGTTAGTGTCCTAAAAATGACTTTGAATGAAAGGAAATGTAAAATGTTCCCTACGCTTCAGCAGTGGGAAGTCTAATGTATGCTCAAATGTGTACACATCCAGATATTACGTACATTACTGGGATGTTAGGCAGATATCAAAGTAATCCAGGACTCGACCATTGGATAGAACCCAAACACATCATGCGATATTTACAAAAAAATAAAAGATTACATGCTCACATATCGTAGGTCATACAAGCTTGAGATCGTAGGATATTCTGACTCTGATCTTGCTGGATGCCAAGATAGCATGAAGTCTATAGCAAGTTTTGTTTCCTTGATGGCTGGAGGTTTTGTTTCTTGGAAGAGTGCTAAGTAGACAGTTGTAGCCTCTTCTACTATGGCAGCGGAAATTGTAGCATGTTATATGGCTTTCACTTACAGTATATGGCTGCGAAATTTTATCACATGGTTGTGTATAGTTGATGGTATTGAGAGACCACTCAAGATATTGTGTGATAATAAGGACGTAGTTTAGTATTCTAATAACAACCTAAGTTCTACGAAATCAAAAAGTATCGATATTAAATACTTGGTTGTTAAAGAGACAGTACATAAAGGAAAGTTGTCTATATAGCACATCAATACAGACTCCATGATAGTGGATCCACTCACTAAGGCTTTACCACCCAAATAGTTCCTCGAACATGTTGCTCATATGGGTGTTATATCAACTAATGATGTTTAGTTTCAGTGGGAGTCTCTCATTTTTTTGCTCTATGTATGGATACTTTGTTTTGACTTATGGACAATTTTGACCATATGTTTTTTGCAGAAATAAAGTTTCAGTTTATTTCTTTTCTGTCTTTGTTTGTAATTTGATCTCGCTAAATTTGTAAGGTGGACCGGTTGGGAATAGGCATGTTAAATATCATATTACATGAAATTTCCATGCTACACATCCACATCTTGATCCATGTCATTTAGTTATATATGCATATGTGTTCATTGAAGGTTTAGTTGCAAATAAATGTAACGAAAGCTGCTTTGATCCTATTTTGGTGTGACTAATGGAATGGATTGGTTATAGATACATTTCATTACGAAAACAATATTGAGCTCATTCGGTTATTGTGCAATTTGTGGTTACAATGTCACGCATATAGCCCAAGTAGGAGATTGTTGGATTTCTATCTAATGTATTGGGGTTATGTGTGAACTATAAGAATTGTGGGTTGTCGTATATATATTAAGCCTATATATAAGTGATCGTATTTATGTATAAATTATTGGGCTTAATGTATCTAATTAGATGTGGGCTTATATGTGTAGAGACATTGGGTATCTTAGTTTATTGATGAACCAAACTAGAATAAGACAATATGTCAATTATCTATATAAAGGGTCATGGTCCCTGTGTCACATACACTTCTTCCTATTTGATTTCTATCAATCAATAAAAATTGACGAGCGTGTGCCTGATTCAGAAGACCGTAGTATCGCCCTGATTTTGAATCCATCGATAATTTTTCATTATGGATTCAGGTACGCTTCCACACTATATTATATATATTAATCTTGATATATTAGCATTTGATCCTATCAAATCTATAGATTATATATTAATGTATCATATATTACTATGAAATTTTATCACAGTGGTGCGTATAGGTGATGATATTAAAAGCCTAGTTAAGATGTTATGTGAAAATAAGGTTGTAGTTCAGTATTCCAATAACAACCTAAGTTCTATGAAATTAAAAAGTATACATATTAAATATTTTTTTGTTAAAGAGAAACTATAGAAAGGAGAATTATATATCGATCATATCGATACAGACCCCAAGATAGTAGATTCACTCTCTAAGGATTTACTACCCAAATAATTTCTCGAGCATGCTGCTCGTATGGGTGTTATGTCAGGTAATGATGTTTAGTTTCAAAGGGATTGTATCACTTCATTTGCTCTATATATGGACATTTCCTTTCTGCTTTGTTTATGATTTAATCTCAATAAAGTTTTAAAGTGAACCAGCTAGAAATAGACATGTTAAGATTATATTATATGACATTTGCACATCCACATCTTGATTTATGTCATTTGGTTATATCCGCATACGTGATCATTGAAGGTTTAGTTATGAGGAAATGTGATGAAAATTGCTTCGATCCTATGTTGGTGTGACTAATAGACCAAATTAGTTATAGATATAATTCACAACGACAACAATATTGAACTCATTTGGTTATTTTGTAATTATAAGGTCACACATATAGTCCAAGTGGGAAATTATTGGATTTTTATCCATTGTTGGATTTATATGTTAACGATACGAATTGTGAGTTGTCGTATAAATTAAGCCCATATATAAGCAATCATATTTATGTATAAGTTATTTGATAGTAATGTATCTGATTAGACGTAGACCCATATATATAGAGACTTTGGATATTCAAATTGTTGATAGACCAAACTAGAACAACCTGATAGATAATATGTGAGTTATCCATATATAGGGTTGTAGTCCCTGTGTCATACATACTTTGTCCTATTTGATGCCCATCAATCAATAGAAATCAACAAGCATATGTCTGATCCAAAATAATACAGTACTACTAGTACAGTTATTGTTTCAAATCTATCGGCGTACGATGATTCCCATATTATAGATTTACATACACTTTCGTATTATTCTTGTATATGAATCTTGATAAATTAGCATATGATCATGTTGGATCTACAAATTAAATTAATCTATAATGCTGGGTATCAAGCCACAATGCCAACTCATGCTACTAGGTATTGAGCAGTTTGAAGACAGGTTTGAACACAACAAATCGACACCAACAATGCATAGATCTTCACTAATAATGCACAAATCTAGAAAAATGAAAGGATTTACTTACATTGGATACAATATTTGAAATGTGCCTAACTCTTGTTCTCTGGGGTTACACGTAGAAGTTGGGGCAAAATGGAGGCGTTGGCTGCACGATGAGGAGCTACGTGGTGATGAAATGGAGTGGAGGGAGGGCTGAGCGGGTTTTGGATAGAAGATGATGAGTATTACATGCAGCTTTGACGGGTCTGATTCACTTGTAACTAAAGGAAGGGTGGGTGTGTAATTACACAAACCAATTTTTCCATTTAGTAATTCTGTCGTTTTCAAAATAGCAGTCTCGTTCTTATACCATGTAATAGTATAACATCAATTTGCTATCTTTACAATCTTCTAAATGGGCTCGCTATTCACAGATCTAGTTTATGTAATTGCAGAAAGCCTGCCCATTTGCTATTACTAGTGGCGGGGGGGGGGGGTGTGAGAGAGAGAGAGAGATGAAGCAGAACCCTTATGAATGTCTACATTAAACAAATTACTGCTATTTCGGCAAGTACATGCCTGGAATAAAACTCAAGAGCACAAACATTTAACAAGTCCACAAAGTGAAATACTATACACTAAACGTAAAATTGCTACACGGCAAATGCTCTAAGTAGCCATACATCCAATTCCATAACGAGCCTTAGGAAACACAAGAAACAAGCAACTGCAGACAATCCCAACCATCAAAGGAAAACTCTCCATGGCTTCTTCCATTTCCTTAGCATGAGCAGGGACAAGACAGTGACTGACCCTCTGATCTGAGAACGCAATCGCCACGAAAACTAAAACCGACATCAATGCATGAACCAGATCACTAAATTGAACCCTATACCTGTCCTCCTTAGGCACTTCAACATCAAGTCCAGACTTAAAAACTGCCAGCCCCCTAGGAGTCACGAAGCCAAAGTAAGTCTTCCCATCAGGAGCACGGAAACTGTCGGTGAAGTGGAAGAAGAAACACGAGAGAGTGCATAAGCAAAGGAGGACTACTAGCATTATGGTACTGACTGGTGTGCACTGTCCTGTGCCGTAGATTGAAGGGAGAACCATTTCAAATGTAAGTAGAGTTCCGGTTGGAAGAAAGTGGGCAAGCATTGAGGTTTTGCTTAGAGTCGTCTGGACTCCTTTAGCCACGGCCGCACGCTTTTTCTTCACTCCAACACCAGAGGCTGCTGCGGCTTGAGGGATGTTGATATCTGGCCTGCGTGCAGGACCGGAGGGAGGAAGGTGCGGGGCTGATGGGTCTGCACGGGGTGATGCAGTGTAGATTTTGATTCCTATTTCTTCTGCTACTGCTTGTGATTCCATTTTTTGTGACTGTTAAACAGGTTTTTCAGATGATAGACTTTTGAAACTTGGGGGATTGGACAATTCGTTTGTCCTGCAGATTTAAATAGTTCTGCTTACAGGTAACTGCCAGATAACGGTTGAAGTAACCGCCCCGTCTTATCTCGGACGTATTCGATACAATACGAGTACTAATCTGTTGTTCCCAAGACACCCTTCATTGCACGCCCATCAGATCTTCTCTCCTCGTGAATCGGTAACCTGGAGCAAACTCTGAGTGAGCAACAACTGAAGAAGTGAATTGCTGTGATATGGGAATTCTCAAACCACAATATTGTGCTGAGACTCATATTTGATATTGGCCTGTTACAAAGATTGATTTGCAATTAAAAACAGCTTTCTCCTCGGAACTTTTCAAGACTTACTGTTTGTGTGACTAACGACCGGTCGGATATTCCAAAGTGAGAGAACAAATATGCGACCATATATATATATATTATATTAGGCATGCAGCATTAACAAAAGACGAACGATTTTCTTCAAGTTGATACCAATTTATTACACCAGGAAAAAGAAGAAAAAGAAAAGAAGATAGAAAACTTACACACTACCCACAAAATTAACAGAATTGGTGAAACAAAAGTATCGCAAGATATGTTCTTCATTCAGAAATCCCAACCCCGAAATGCAGCCGGATTTCTGGACTTTCCCTTTCTATGAATACACAAAAAATATACGGGTACATAAGACTGCATAAGACATTACGGATACCACATACTGCATGGAGAACGTCTGTGTTAAATCAAAGTGAAACTCAGGCCCAACCAACCAATTAATACCAACAGCTAATTCACGCTTAACAAAATCTTCGAAGCGATCAGTACTCGTCTATCTATTTGGCAAGAATCCATGATCCGATATTGCAATTTCAAAAGCTTGGAGCCTTTTGCCACGATGACAACCATTTCTATCATAAGATGAGATTTCACTGATGTCAAGATCGATAGCTGCCTTTACAAGTTCTTCACCGACAACTTTTGCAGCCTCCTGCAAGCATGCAATCATCAAAGAGTACTTCGACATGAGGAAGAAAAGCACAGATGGATTCACAATGTCATAGTATAATAATATCTTCTGTAGGCAAGTAAAAATTGATCAACATTCTTTTCTGTCAAATGCTAATGAAACACCTGCAATTAGTTTGCTTTCATACGGAAGACAGTAGAATTACTTACAACAGTCGTCATGTTAGGATCAATCCGAATAGATTTCTGTAACGTACTTCCATAAAAGAGGCATTTTTTGTTTTGGTCATCGATGAGCATGGCATACAATTGCTTCTCCGAACAGAACACTGAAAGTCTTGGTTTTGTAGGCGTGCCGTTATACTGTGCAGACAAAAACAAAGACACAAAATGTTAAAACATTTTCATAATTCCAACTAAATTACTGACATTAGAGCAAAATGCACTACTACAAGAGATGTCCACTTGTCAACTTCGAATAGCCATTCCAGGTGAGTTGGCTAAATATAGCATGCTTGTTTATGCACCTACACGAACAGCATACGGATCTAGCTAGCTAGCTAATTCAAAAAAATGGGTACATATGTAACACACAGAGAAGCAGCATCTAGTTGGACACAAGACTAGAAGTTCAATAATTTTCAAGAAGTACATATCTATCCATTACCTTCTTTCTCAATCTTCTATTCCGAATTTTGGGACTTTCGATTTTAGTATAGCCTCTTTTACTTCCCTTCGCCTCAATCACTAGTGGTTTCATAACAATACCTGAACCAACACATAAAACAATCCCAACATCATGAGAACAATATGCACAACCATGACAAAGTCAAAGTTTCACGATAAAAAGGAAAAAATGACGTAAATTGCACTCACTCAACATAAAATGATTTCGTTCTCACTCACCTCTAGTTTGACTAGGAAGGAGGTGTATCCTAAAAGGGTTCATAAGAGTCTTATTGGCAATTGAGATTGACGGGTGCACTTGCTGGGAGTACTCAGCAAGCAAAGTTTCTTGGACATGCATACTAATTAGCCCTGTCAATATCGAATACAGAATGAAGTAGCAAATTAAATGACGGAAATTTAGATCAAAGTAGAAGCTGCAAGGGTGCTTTCATTCTGGAATTTTGTCGAGCATAATGTGTGCATCATCATATGCAATGAGGCGCATCGCCTAATTGCTTGATAAAATCTAAATCGACTGGCTAGGATAGTGATATTAAGTTGGATTCAGAAATCAGGACAAATCTGATTTGCAAACCTTGATCATTTCTAATAGTTAACTGGCCTGTCAGAGTCAGAATAGAGACCATTGACCTAGGATAAAAAATAATAATAATAATTTATTGGTAGTGAATTGTGATAAGAGTTTGACCTAGAAAAGAAAGTAATGCCTAGCTCTAAATGCTGGTAATCAGTGAATATGGCTGATTTCTGGAAAGTGCTAGCTCAACTGTACCCAATTACATCCATGCGCTTTAAGGTGTTTTTGCTTCGTAGGTGCCATAAGAATTTCCGAAATAAAAAATGAGCCAAAGAGCCATAAAAATCAGGTCATTTGAGTTCCAAAACCTCAAAATAATTGGATCCAAGCCCATAGGCTTTTGGTTGGATAAGTAGCATTCGGAGAAATTGTATTATATAAAAAGATTCATATTTTTTTGTGTTTAAATATTTTATTAAAATACTTTAAAACAGAATTTCAGAGTCATTAGATTTTTTAGGTCCTGTTTGGTTTGAAAAAAATTAAGCGGGAAAGAAAATGTAGAGGAAAGAAAATTGAAGAAAAGAAAATAAAAGAAATTAATTTTCTTTTCTTTGTTTGGTTATTGGAGAAAATTAAGTGAAAAATTAAATTATTGTAAAATATTTTTAGTGTTTGGTATATAGAAATAAAATTCTAAGAAAAGTTAAATATTATTATTTAAATATTTTTATATATTTAATTAAAATTATAATATTATATTGATACATAAAATTTAATATTTTTAAAATTATATGCTTAGATTATTAAAATTTAATTATGTATTCACTTTTAACCTTAGAAAATATATATCAAATTATATAAATAAGAATAAACATATAATTTTTATATCGGATAAATGAATCCGAATACGAATACGGATATAAAAATAAATAAAAATTTAATTATTATTATTATTTAAATATTTTTATATATTTAATAAAAATTAAAATGTTATATTCTCTTATTTATATATATATATATATATATATATATATTTGTGTGTGTGTAGTGTACAGATATCCTGCTACGTGCTACTGCTAGTCTGCTACTAGCCTCTTTTTCACGCTTCTCTCTCTTCCTTTTTCATTTCTTGTCTGCAAATCTTTCCCCGACCTCCATGCCCTTTGACCCTCAACTCAGACCGCCCTGTTGAACCACCGCCACAACACTACCGCTCCAGCCTCGTCACCAACTAGCAATTGTCAAGCCACCACCGGGAACGAGCTACGCTGCGAGTTACAACAGTAGCACTAGCAGTGACGAACTAGCGAACAGGGGAGCAAGCTCGACCATGACGCCGGCAGCTCCACCTCCATCTCCCTTCCTTGTCGTACACCAGCACCGGAGCCTCGCTAGCAGCAACGGACCACCGGCAACAATGGGTGAGCTGAAGGAATGGTGTTGAGGAGGACGGTAGCGAGCAAGCTTCCAAAAAATTTTCCTCGATGGTTACTTATTTTCCATATGTTTTGGTGAGAAAAAGGATGTAATATAACTTTCCCCAATTTTTTTCCACTTATTTTCTTTATTTATTGTTTTTGTAGAATCAAATACTGAAAAATTAGTTTTCATATAACTTTTTTTCTTTTTCTTATTATTTTCCATGTACCAAACGAAGCCTTAGATTTTTTAGTTTAGAAATTATTTATTCAAATTCATTATTTTTCTTGTTATTCAAATAATAAATTTATAGCTAACAAATTTTAACCATGACATTCCACTTTTGACATATACACTAATAACTAATTATTACATTTGACCATAACATTAAATGGTAACAATCGAAGAATGTCAAATGATATGTAAGTTGAACCGGTTTAAACTTGGATCAAAACTTGTTGGCTAGTCTTGTTTACTTCCCCAATGCCATCAGAAACAAAAGAAACAAGAGCCAAAATGTATAGATAGTATAATTATATTTATAATATGTACCATTTTATAGAGTGCATCTCATACTAGAATTTAATATATATAGTATAACTATATTTATATTATATAACCTTTTATGTAGTGCAACTCATATTATAATTTAAACCCTGAACCATGGTCTTCAAAAGTGACAAACTATACACCAATTAAAATCAATAAAGTGCTAGTAGTATTTTGTTAGGGATTTAAGTTAGGTCTTTTGTAAGCAATGGTTTAGGGTTTTTTTTTTATGGCTAGGGCTTGCATGATATTAATTGATAACCTTGTTTTCTCCTTTGATCACATGCATTCTTCTCATTTTCCCTACTTAGGGCTATAATGAATTCAAAGGATGTTGAAACATAGTAGGATAAGTACTACAATTTGATTAATGAACTAGACAATGTTATGGTAGACGGGAATCCCTCTTTTCAAAATTGAAATTTTCAAGATGTAGTGGTGATACAAGTCCCCAAATTTATTTGCTCCAAAATTGATGATATGGAGTAGGTCAATTTAGATGTATTCTATGAGGCGTGTGAATATGGCACGATTATTACAAACTCGCCGTGGGTGCAGTTGAGGCTTAACATGAAGGAAAAAAGGGAATTACACATGTTCTACTAGCATTGCTTGACTGTAAAATCACTTAGTTGGAACATTCAATATGACATGCTTGCCTATAAGCTCAAAGACATATATGGACATTGGATAGTTCATATGAGTTAAAAGAATTAGGAAGAGGTTTCTTTCTAGTTAAAGTCTAGAAAAAGATTAGATTATGAACTCATATTCAGTGTTGGTCCGTGGACTATTTGTTAGCATTGTTTGGCAGTTTGTCAATGGTCACTAGAGGTTCAAGTATCAAATATGTATCATCCAAAAATTTAATACTTAAAAGTTTTATTTTGTGAAATTGTTAATTATAAAATAATAAGTGTTACTGCCACACTAAGCATAAATTCAATTTCCTCACTTTCTTTATTCCAAGTGTTAAGGTTGAAAACAAATTAGATTCAAAACAAAGTAGTGACCTTGGTTACCTTTTTTCCTTCTCCAACCTTGACCAAGACTATAAAAGGCTTGGTGGAAGCATGGGTTATCAGACTTCACTTTCTCACTTGATCACTAAGTTGATATACTCTCCTTTCCAACCTTATCTCTTAAAGTATTAAACATAGCCTCCTATCTTTCCTCTCTATTTCCCTCTATTATAGCTTCTTTTCCTCTTCATTTCCCCTATTTTTTAGCTCCATTCTTCATATATTTCACTCCCATAATCCTTTAACTAACCATTTCATGTTTCCCCTAAGCAAGAGTGAGTTAGTTCTCAGAGAAAGGTTGAGTTCTCGAGTTTTAAGACTTGTTTTCTCCTCTCAGCTATCTTTTCTTAGGGAGGAGGTTGATATCCATTTCTCATCTTATTTTCCTTGTATTTTCTTTTTAAAACTTGTGGCTTGGTTAGGTTTTTGATTGGTTTTGTTTGTATTTTGGAATGCTCTCAAATTGATCTAGTAGTGGATCTTTGAGGCTTAAGGTGGTTCTTTCTTTCATGTGTTTACTTTTTCTTGGATTTAGGTAAGTTCAAGGCTTACTCTAGATTATGGTAATTCTTTTGATGCATGAATGATTTTTTCTTCCATATATCTCGCTAATTTATGTACTTTTATGCTCAATAATGACCCCAAACACGTATACCATAAGATGTTGGATTTTGATTAAAAAAATATTATGAATTCAAATATCTTGGCATACTTTATTTTTTGTGACAATTTCATGTATTATGTTGTTTTTTTTGTTATGGTTGGTTCTATGTAAGAATAATGTATAATATGTTATTTAGGAGTATGAAAGCATGCTTTGACCTTTTATTGGTTTTTATGAAAGAATGAGAAATGGGTGTGTTGATTTTGATATGAGCATGTTGAGGCTATTCTTATGATTAGAGCTAGAATTGTTTGAAGTGATTTTAAAATTTTTGGTTATAGTCTGAATCGTTGTAGACATATTTACTAAAGTGTTGATGGCACCATTAGATTAGTAAAACCTTACTAATCAATGGGTATCCATTTTATAGAGCGTGCTCTATTTTTTTGCAAGGCATTCAACTACCCATTATCTATGTCAGTTGATACTTGCTTAACTCATTTCTATGTACTTTTTGTTTCAACCCTTATTCAGTTAGAAGTAAGGATGAAGATGAGGTAGGTCGGGGATGAGGATCCCATCTCTATCCATGAACCCACTAAAAAAAAGTAATCCCTCAACCCACCCTTATCTTTGATCCCCGATCTATTCCCTATTTTCAATTTATTTTTCAACCATAAAACCTAACCCGATCCCCAAAGCCCAACCATTTTCCTATCCCTATAATTGATTACCTATCCTATTTTTAATAATATACTTTTAATTTATATTCCATATATATAATATAAAAATTATTTTGGGTAGGTTTAGAGATGGAGACCCCAAACTCCTCCCCACCCCACCCCCCCCAAAAAATCCCAAAACCCAATATCCAAAATCATCCCCGAACCCACTGGAAAATTACCATCCTTAGTTAGCTGGCCTTGTGGGACCTTTCGATTGGTACCTTGGCCCCTTTTTTTTATATCTACTAGTAGTTGGATGGATTGTCTTAATTTCTTGTGGTATATATTTCCATGATGGTGGAATATGGCATTCCAATAGTGTCCTTGGTTTATATATCCAATGAATGGTAATTGGATGAGTTATCCTAATTCCTCGTGGTGTATATTTCCATTAAGGTGGAACATGGTATTTCGATAGTTCCCTTTGTTTATATATTCGGTTGTATTTAGATTGTTTACCCTTTTTCCCCATGGTGTATATTTCAATTAAGGTCAAACAAGGTATTCCAATAATTCCCTTATATGTTCATTGATGGTGGGATTAGTGTCATTTGCCCTAATTATCTTGAGTTAGGTGTTATCTCTACAAACACCCTAATTGTTGGAATTTGCTTGGTTATGTTATTTTAGGTGTAATATTAGAACACTAATAACGATTAATTAAGAATATTTTTGAGCCAATCTTCTCTAGCTCTCATTCTTAGCTAGTAAGAAGTTAATGGGATTGGTGTCGCTATTTATATTTTTCTTATAGGCCATGCCTCTCCAAACATTCTAGATTTAAGTTCTTTTAAAGGGTATTAATACTTATGTGGTTATTGTCAACTTTCTGCTTTTGGTTCCTTGATGGATTTAGTGACACAATGTAGGTGGATGTAGGGTTTTGCGCAAACCCTTAGCCCCGTTGTTCATTATGGGTCAAGCTTGGAGCTTCTTCTTATTTTTTGGTAAGCTTCCATGATAAGTACATGGTGAAGAATTGGTATCCTTTACCCAAATCTCTTATAAATAATCTAATATTCATTTGTTGACATGTATTATAGGAATGCATTGTTAGGGATGCCTTAGGGGCTTTGTTATTTTTCACCACAAGAATGCTACCTTGTATTTTTTGTTTTGATGAGAAGTATAAAGTTTATATACCATGTATGTTAATCTATGTATGTTATTCCATATATATTAATCCTTGTATGTTAATCCATTCATGTTAATCCATGTATGTCACAAGCATGTGATTTTATGTTCATCCATGTTCATCCATGTAACATGAACCTTACCACATGATAGCGTAGTCTTGCCTTACTCATTACTCTTTGTGCTAACACTAAATTGCATTGTAACAACCCTGGCTCTAATCTCGGTGAGAAGATGTTATTGCTAATGTTGTTTAGGTCTTTGACGATCAATATCCTAGCAATAATGGATAGTAGATCTTATTTGGGGTTAACATGAGTGTAAAATATCTAGCTTGAGTAGTTTTTGCCCATGCTTGGGATTCATTTTTTTTCCTGTCGAATATTTAAACCCTTTGATGCTTTTGTATCTTCATTCCCTTATTTCTACTTGTCAATGTCATTATCTTATCTATTTACTTTTAACTTGCTAGTTGTATCCCTTTTGAAATGGTAGTTGTTGCTACTGATTTTAATATTATACTTAACATGAGATGACCATTTAGAGGATATATTATTTAAGGGGCAAAGATGACACCCCAAACTTTGTATTTCACTTATACTAAAATAAACTTTAAAACATATTTTTTTAATAGTAAAAATTAAGGTGTTAGCGGGTTAGCTTAGCCCTCGACATGGTTTGGAGGAGCACTCTGAAAGTTCATGATATACATCAGTTTCCATATTAGATTTTATTTCATTAGATTTTTTTAGTCCTAATATTATAATAGTTGTTTATATAATTATAATTAATATTATTATTACTATTACTATTACTATTACTCTTATTAAAATTTCAATTATTATTATTATTAAAAAATTTTTAAAAATTCCATTTAAAATATATGTTTTTTCTTGTAAAAATATTGACCATTAAGATTTTGTTCAACATTTGGCCCATTATTTACGCAGTTCATTCACTTTATTCTCTCTTCACCTTGTCTCACTTCTCGTCCTATCACTCTCCCCTTCACCTTCGATATCCTTCTTCCATTTATCTATGCCTCTTAGGCTAGGCCGACCGCCACTACCCACCTACTAGGAAGCACCATATCAAGATTGTCATCACCAAACACTAGCATCTCTTGTTGAATGTTTCTACATAACTTAGAGGTGAGGGCATGTGGCATGCTAATTCATTCAATTTTAGTAGTAAATTATATTTTCTTTCTGATAACCATGAGTTGCACTTTAATGTTTTCCAGTCTACCGGTTGATGTGCTAGAAGGTGGTCTAGGAAGGTATAAAGGCATAAGGTATTGGATTACATGTTTGTCAACCTAAATTGAACATCTTATGCCATACACACACTGTTATTAGTTAGACATGTAGATAGAACACCCACCTAAAAGTAACATTAGCCTTGACTTATTAATATGGGATAAGAAAAGGTCAATGAAAGGGGTTCTTTTATGAAGGAGGGACATGTTTCTAGAACATATATTATTGAGTTCAAAGAAACCAGCTAATAATAAAACTAGAGTCATAATTAAATTGTAAGGTATAGAAAATTATTAAAACTGCTACTAACCTAGAATTAGGGAAAATGTTGAAAATGACTATAGCAGATAGGGGTTATAAGCTATATTAGATTAATGCTAATAGTGAATAACGTAATGACATATTGCTTTTATGTTACATATAATAGGTTATCAATTCTCTTGTGAATGTGTCAAGTATTTTTCTAGTGTCCACTTCATATGGTTTTGCATATATATATATATATATATATATATATATATATATATATCTTAATTTGGATGGTTTTGATTGAATTTTGTATTTGCATTCAATCTTGTATATGATGCATATAAGTATATATCTTTTAGCCCACATGTTTATTAGTAATGAGACGACAAGAACTTTCTTTCTTCCCTTCCTTATAGAATGCAAAGGAATTTTTTGATGAAAACTATTACCCTATGCACCTTAAGCCTTATGAGCTAAATAAAGAAGATAATTACTTCTTTACTTTATACAAGTATCAAAAACAATTGGAAGATCATTTGATTCAAGATCTTAATTTTGTGTAACCCCAATTTCAATTGAATAAGGGGAGTGATACAATCTTGGTCTATTTATTCCCTTTTATTTGTCACTTTCTTCTTTGAACTCACATTCTCTAGTCTTATAAAATACATAATTTAGACTAAAACTTCAAATTTCCTTGATTGAGCAATTTAGAAAAGTGATGTTCATTTGTCTATTTTTAATGTGTTTATGTCCTTTCTCTATAAAAACGACCATATAATATTCCAAAATTTTTTAAAGATAAAAATGAGTACATTAGATAATCTTACTAGCATGTAATTATGAAAGTTAATTATTTCACTTTATACTCCATTGATTAAGTTGCTTTGTTAGAAATATTTTATCAGACTATAAAATCTTGTAAGTCCAAAGTTTAATAAGTCAATTTCTAGATCAATGGTAGAGTGATGTATTCCTATTCCTATTGAAAGCAAGTAGAAAATATATGTTTCATTTGATGCATTTTTTGGGTAAGTTTTTCTCAAGTCCTATCTAGGTAATTATTCATGGGTTCTAAGTATTATTTTCTAATTTCACTTTTCCCCCCTATATACTAAATCTTCTAACTTGATATCAGTGAAATTCAATTTATTAAATTGTCATTACCTAAAAAAGTTTAATAAAATGAGAGTCATGGATTATTTTATAGATGAGAAGTCTAAAATAATGTGCAAAATATTAGGCCAAATTTTAATTTTCATCTTTTTTGCTTGTTTAGTGTAGATTTTGCAGACTAAAATTTTGTTAGCATAAATTTGACTCGTTGATAGCTAGGGGAATTGATAGAAGGTGTGGAAATATGTGCTACATGAATTTTTCCTTTTATTTTCAAACCTAACATTTTCCTTGTAATGTGATAGTTATATATCAACTCTTCTAGAGGATAAGCAACATCTATATTTACAAACTGAAGTATCTTTTGGATGGCCCACGTCACTACATTCGACTAGCAAGGTAGTGAAATTTTTTTCTTAAGATACCTTATCTATTTTATATGAGTTTCTGTCCTCAATGTCCATCATTTGTATAGCTGAATCTCACACCATAATATTAGTGCATTGATGACCACAAACTTTTCACCTTTTATTGTCTTTTACTTTCTTGTATTTTTTCTATTTGATTTTTCTTTCGTCTTCTTCATTTTCATTTATGCTTACATAGTGATTGATTTTAGCTTATGTTCTAAGAGTGCTTAGGTGTCCATTATTCTTTCATCTTTAGTTATTGGTTGTTGGCTTACATGTTTGTCAACTTAAATTAAAATTCTCCCTCCATTTTAGTCATATGGTTGGTCATGTTATTTATATGAGATTATTTTGATTTTATGGTTTTTATGCAAGATATCCTACATTTTCATGCACTTTACTAGCCAACTATGTTGACATATACTAAGTAAACCTTCCTCAAAAGGTTTTTAGGCATTGATTTTTATCAAAGGTATCAATTTGTCGATGTCGCTACTATAAGCTTGATGTTGGCTCCAATGATAGATAATGGATATTGCAATATGATAAAATATGATCTCCCTTACTTAAAACTCACACTTTAGGCTCTCATAACAATAAAGGTTATTATGATGTTAGTATTTTGTGAAGGATTAGTTAAGCTCACAACTGCCAGAAGTGATTAGCGTCTAGAAATGTATCTTTTGTTATTTAAATGAAACTAGGGAGAAAATAAAAATATTAGTTGGCTCTATTTAGAAAGAAAACATAAATAGTTACCTTGAAATATTATACAATGAAGTCTTATTCCATTGAGCATTGGTTTATTAATCTTCTCTTTTTGTAATGATTTTCCCCCCTTTGGTTAACATGATACTAAAACTTGGTGCTAATATTTTTCTTTTCCTCATTTATCCCATTTACTCACATAGAGTTGGATACATGTATCATATGTGCAGATTGATATTTTTTTTATTTCTCTCATTTGTCTCATTTACTCACATGGAGCTTGATACAAGTATTGTATGTGCAGTTCTCTCACATCGCATGAGTGCAAATAAACTTTAGTGGTTTGGCTGATTTGAAGTACTAAGTGATTTTTTATGTCACCAAATTAGTTTCCAAAGCTTACAATGTGTTGATACTATATCAAGTAATAAGTTTATACCATTTGCTTTGATATGTACCAATTTGTGTGTTTCATCCTAATATCATGTTTAAATTTTTTTTTAATTATTCTGAACCTTGGGAAAACTGTGGAGAACCCTTCTAGATTCTTCTTTAATCATATAATTGTTAAATAGTTAAAATTTTGAACATAATTGCCATGTTTGTTTTTGTTGTGCATGGTGTGCCTTGATATAGTCCAAGATGTTAGCAAAGCTTATTTATGTTTGGATTCCATTCTTTTTTGATAACCATCAAGGAATACCCCTCAATCTTTAAATAACAATCCAAAAAAAAAAAACTTAATAGGGCATGCAAGATTTGGACCATCTTGCTTACTTCCTAATTGTTGATTGGTTCATTAGTTGAGAGAGAAATGTCTATATATTTGGATTTGTTATGATCATTAGTTGAGAAAGGATTATTCATCATTGACAAATAAGGAAGCATTCAACACTGCACCATAAAAAACCTTACCATTATATGTAGTGTTAATGAGAACTTGTGAACACTTAAGGTATGTGTATGGAGCATTACTCCAAGAAGACTTGTGTTATAGCTTAATTTGATGTGTACATGGATTTTGAAGCCTGCATATATGAATCCCTTGACTTTTTGTGAATCAACGTGTTAAATTTCATAATTCTATTTCAATTATAAACTAAAATGTCATGGTCAAATAGCTTGACTATTATTAGATTATGATGGATTTTTTGTTTCATAAGTGCTAAAGGGAAAGCAAGGGAACCTTTGGAAAACATTAAATTTGTAGTGAATTTTACACTAGAAGCACCCCCACTAGATGTGAATTTAGTTTTAAAATATAATTTTTAACTACACTATTTTTTTCTTCTAAATTCTAATTTAGTTTCTTGTTGCATGCTTACTACAGAAACATATTTGATGATGGTGATGCAGACAAAGAAATAAAAGTACGCCAAATTTTCCTTAGCTACATCCCAGAGGAAACAAGTAACACTCCAAAATTAACTACTAAATTTTATTTTATTTTATTAGAAGTGTAATAACAATATAATTGGATGTTACTAATGTACTTAACGTAAGTCTGGCTTACCATACTATCATTACATCAAATACAAGGAAAAATAACTAGAACTTAAAACATGAAAAAGAGTGAATGAACGAAGATTTCATCAACTTAGATAATAGTTTGGAGATTAACTTCAAGTAAAACATCAAAATACATAAAAAAGAGAGGATCACATGGAACTAAGAATCTAAAAAGGTTTCAGGACAAAACTAATAATCGGATAACATGATTCTCCATCCAACCCTAAAGATAATATGATAATTCCTCTCTATGCAAAGCATCATAATAATCAAAGTCATCCAAGAGGCTTCATAGGTCTACACAAAAATATTTGGGTTGTCTACTCGTGGGAATGAGCAACACCCATAAGAATGATGACTAATACACTAGGTATAAAGTAAAAGAACAATGTAGTCATAACATGGTTACACATATAACATAAGGTCATATCTAAGAATAAACCTGCATAGATTTAACATGATATGATGCAAGAGAAAATCTAGATTAAAGTTTAATTACTAGATATAACCATAATCCCTTTATTATTTACGTTGAGTTTAGGACCCTACTATTATTAATCCGATGGAACCGACTAAAGCACGTCTTAGGGAAACATACCCTTAGGCACAATTGTTATCTAATGAAATGGACCTAACAACTCCTTGGACAACAAGTTCCTAGCCACTAAACTAATGGAATGGTCTGATGCACCTCCCGGGGTAAAACACAATACCTTAGTCCAAAGGAACGAACACAACACTTTACTCTTAACTCATATGATTGTTCACTTTAAATTATTAATGTCTTACTAATTGTTGCTTATATTGATATCACCATGCATACATTAATACAACCATTCATGATACATAATATAGACTTAATGCAATGATGCAGGTGCATGCCCCACATTTGATGACAATAGTCTATTCATTGATTTTGCTAAGTTAGGAGAATTTAAAACTCTCCTTACTTAGACTAATGTATGAACTAGATTATGAGAGCCATGCAAGCCATGCAACATCAAATAAAAGATATAAACTCACCACCTTTTCTTGGCTTTATTATGGTTTGAATATAGCTCAAAACATGGCTTGGAATAATCGACAAACCATTCAACCACCACCAACCTACAAGTAAACATATAAAGCCCCTATGTTAGAAATCCCAAGGAGAAAATAAGGCATGCAGGCCTATCTTTGTACAGTGGATTTAAGGCCTAAATTTTTTGATTTTCAAGACCTTAATTAGAATAAATTAAGGAGATATGATGGCCTATTAATCAGCCATGGCATTTAGCTAAAGGAGGTATCATTGGGGCGGGTTACTTTATTCATTTAGTTAAACACAAGTTAAAGAAATGTACTATCATTCCCTTCTTGTAATTATGTTTCCTAATTTCTAATGCTATCTTGTAAGCTAATGTACCAGAAAATATGCATGGGAAGGGGTTGTTGGAGGCTCGAAAATCAACTCCCATGCTAATAGTTTGAGGTTAGCTTTCTTTCTACTATAGTTAGCATACATTAGAGTCATGTTTGGTTAAGTTTGTACCCTTATGGTTACCTAATTTTTAGTTGTAATTTTCTCAACCTCTTACGTTTGGTTAAGTTGGATCAAATAGTAAAATATAAAATATTATTATTTTAATCCTAATATGATATAAATAGTAGGATAATGCCAGGGTAAATTTATTTTGCCTAAATAGACTAATAGGGTAATATTTCGATTGCCCTATTTGCCTATGAATCTTGGAGTGATATTATAGTTGACTTTTTATTTAATGAAAAAGTTATACATTTTAAAATAATAAACCATTTTAACATATTGGTTATTTTTTCTAATATAATATATTAAGGATAAATTATGTTCAATTTTAATAGCATTTAAAATTATTCCAACTTAACTTAACTAGCTTTTAAATGAATTAAATATGTGCACTTACTTTTTAATGAACATGAATGTCATGTTTTAATAAATATATATTTTTATATATTTTATATCCTCTTAATTTAAGTTTTTAGTTATTTAGTTAAGTAATATTTAAGGTTATTTATGTTACTTATTATTGTGTAATTAAATGATAATAATATCAATTTTTTGTTTAAAAAAATTCAAGGATAAATTTCTAATATTTTTGATAATTTGTGGTATTTTGGCTATAATTTTTTTGTTCAAATTTAGATTTATATGATTTAAATTGCTATGGAATGATAAAATTAAGCTCCATACCTTTTATTTCTATCAATTTTTCTTCAATCGAATCATAGCATGGTCAAAACAATCTTTAAATTCAAAGCTAAAAGTTTCTCTGAGATAAAGTTATTATTTACTGATTTTTTATTTTATTTTATTTTATTTTATGTTATTTATCTAGTGAGTTTGATGTAGAACATAAGCTAAATATCACACGGTAATATGCTAATAGCTACTTAAATCTTCACAACATGTGCAAATATCTGTTATAAGAAGAAGAAGCAGAAGAAGAAGAAGAAGAAGAAGAATAAAAGCCTAAGTGCCAACAAAACAAGATAAAAGCAATATAAGGGAAAAAAAAACACAAAAAGTCACCAGTTTCAATCTCTCTCTCTCTCTCTCTACCTCCCTCCCTCCCTCCCTCCCTCCCTCATATATATATTATATACGAAAAAATAAGTCACAAGGAGAAAAGAAGAGAACGCCATGAGGAGAAAAGAAACGAATGCCGGAAGACCTAAATGTTATAGTTTTTTCCCCTACTCCATGCATAAAAATTAAAAATCTATTAAATTTTAGTTTAGGATTAATATAAATAAAGAAAATAGTTATAGTAAATGAGCGGGTTCGTGATACTGTGAAATTTTTTCATATATACTTGAATCGAAAAGTTTGTGTATTTATTATTAATTTTCTTCTTTCTTTTTATATAATCATCTACTTAATTTTTATGTATTTCTAATTATACCTGTGATTTTTATTAAGTTTTAGTAGTTATATTTTATTAAATATTGATATTTATTGTACCCGAATATTATACATTATTAATTATTGTATTTTGATATATAAATCATATTTGTAATTAATGTTTAAATTCTTATTCTTTATATAAAACTTGATAAATTTTATATTCAGGGTTAAAGTTTAGATTTATTTGGTTAACTCTAGCATATTAGTAATTAATTGAAACAAATAATGATTAATTTAATTTAGAATCTTCCTAAGTAACTGACTAAATTAAAATATGATTTATTCTAATCAATTTAAGAATGCAGAAATTTTAATTTAGTTAGGACTAATGAGATTCTTTAGGATGTAATACAATTAATTTATCTCTAGATTAATTGAATAGGAACTTTTAATTTAGAGAATTCCATTAGTATTAAGAAAAATGCAGGAGTTAGGCTAATTATATGAAGTTAGGAATCAAAAGTATTAGAGATTTATTTCTTTACAGTTAGCCTATAAATATTGATTAGTTATATATCCATCAATGAATAAACAAAAATCAGCGTATGATATGTATATATTAGTTTAGTTATTAATTAATTTAATTTGGTAATTTTAATTTTAATTTTAATTATTTATCTTATAAATTAGTTTAGTTAACTATAGTAGATTGATTATTAATTTAGTTATTAGTTATAGTTTATTTTTTCTTATTTCAACCCCCAAATTTTTATTAATACTGTAAATGATAGTTTTATTTTTTTATTTATTTATTTTATGTGATTAAATAATTTTGTTTTTTTATTTAATATTCTAAAATTTAGAATTATATCCTCTTTATGGAAACAATCAACTCTTTATCTTATGCTAATTATTATTTGAATTAAAAATAAATTTAATTTGATAATAATAACGATATACTATTCTATGTTACTTTCCTATAAGATTATTGATTGGTTTACCCAAGGTTAGATGAGCTGCATTTGGAGACTAACGTAGCGCAAGGAGTATGTGGGTCGATATATCTAAGTATTGTAGTGCAAGTAGCTTCTAGGTATAATATATAACCCATAGTTTTAAAAACCGGACCGGTCATCGAACCGGTCTCATCACTGGTTCACTGGTTTAGTGGTCGAACCAGTGGTTTGGACTGGTCGAACCAGTGGTACATTTTAAGTCAAAAAATATGAAATATATAGAAAATTAAACTCTACATAAATGTGACCGGCTCCCGACCTGTTTTTTGACCGGTTCTAAGACCGGTTTTTGACCGGTTCACCGGTTTTCACTGGTCCGACCGGTTTTTGACCGGTTTTTACTGGTTCCGAGATCTTAAAAACCGACATATAAAATTTAACCGGTGACCCGACCGGTTCGTCGGTTCACTGGTCGGACCGGCCGGTCCGGTCCAGTTTTTAATACTAAGATATAACCTGCTGGTGTTTGAAAAACTGACAGTGTATGGCACCGGAAGGAGGATCTAAATCAAAACCGATCATTTTTTTTATTAAGCTGGTATTTAATGTTTTGTACCATAATAGAGAATATATAAATTTTTTATTTTTATTTTAATTTTATAATATAATTTTATTATTATATATATATTTTAATTTATCATATTCTACCTTATCAGTTATCTATATACCTCCATGACAATTAAATTATTCAACTTTTAATATGGAAATTTTAATTAATTTGATATCATTTAATGTTAATATTTTTTGCTAATAAATTATAGATTTGTTATTGTAAAATGGAAGGGGTAACAAATTATAAATTATGTTTAATTAGACTTTCATTATTATTATTATTATTATTACTAGGTTGATCATATTTTATTTTATTTTTTAATTAAAATTTTAATTATACTTAAGTTTTATATGATTTTATTCAAATTTAGATCTAGTAACTTTTTAAAAAAAATAGATTGTTAATTAAGATAATTATAGTAAAAAGAGTGTAATAAATATGTTTAATTTAAAAATTAGCCTAATTAATATCAAAAATATAATTAATCTAATTCGATATATTATTTCATTTTATTTTTTCAAAACGATATTGGAACTTTTAAAACCCCTTTCCTGTGAATTGTGATAGTGTTCTCTGTAGTAAAGATATGATCAACTTACGTAAAAGATATAGGAAAAAATAGTTGGTGGTCCATTTAGATCAAAGTTATTAATGTTAGTCAATTTATTTGGTATTTAATCTATTTTTTTTTATATCTCAATATATATGTACATATAGAGAATATTACTTATCTATTTATGTATAATTAAGTGTACATATTAATATAATTATATGTACATAATATTTTATACTTAAAATTAAATATTTTAAAATTATTTTAATTTTTATTTAATTAATTTTACCTAAATAGAATACAGAAAATTTTCCCAAAGATATATGTAATCCTCGTAAGTGTATCGGAAGCTTATATACCCTTAGCAAAATTACCAACCGACTAAAATTGGTGTTATAAATTACGTAGTTCGGTCGGCGTCCTGAAAAGACCCAAAGGTCACCCTTGTCTTAGAGAGCTTTGCCTGTCGAGGGTTGATCCGATAGTTTCTCAAATCAGGATTACTTTCGGCCGATAATAGTCTTGAGTATAGTTTTAAAAATCGGACCGATCATTGAATCGGTATCATAACTGGTTCACTGGTTTAATGATGGGACTAATGGTACATTTCAAGTCAAAAAAATATGAAATACATAGAAAAATTAAACTATAAATAAATTTGACCGACTTCCGACCGGTTCTAAGACCCATTTTTTGACAGGTTCACCAATTTTCACTGGTTCGACCGGTTATTCACCGGTTTTCACTGGTTCACCGGTCGGACCGGACAGTCCGGTTCGATTTTTAATACTAGGGTCTTGATCGAGAGTAGCGACGGAGTTTGGCTAAGGACTTGCCATGTTATTAGCAGCCCTAGCGTGCAGTAATGCTATTTATAGTAATGTTATTGATATAGCTCTTATTTGGTATTACTTATTTTTAATAACTATTTTTAGATTAAAATTATTTTTATAAAATTATTTTTTAAAAGTACATTGATAAGTAAAATATATGTTTGGTTTTACTTTTATTATATAAGTAATAATATTAAAAAAATTACTTATTATACCTCATTAGTATTTGGTTTTTATTTTTTTATAAATTTACTTTTTATTTTTTATATTTAATTTTTATCTTCCTATATATATCTTTTGATAATAATTATTATATAAATTATGTAATATTAAATATTAAAAAGCATATGAAACATTAAAAAGTATAAAAAATATAAAGATATTACAAAGTACTAAAAATTGTAAAATAAAAATCATAAACTTATTTTAAAAAATTATAAACAACCACTAAACAAACTTTATAAAATTCACAAACATCTAAAACTCAAATAGTGACAATGATCAAAGTTTATATTATGCAATAAATAATCTTACATTTGTAATAAAAATTATAAAATTAAATAGTTCAATAAAGTGTATGGTAAATTTCATTTGTAATCCTACACCGTACTATTTTCATTTCTCTAGCAACTCTACCCTCTACATGTTGTCCAATATCTCTATTCTTATTATTTTGTTCATATATTTATCTACTACAAAACTCATCAAATAATATATCATCCATTCCATTCAATCTAATAAAATTATGGATTGTCATTGTTGCAATGACAATAAACATTTTTTGTTCCAAACTATAATTCGGCATTTGCTTTAATATGGGAAAACGAGCCTTCAAAACACCAAAGTAATGCTCAATCATATTTTGTACCAACGAGTATAAATGATTGAATAACTTTTCTTTTCCTTGTAAACCGTCAACTCTTTGAAAATTAGATAGATGATAACTTGTATCCTTGAATGGCGCAAGATAGCCAGATGTATTATGATAACCTGAATCAACCACATAATATTTACCTGTATAAAATGTAAGTTCATATTATTTAGCTATAATATTTAATACAACATATAAAATAATGTTCTATTTACTTCGAGGAGGATAAGGAAAGTTTTTGTTGAGATCTCGAATACAGTGTTGGAATATTCGAGAATCACGAGCTGACCCCTTCCATCCAGCTTCCAAAAATGTGAACAACATATCAAAAAAACAAGCTGCTATAATATTTTGAGAACACACTACTTTACGATTACAATAGGGCGTTTGTTCATCCTTTGGAATACAAGCATCGATATGTGTTCCATCTATCGCTCCTACACAACCTTTAAAATAAGACCAAAGTCTCGAATCATTTATGATCTTGGGAGAAACCTCATCAAGGCTTCGATGAGGCCTTATAATCTCACCAGCAATCTTTGATAAAGCAATTAAAACCTTATTAATGGTCTCTCCAGAGTGCTGAAATCGATCTTGCACAACTCTATTTCTTTCATTGTGACCAATTGTATATTTGAAAAATCGCCACTTGTTCTTTAACAGTCACATTATAAGTATCACTTAACAACCTTTGTAATCTTAAAAACTTGATAACCTTAGAAAAGCATCCTTCTTCATTCTAAATAAAAAACCTCTACAATCTTAAAAAACTTGATAACCTTAGAAAATCATCCTTCTTCATTCTAAATAAATCGTGACATAGCCTATCATGACCATTTAATATATGTTACACAAAATGATGACCTGTTTTAGAATAATCCAAACAAATTTCCTTCTCAATAGATGCCTTCTTTCTCTTTCGCAAACGTTGTAGTACAAGTAAAAGTAGTAGTAGTCTTTTTTTTTTTTTTTATCATCCCTCTATTCAAAATCAAAGTATCACTTGTATCATATGTATACCCAATATATATTCAATTAATAAGATTGCATAAAATATACTCTTGTATCCCACTGAAAGCTAACTCAAGTAAATATGATATGCATTTAATTGATTGGCCAAAGTCTATCAAAGGAAGACCATTCTAATATGCTAACAGTCAAAAGTCAAGAAAATTACATAAGTTCAGCATAAATAAGAGAATTTATACTTCATGGTTTTACCAAAAACAAAAAATTAAATAAACTTAGTCTCTTACAAAATACTATAATAACTTAACATCATTGATCAATTCTTAGATGGATCTCTTAAATATTTCAACTAAACATTACGCTTTTGGGGAGCCATATACATCAATATGTCTCTGTTATCAGGATCCTTGAAAGCATTACTACCAATAATAAATATGTAATACCCCAAAAATTTCGAAAACCTATATTTTAATAAATTACTTTTATTTGGAATAAAATTGCTTTAAGATTATTTATTTTAATTATTGTATGGATTTTAGAGTATGTATATTTGGATAAGAGTATTTAATAAATTAAAAATAAATATTTTTCTATTTATCATATTATTTTATTTAAATAATTTTCCAAACTAATATTTTACCAACTTTATCCTTTTTAAACTAAAATATTAGATTAACATGAATTAAATTATTAAATTAAATAATTTACCAAGAATATTATATTTTATGATTTTATAAATTAAATTAAATTATTTTTCCTATTTTTCCATTCCCCTTTTTGCCCTTTTTCCTCTTTCTTCTTTTCTTTTTTCTTTTTTTTTCTTCCTTCTTCCCTCGGGCTGCCTCGCTAGGCCAGCCCTCTCCCCGCACGATTGGGCCAGGCCTGTTCCCTTCCCCTCCTCGCGCCCCGTCCAGCACACCCACACACCATCCTCCTTTCCTTTGCGCCTGGACCGACCGGCTTGCCTTATTTCTTTCCTGCGTCGTTCCGCCCACCAGCCTTCTCCTTCTCCCCTCTTCTTCTCCCACGCCCGAGCAGCTCCCCTCTGCCATGGTCGAGCATGCTTGCAACCACCGCTCTACAAGCTGCCACCACCTGCTCCCTCTCCCTCTCTCTCTTCCCCCATCATTTTCCTTCCCTTTTCGAGCCAAACCAGGCCTGGACCACAGCTCCGCATGCTCTCCCCCTTTCCTTCTTCTTCCCCTCCTTTCCCTTACCATCCGACCAACCCTACAACATGCAGCACCGATCGCCGGCCAGCCCTGCCCCCTCTCTTCTCCCTCTTCTTTTTCTTCATCTCCCAATCCTTCATTTCCCCATTTTTTTCGAGCCCTACTCCCTTTCCCAAGATCCCTCCTCTCTCCTTCCTCCTTCCCCATTTTCTCCCCCGGTTTTTTTATCACCGCCGCCCGCCGCCGCTCGAACCACCAATCCCAACCCCTGCGCCGCCTCCTGCCACAACCTACTGCTGAAAACAACTCTTGCACCCCTCCATTTCCCTCTCCTTTTCCTTCCTTCACAACTCCTCCACCTCGACCCTTCTCGGCAGCCAACTTCGCCGTCGTCTCCGCTGCCCTATGCCGCCGTGAAACCACCCTTCGCCTCCACCTACACCCCCTCTTCACTTCTGCACCATTCCCCTACCTTAGAACCTCCCCTAACCACCTTATTTTCTAGCCTAAAGACCCTAACCTGAAAATAATAAATCTTGCTTCCTTCACCCCCCTTCGAACCCTTTCACCTCTCATTTATGCATGAGACTCACACTGCTCATGCAGTGTGAGCTCCCCTTGTTTTGGATTTAATTTGGAAAATTTTAAGGTATATTAATAATTAATTAAAGTGTTTTATTGTTAAATAAATTTTTATAAAGTTTTATCCTTTTTTAATTTCTTATTTCTAACACAATAATGATGGATATTATTTTTTTAGGTGTTGAGTTGCTAATTATGCTTGGTAAGATTTGATATTTTGTGGGAATAAGGTAACCGTTAATCCTCCCTTAAATATATGGAAAAATGTATGCAAGCACATTAAGGGTTTAGTATGATTTTATTCATGTTTTGTGTGATTAGCATGATATGTATATAGTTTCTTATATTGTTTGATAAAAAGGAAAAGCATGATGACTTTTGTGCCATATGTAGGTATGTTAATTAAGGAAGGAGTTTGATTATGGATGGAACTGTTAAATGCTTGTTTATGATGTATCATGTTGCTAATGCATGAATGATGTTATTGTTTAAGGGTATTTTAGTAATTATGCTTATGAGGTATGTGAATCAATGTATATAGTTGGTAATGAGTATTATGTTGAAAAATGACAAGTTGGTGGACTTAGATGATAAAAATGAAGTATTAATATCATTATTTTATGTTGTGTTAGTAAATTCATAAAAATGCTGAATAAAGGGGTTGAGTGGAAAATGTATAAGTGAAAAGGGTATTTTGGTAAATTTTTAGATAAAAGAATAATATGGTAATTTTATGATTAAATGGACAAATGATAATTTTATAAGTAAAGGGGTACTATGGTAATTTTTGGAGAAAAGGGTAAAGCGGTAATTTTGGAGTCAAGGGGCAATATGGTAATTTTATAAGTAAGTGGTAAGAATGGTAATTTTGGAAGTAGGGGTAAAATAGTAATTTCGGATGAAGGAGGGAATTATGGTAAATTTGTAAGTAAAATGGTTAATATGGTAATTTTGGAGGTAGAGGGGCAAAATAGTCATTTCATGAGTAAATGGTAATATGGTAATTGTATAAGTGAATGGCGAAAAGGTAATTTATAGGTAAGGGGTAATATGGTTATTTGGAAAAGAAGGGCAAAGTGGTAATTATGTAAGGAAAGATAAAGATGGTAATTTTGGATGTGAAAGGGTAAAATAGTAATTTGTAAAGTAAAATGAGTGTTATGGTAATTTTATAAATAAAAGGGTATTGTAGTAATTTTTTAAATAAAAGGATATTATGGTAATTTGAAAGTAAGGGGTAAAAGGGTAATTTTGAAGTTAAGAGGATATTTATGGTAAACTTGGGAATAGGGGTAACTTGGTAACTATGATAATGATGAAAGATAATTTAGTAATTAAATTATGATTGTAGAAGGGCAATTGGATAAGTATGATACTAGAGAAGGGTAATTTGGTAAATTAACCAATTAAAGGGCATTATAGTAATTATTAATATAGAGAAGGGTAATATAGTAATTATAGTTATGAAGAAGGGTAAAATTGGTAACTATAATTATGAAGAAGGGCAAATTAATTATGAGGAAGGTTAATTTGGGATTTATGATAAATAAAAAGGGGTAAATGGCAATTAAAATAATTGAGAGGGTAAAATGGTAATTATGATAAAGTAGAAGGGCAGTTTGGTAAATTATCCAACTGAAGGGGCAATTTGGTAATTTAGCCGATTAAAGGGTAAAGTGATAATTATTTAACCAACTAAAGGGGAAAAATAGTAATCATGATAATGAAGGAAGGTAATTTAGTAATTTATCCAACACAAGGGCAATTTAGTAATTATAACAAGGGAGAAGGGCGATTTGATAATCTAACCAACCAAATGGGAAAGACGATAAGTGTAGCAATTATGAGGAGTGAATGGTGATTTAAAAAGGGTAGGGGATAGTTTGGTGACTTAAACCGTATAAGGGGTAATTTGGTAATTATGTAACCCAAAGGGTAATATGGTAATTTGGCGAGGAAGGAATGGATACTTAACAATTATATAAGTAAAGGGAAAATGAGTAATTTGTACCTAACATGTCATTGAGATTGTGGAACATTATAATATGATTCAAATAATGCTGATTAACCAAGTAAGAGTATTTGATAATTAGTCTGGCCTTAATGATTTCTCTGTGATATCCTGGATAATCATCTGAATAAGAAACAAGTAATGATATCAAAACGATTGAAAGTGAATAAGTATCGGATTATCGTGCTTTTTGTGATCACCTTAATTAAGACACTATTACTTAAAGTGAAAGACCTCGAGATCGGGAATGGTGACTCCTTAGGGGTCGCTACCCTAAGGACGTGGTTTAGTCCACGATTATTCTGGTATTTGCTGGTGTGCCTTTGTGCCCTAGCGAGGCCCTATATCTTACTCTTTCTAACTCTACGGACCTAGTTAGGGTGTATGCATACTTATGGATTAGGTGTCCTTGTTGGTAGGGTACTGAGTTAGCTTTATGCACCAGTACGACCAGGGTACCTTTGCGTCCTTGGGTTCGTGGTTGAAGGGTACTGAGTAGCTGATATGCACCAGTACGACCGGTGTACCTTTGTGTCCCGGGTTATTGATCTCCCGTTCGAGGCAAATAAATATGATTGATGTGGTGATTAAAGAAAGGAAAGATACTATTATTGAAAGTGGAATATTAATGAGCTGGGCCCAGATGATTATGATATTGAGTACCGGTCCACTGGTTATAATAGTGGCCAGGAGCGTTGTGCCCTGGATGATGATTCTTATATATCCCGGTCCACCGGTTATAATAGTGGCCAGGAGCGTTGTGCTCTGGATGATGATTCTTTATATATCCCGATCCACCGGTTATAATAGTGGCCAGGATCGTTGTGCCCTGGATGATGATTCTTATATATCCCGGTCCATAGGTTATAATAGTGGCTAGGAGCGTTGTGCCCTGGATGATGATTCTTTATATATTCCGGTCCACCGGTTATAATAGTGGCTAGGAGCGTTGTGCCCTGGATGATGATTCTTTATATATCTCGGTCCACCGGTTATAATAGTGGCCAGGAGCGTTGTGCCTTGGATGATGAGTTACATGTATTCCGGTCCACTGGCAATAATAGTGGGGGTCCCGATCTCAATAAAATCAGTTATGTATGTGAATAAGATTATGGAAAAATACTAATCACTTATAGTGGAACACCATGTGAGTCGGGGCCAGATCGGTCCACCGGCAAATAATAGTGGTCAGGTGTGTTCTGTCCTGTGTGTTTACCTTCTGGTCCACCGGCAAATAATAGTGGACAGAACAGTTATGCCCTGTGTGTTTACTTCCAGTCCACCGGCTATAATAGTGGGGTTCTCGCACTCACATGGATATAAAATATGATACTGATTGAATGATGACGGAATAATGGCTTAAGGCCCGAATGTATTGATCTTACAATATGACATGGCTTAAGGCCCAAAGTATCGATCGTGACCTATAAGTTATTATGCATGTTATTGTTATGTATGCACCTCTCATTATTTATGTGTGTAGATTGCATTATGTGTCGTATATGGGCCTGTCTTTAAGTGTGGTATTAAAGGGTTACTCAGTACCGTAGTACTGAAGGGATTCCCTTTATGGGCCCCTGCCTATTCAATGGGTAGTGCCCTTGCAGGTATTTTCAGGTGCTACTTAAGTGGGCTACAGGAAAAAGAGTAAGGAGTTATCCGGTATCGTTAGGGTTTTCTCTTTCTCATTGAAATTCTTGGTTTTAAATGTATATGTTATTACTGTAACCACCATTGGTGGATTTTATTCTGGTAAACGATTTGATACGCTACTTTGATTTCAGTATGTTGAATTTCTTGCACATTGTATTTCATTTTCCTTTAGCCTTAGCACTTAGTACTGGAACAGTATGAGTGAACCAGTCTGGTACTAAGTGTGGCGGTAATACTCCCAAAGTTCACGATTTTATTTATTTGCTTCCGCTAATTTCCTTTTTTATTAACGAAATTTTTCAGTAGTGAATTTTAGCGGTGTTACAAAATAACTCATCAAAAATTTCATCAACCATGGTATTTAGAATAGCTAAACATTCTTTTATGGTGGGGGTTGTTGAGGATTGAGGTGTTGGCAAAGGAGGATCATTGTTACTCTTAAATGTAGATTCACACAATTATAGCAACTTATTATCAAGATTTTCACTAGCTGACTCATTTCTCTTATGAGAACTAGATTGTTGGCCCTTAGAACGCTTGTTGCTTGACCTTTTCTTTTGGCAGCCCCACCATCTGAATCACTAGAATCACAACCTTCAATGTCCATGGGTTTTTGGAATTTAGAAGGATCCACATTAATTGTTCTTATCTCTTCATCATCCTTATCAAAACTTGGATGAGTCCCTTGAGATGGAGCAGATGAATTTTCTTCGGTTGCATGAGTACCACCAAAGATTAACTAAAGCTCATCTAAATGAGCAATTGGCTTATTGCGAAAGTTTTTACAACTTGGGTTTTGCTAGAAAAATAATTTAAATTATTACATGTTATATATAATAAAAAATGAGTGAAAAATATATAATTGTAATTTACCTGAATAAATGTCTTCCATCTATCCTCTCTATAAATGATTGCACCTGTTATTCGATCTCTTCCAAGTCCGGTTTCACTTTCAAGTTTCACCCATGCTAATTAATATTTTTTTGTTGAGGTAAAATGATATTTCACTTGAATTTTTTGGTATCGCAGATTCTCAAGCCTATTAAGACCATCAACAATATTGGACCATCTAATCTTGTTGAAACTTGAACTAGGCCTATTGCCTTTCTTAACCTCTTCAACACATAATTGAATAAAAGTTTGATGCCTTGATTCGGTCCAATGTGCAATATCTGATAAAGATGTCATAGATCCTACAAATATACTTACATACTATCAATAATGAGAGATCATTTACAAGATACAACTTTCATTTGAATAGAGATATCATTTTTCTAGTTAATCTTACAACTTCAATATTACATATATATATATATATATATATATATATATATATATATATATATATATATATATATATATACAGGGGCGGAGCCAGGGCTTCCGCATGGTGTCCCGAGACACCACGGAGCCCTGGCGGGGAAGTAAAAAATATGCTTGATTTGTAGATATTAGATATATATTATATTTATGGGACACCATAGCAGAGAACCATAATGGATGAATGGTCAGGCAAGTTGGGTTCCCCGAGTGTTGATGCCGAAGGTCGCAGGATCAAGTCTCGTAATCGACTCGTTTTGAAATTTTTTTACATCATCAAAACGACGTCGTTTTGATAATTTTTTCCCCCCAAACGGCCAAACCCTTACCCTCCTCTTCGACTCCCTACTGCTGGCTGGCTGGTTGCTACTGCTTTTGACCCTCAAGCCTCGACGCACGCCGACACACTACACACAGATCTCAACGACCCAACGCGCCACCAGAGCTCACCATTTCTGCTGCCGACCATTGCCATTTCTTCTTCTTCTAGCTTGCTGTGGTGCGGCTGCCTGCTAGTCCAATTGTCCGACGGTCCGAGCCTGTTGTGGTGCACACACTGCACCGTGCACTGGTGTTGCTCGCAGCTCGCTGGTCACTGACTCGCTGCTGCTGCCTGCCGCTACCTACCGATCTCAACCCCCGACCGCCGCACGCCACTGGAGTCTGGAACCAAGAGCATAAGCTGCAACAGTGCAACTGCAACTGCTGCCTTCAACCGAGCCACAAGTCCACAACCCACAAGTTGATTAAGGTAAGATTTAAGTTAATTTTTAGTTTGTTAAATTATTTATCATACATTTATAAATTTGTAAAATTAGAATATAGTTAATTTGTTTATATTTATTATATTAGTTGATTATATTTGTTTAGTTTATAGAAATTCTAATTTATCTTATTAATATAGAAAATATAAATCTTAATTAATTAGGTAGAAATCAAAATTAGTTTGTAGAAATCAAATTTTTTAGATTTATAGATTAAATTATTTAATTTATTAGTTAGTTTTTTAATTAGTTTGTTATAAAATTATATAATCAATTAAGTTTTAGTAAATTCCTTAATTAATTTATTAAATTGTTTAATGTCTTAATTTATGATGCAACATATTTTTTAAATAAGCCTAAAAATAGCTACTACGAATTTAATTCTATTAATCAAGTTGTGTTATCAAATTTCGAAAATTTTGAACGAATTTATTTAAGCACCTAAAAATGTTATTTTATTTTAATATTTATTTTAGTATATTATTTACTAAATGAATATACTAGGGACACCATGGATCAAAAACTCTGGCTCCGCCACTGTATATATATATATATCCTACAAATATACTATCATTTTCTCGTTACTCTTACAACTTTGATAAATGACGCATATAGGCACATGTGTATGTGTGTGTCTACATCAGACAAATGACGCATACAAGCACATATGTGTGTGTGTGTGTGTGTATCCTACAAATATACTATCATTTTCTCGTTACTCTTACAACTTTGATAAATGACGCATATAGGCACGTGTGTATCTGTGTGTCTACATCAGACAAATGACGCATACAAGCACATATGTGTGTGTGTGTATATATATATATACACATACATACATACAAGCATATTACGAGACTAACTAGAAATGGTAGCATACAGGACGCCATATCCAAGCTGATATTTAACCCCAAACTCAATCGCCAACATTAAACATTCATGTTTGCAATTAATAAAAAAATGGCTATAGAAAACAGAGATAGTTGACTGACAACACCATCCTCCTCAACCAATCACCATTTCAGTATATCTAATAATGGTATATGAGACAGAGAAGAGAGAGGTGGGTCGAAAGGTTTCTAGAAGGGGAAAGGGATGAAAATATTAGCATAAGAAAGACCAATAGCAAAGATAGATCCTGCAACAATTTGTAGGACGAATATAAGGATAGAAAAATAATTATCCATAAGATCTATATCTTCACCATTATTGAAAGTGGAGAAAAATGAAAATCAAGCGAGATTTAAGACTCTACATAATAATCACCGTGAAAAATAAAAAACATCCAAAGCTCATAACATTTGAAGAGGGAAATTGCATACCTAAACCGTCTGGTGATGGAACGCCTGAAATCGGCGTTGGAGAAGCTCTACAAATCTGCAGATGAGAGGGAGAAGCTAGAGAAAGAAGTTGGAGGGAGAAGCTCTACATCAAAAACTTGTGGTAGGCCTTTAGTTACTGCACCGTAAGAAATACCAACGGCAATGCGGTGTTAGCTTTTAAATGATATTTTTTAAACTCACCGTGTCGTTTTAAGTTTATTTTAGAAGTGGTCTTTAGTTACTTCTAATTAATAACTTTTAAAAAGTAATTTTTAGTAATCATTTTTCTGTAATAACTTTTTATAAGTAAAACCAAATGTTATTAATTAATCTAAAATTACTTTTTATAATTACTTTATAATAAACTACTTTTTATAAGTAGAATAAGACAAGGCTATAGTTTTTGTGCAGTGATGTTACTGGTCCAAGTGTAAAAAAATGATATATATTCGTGCGTACGTTTCATTTTTTTTATTTATTGAAAATTAACTAATATCAACCATAACCAATATTAAATAAAATAAATTATGGCAAAATATAATATAATAAATTTAATATTAGCATTATTGTCATTATTATAATATTAATTTTTTATAATTTTTGTACCATAATTTTCTTTTGTTTAATATTATTTTTATTTTATATTATCTAATTATCAATAAAAAATAAACTTAGTTCACTAATCTACATATTTTTAGATAAATATTTGGATTTATAATTTGGGTCTATAGTATTATTTTTATTTTATTTTATATTTTTGTGTGCTCCTTCATCTATTATTTTAAAAACAATCTTGATTTTTTACATGATTGTATGATGATGACCCCTTTGTTTTAACTTATTTCAATGACACAAGTCCCCATTTTCCTTTATTTCTAATAGCATCAATATTTATGCATGATATAAACTAGAAAGAGAGAGATAGAGGGAGAGAGAGGGAGAGAGAGAGCGATATTATTTATAGTACTATTTTCATGTGTGTGCTCCTTCATCTATTATTATAAACACAATCTTGATTTCCCACATGATTGCATGATGATGACCCCTTTGTTTTAACTTAGTTTAGTGACACAACTCCCCATTTTCCTTTATTTCAAATAGCATCAATATTTATGCACGATATATATATATATATATATATATATATATATATATATATATATATATATATAAGGAGAAAACTATAAATTAAGAAGGAAATGTTTAAAGTTTGCTCCTTCCAAATAAGGAAGAAATAATTTTGAACTTACAACAAATGAAGAAAATTTTGAATTTTGTTTGAATTAAAAAATATTAAAACAATAATACATTACACACACACACTTGCTTAACATACTAATTAAATTCACTTTCAATTTGTAATACATTACATATTAGGTTCAATTAAACTTTTATTTTTTGAATTAGGTTTATCATATATTTTTGGTATCAATTACGTTAGTTTTTAATTTTAAATTATACCGAATATTTATATGATTTTGATCAAGTTTATATATAGTAACTTTCTTAAAAATTAGGTTGTGGGTTAAATTATGATAAAAAGGGGGGAGACATCATAGAGAACATAAATTTAAATTTTGACATAATTGATAACACACACATATGATTAACCTCACTGGAAAAATTAAATTCTAAATGAATCTAATCTATAATTGGATTTAAAAAATATAATATTATCCAAGCCAATATTATTGGCTAAAATAAAACTGGGAACAACAAATCACATCATGATGGAATAATAAGCATATCAAGCTAACGGCTTGTAATACGAGCATTTGCTGACATCAAAGACTACGTCAACCAATGTGGAAATCCAAGCAAAAAATTAGGTTAACTAAAGATGTTCTTTAAATACTTGGGAACCTATAAAATATAATAAAATAATTTAAGTCATGCTCATATTTATCAAATTAAGTGAACATATTTGATTGTGCATAATTTAATTAAGTATAATTTTAGGTTAATGTTATGAAAAACTCACTAACCTAAAAATCAGCTACATAAAGTCTGACTTTTAAGTTTTCAAGGAAAACCATTAGGCCTAAGCTTATCAACCAAGGCTCTACTCCTATATAAATAGAGGGCTTACCTCATTTATACACAATAAATTTTGAGGATCAATAGCTCCCAAAAAAGAAAGTTTTCACACACTCTAGAGCCTAGGATCAAAGAACAAAGATCACAAACCCAAGATCAAAGATTTTAGAACTCAAAAACTCTTACAAAGAGGAAACTCCTAAGCACTCTAGAGTCGAAGATTACAATTTGAAAATTAAATATTTAAAGATTCAAGGCTTGAAGATTAGAAGATTGATGAATCAAATATTTGAACATTCAAATCTTAAATTGAAGATCAAAGCCTTTGATTGGAGAGAAATGCAATCATATTTGAATGCTCAACCCTTCCACTGAAGAATAATGACTTCAATTGAATAACATAGTAGATGTCTTTGAATATTCAAAGATTCAATAATCAAATATCAAATAATTAGTTGAAGAAAGCAATCAAATATGATGATTTAAGCCCTATTCCCCAACAAATTCAATAAACATTGAATATTATTAAAGGTATCAAACAATACCAAATTGTGGCATCTTCATTGGTAACTTCAAATTGACTGCATAGATCAATCACCATAAAAGTATGCTCTCTTAAATAATAAATTTAACAACACTAAATCTAATTGAAGGGATCAGGAAGCACCAAATGGATCCCTTTTCATTAGCAAATTCAAAGTCTTTAACAATGACCATCAAATCTTATCAACAAGGTCCCATCAAGTTCACCAAATTCAAGATAAGATTCGAATAAGTTAAAATAGCAACTCAAATTCAAGTTCAATGAAAACCAAATTCTTGATTGAATTCAACCTAATTTAAGGTGCTAAATCAATCTTCGGCAACATCATTCTATGAGCTTAGGAGATAGAAGGCTAACACAATCAGACTTAGAGGGGTGGTGTAGCTCAAGCAGTAGCTCTACAAATCAATGTTGTTGAGACTAAAGATGTGATTTTTGTAGTGGTGGTTGAAGAAAACCTGGTTGACAACAAGAACAAATGTATTCTAGATATTAGGGCATCAAAGCACTCATGTGCGAACAAAGAACTTTTCTGCCAGCTCAAGGATGAAGCTGATAAAGAATGTATCTACGTGGAAAAATATGTTAATGTATAAGTATTAGGAAAATGAAAGGTCATTCTAAAACTTACTTCTTATAAAACTTTGTGTTTAAGTGATGTGTTTTATGTTCCCTCTTTGCGTAGAGATTTAGTTTTGGATAGCTTACTTAATAGGGTTGGATTGAAACTAGTTTTGGAGGCTAATAATGTTATGTTAACAAAGAATGGAAACTTTATAGAAAAGAGGTACTTAATTGATGGACTACTTGTCTTGACTATTGGCTCTCCTCTTATTAATGAAATTGGCTCTACTTCTATTTATAACGCTCAATTTGTTAATTCGTGGCATGGTAAGTTAGGACATGTAAATATGACTTCCATTAATAAATTAAAAGATATGAAACTAATAAATGTGATGAATACTAATAATTATAGAAAATGTGTGTGGAAGCTAAATATGTTAAGAAGCCTTTTAAACAAGTCACAATGAGATCAATATAACTGCATGAATTAACATACACAAACTTAGTAGAATTTAAGAACACCGAGAGTAGAAGAGGTAAATTATATTATGTGATTGTTATTGATAATTTTTTGAGATATGATATAGTTTACTTTCTTAGGTCTAAAGATGAAACTAAAAGTATATTCTTAAATTATAAGGCAGAAGTAGAAAACCAATTAGGCTGAAAGATTAAGAGGCTTAGGCCCGATCGAGGTGGTAAATATGGGAATAATTTCCTTAAGGTTTTCTGTAATAATAATGGCATCATACATGAAACTAGTGCCCTTTATACTACGCAAAAAATGGGATAGCTGAAATAAGGAACATAACATTGAAAGAAATAATGAATGATATGCCTTTGAGTTCCAGTTTGTCTAACCAAATGGGGGGGGATATATTCTATTTATGTGTTACATTTTGATATATGTTCCTCATAAAAAGCTATATAAAACACCCTATGAACTATATACATGTTTTGCACCTAACTTGAAAATTTTAAAAATGTGGGATTATCTAGCCAATGTTTGTTTAACTAATTTTAGAAGAACCAATGTGGGGAAAAATTGTTTGACTGTGTATTTATTGGTTATACTCAAAATAGTAATGCATATAGATTCTTGCATTTAAGCAATAACTCAATTTATGAATCTAGAAATATAGAATTCTTTTAAAATGTGTTCCCTAAGAGAAATAATGCATGTGATATTACTAGTTCTTCTAATACTTCTTCATTTATGCCTTTGTCTATGTCTTCTTCATATGATGTAATGAACTTAGGAGACGTAAAAGATGAATGATAGAAATTAGCTTTAGGAATACTTTTTTTTACTACTTTCCTAGTTGAAAATGATGATCTTGATAAGATTGATTTGGACTTTGTGTCTACTTATTTGATTGAGGTTGATCCTAAAACCTATAGGGAAGTTATAACATCAATAGATGCTATTTTCTAGAAAGAGGCAATTAAAAATTAATTGTATTCGATCATGAATAATTACACATAGGTTTTAGTTGACTTTCCTAAAGGGTTTAAATCCATTAGATGTAAATGGGTTTTCAAAAAGAAATTGATAACTGATGGTACCATTGATAAGTTTAAGGCACTATTGGTAGTGTAGGCTATAAACAAAATAAAGATATTGACTTTTTTTTGTACTTATTCTCATGTGACTAAGATTGTCACTGTACATTCTTTGGTTGCCTTGACTGCTGTCTATGGACTTGTAGTCCATCAAATGGATATTAAAACTGTATTTTTAAATGGAGACCTTAAATAATAAATTTATGTAGAGAAGCCTGATGGTTGTGAGTTTGAGGGTCAAGAGAACAAAGTGTGTAGATTGAGAAAATCACCATATGGCCTTAAACAAGCTCCTAAAAATGGTATGAAAAGTTTAACCAAACTTTAATGAGTGATGGTTATAATACGAATGCACCTTATTCTTGTGTTTATTCCAAGATGTTTGGATGTAATTGTATTATTATTTGTCTATACGCTGATGACATGTTGATTTTTAACACTAGTGTAATTGTAATCAATGAGATCACATCCTTCTTCTTTTTTCATTTTGATATGAAATATTTAGGAGAAGCTGACGTAATTCTTGGTCTTAAATTGAGAAAAAACAAGAATGGATTTTCCTCAAGTCAATCACACTATATTGATATGATATTAGAAAATTTTGAATGTCGTGATGAATTACTTATGAAAACTCCCTATGATCCTAGCAGTTATTTGAACAAGAACTAGGGTTCTAGTTTTTTATAAGAAGAATATGTCAAAATGATAGGTAGTGTGATTGTAGCCTATTTGTTTTGTGAAGTTTGTTGAATGATAAGTTATGGTATTTATTAAAATTTGATAGTGTTTGATTTTGATTTGGAATTATAATTGAGTTTGAGGGAAAGTTTGATTTGAATAAGTTTTATAAATGGAATAAAATGAGTTTTCAGGTAAACCGATCAACTAGTTTCATGAATTGATCAATTGGTTTGTCATTTCAGCGAAGGATTTTTTCTCGATCAAACCAATTGACTGGTTTGGGAAATTAATTGACTGGTTTGTCAAGCTAAATACATTTTTTAAACTTAATTTTTTTTCAGAAACCTTCTATTACCAAAATAAAACCTTGATAATCTCATTTCAAGTTTTTCTTTAAAGATTCTTAACATTACTTATCATGCATTTTTCTTGAGCTTCTGCATTGGACTGATTTGAGGGTTTGATTTGATCAAATGAGGGGGGTGACCTCAGCTTTGTATTCTTCCACTTCTCTCATCTACATGCTTTGGAATCATTGCTTAAATTCCTAGGCCTATATCTACTTCGCTTAGAGAATCCCTCTACATTGGTTGTTCATTTTCTCTCTTATGTTTGACATTTCTAGGTTAATTTGGCCTGCATTTTTCCAAAAATTACTATTTCAACTTTGGAAGGGAGGGTATGCTATCTTTGATGAAATCTTCCCGTTCGGCTCAAATTTGAATGGTAAAAATTAGGGTTTTCTAATATGTGCCTAACCACACTCATTCTTGTACCAATTTGTTAGATATAAATAACCCTAATCACCTCTTCCATCCACTTTTTTTAGCCACAAAATTATTCCAAATATCTCTAACCTTGTGTTCTTTTCTCTCCAATTTGAGCTTAGTTTTGATTCCTTTCCACTCTTCCGATCCTTTATCTAGCTCCTTCGTTTTTATATTTTAGTAAAAGAGGCTTAAATTTGGAGAAAGTTAAGTCTCTCTTTCAGTACAAATTATGTATGTTTTTCTCTTAGGTTTGGTAAGTTTGTTTTCTCCTAATTTGAATTTTGATTTATGAAATTATTCATTGAATTTATGAATCTTTAGCTTCTATTTTGTTTAAGTTTTGAGAATTGAAAATCTCTAGGTTGAGTTTTTCTATTTATGGAAAAGTTTTTCTTGTACCAAATAAGTCATTATTACTTCCGAAATGAGATCGAGTTAATCATGTGGTGTAGTGTATTGTATTTTTTAAAGTTTTGATTTAATAATTTGGCATGAGAATTTAGTTTCACATTGATGCATGTTGATTAAATTATGAATTTTGAGGAAAATTCATGATTTTAAGAAAATTAGGTTAATTTGATTCATTATAAAGCATGCCTCAGTTTATGAGCTGAAAAAGTT
The DNA here is from genome assembly GCA_039764185.1 of Tamarix austromongolica. NCBI lineage: Eukaryota > Viridiplantae > Streptophyta > Magnoliopsida > Caryophyllales > Tamaricaceae > Tamarix > Tamarix austromongolica. The sequence goes on along the minus strand of CM077809.1, from coordinate 42,669,790 downwards.
TTGGTATGATGATAGGATATGTTTTAGTTTGGATGTGGTAGGAATTTTGAGGATGATTTGCATGAAACATGTTTTTTTGTGTTGTTTAAGGAAAAACTAATCAAATGGTTAGGTCAAACTGATCAATTGGTCCTTAGAACATTTGATTGGTCGACCCAACCCATCAATGAGTAGGTTTGTGATGACCTTAGTTTGCTCTCTACTTAAAACCATTGACTAGTTTGGTAGAATTTATCAAATAGTCCTAGAACAATCGAGTGGTTTGGCCAAACCGATCAACCGATTTAAGGAAACCTTGGGTTTGGTGAATCCAAACCAATCAATTGGTTGGGACAAATTGATCAACTAGTTCGGCCAGATTGTGTGATTTTGATCTTTTAACTTGGATATGTCATAAGACCATACCTAATGATGCCTAACACCTCTCTTGACTACCTAATGATGACAAACTAATCGGCCCAAACCAATCGACTGGTTAGGCCAAACTGACCGATTGGCTACATTGTGTGATTTTGATCTTTTAACTTGGATACCTAATGATTTTAATCTTTTAACTTGAATATGCCTTAAGACCATGCCTAATTATTCCTAATACCTCTCTTGGTATGCCTTAATACCATGCCTAATGATTCCTAATACCTCTCTTGACATTAATGGGTGTTGTAAAGGCCTTAATGATTAAACCCGAATAAGTATTTGATGGCTTTAAAAGGGGTAATGAAATATGAACTTTGTCCTAAAATGGATTGATCTAAGAGATGTGAAAAATATTGAGTAAGCATTGATGGAAATCCCACACATAGTTGGGGAATGATAATGGTGTACGATGGAATAAATATATGAATGACTTGCTTGCGTATTATATGGGCTTGTGTGATCATATAACCTTGAAAAATGTATTAATTACTTCAAGTAAAAGATGATCGAGTTGTGTGTGTGTCTAAGTTACCCAATCCTCAATTAGCTACCGGGGGTTAGTTTGTTTCAGATATTTATTGGTTCCTTCAGGCTATGCCTTACCTATTCTAAATACTGATACCTAGGTGGTTTTAGATTCAACTTGAACGTATGTCCCTTGGTGATTACTTGGATTTGGCCTGGACTTATTTTCATTAGTGGTGACTTAGCTTCAACTTGGACTTTATGTCCTTTGGTTTGGATAAACTTCCACAATATATGGGACCTTAGGGAGGTGCATAGTTCATCACTCGATAATAACTGGGACAAGTGTTTATATACTAATTTGAATGAGTAATTAGATAAGAATTGGAATAAGAAGGTGACTAAAGGGATAGGTAAAAGGAAAAGGAAAAGAACGGTAAAGGAGATAATATCCTATATATGTATAAATGACCCATTAAATTGGGTACATGGAAATGTCCTTTAGTGAAATTATGTGTCTGGATGAATGAAGTCCTCCTATATGTAATACTTAAAAAAAATTCTTAACCTAATCCCACATCTTTAGCCCTAACTCAACTCTAATCTCAAGAAATATTATTGTTAGCCTTAACCAAATTTATTAATCCCAAAACTTTAAATCAAAAACCAAAAACTTGATTCGGATAAATTGACTTTTCATAAGCTGAAACTGAAACCCGCTAAAATTTCTACTAATCTAAATCATTCGGCTAATCCAAAACTTTTTAATATAATTCTAATTCCCTAACCTTTATCTCTTTTCTATTTCTTTCTCCTTTTCTTTTCTTCTTTTCTTTTCTTTTCTTTCTCTTTCTCTTTTTTTCTTTTCTCTTCTTCTCTAGGCCAAAAAAACTGGCGTGAGAAGCATTGCTTCTTTTGCACCACTGCCATCCACTTGCCTCCCACATGCCCCTCTCACCATCACCTGCCAGCCTTGTCATCCCTCAAGCCACTCTTCTTCTTCTTCTTCTTCTTCTTCTTCTTCTTCTTCCTTCTTCTTCCTTCTTCTCTCTACAGCTTCCAAGTATTTTGCCACCTAAGAAGCCAAATCAGCCCAAGTCCAAGGCTGATTTCAAAAATTAAAATAAAACAAAAAGAAAAGAAAAAGGAGGACAAGTGGTTGGTGGAGTAGATGAAGAAAGTCAGGTAAGTCAACAAATCAGATTATTTTAATTGGCTAAGCATGAAAGATGATTGATTAGATATGGGGGATGATTGAGTGACTTGTACTTTTATTTATTACCTACCTTTTCAACATGTAAGGAGCTCCATACTGTGGTTTGGATCTCAAAATACCATACATAGGCCGACCTCATTTTAGTTCTCATCCACCTAGTTGTTAGCTTGTATTATATAACTAAATAGTAAATAATGGTTGGAATGTAACTAGGTAGGTAAAGGGGATAGGTCTAGTGGACTTTTTGTAATCCTAGCTGCCACTGTAAATATGGGTAGCCTCAAAAAATGGAGGATACTATTTCCTTGAATTACAAATTAGATTTTCAAGCTCCCTAAGTCCACCCTCTACAAAGTTGAGTGAAAACTTTGTTTTGAGTGAAATATCTCATAACTTTGATCTCAAGTGTTGAATTTGGGATCTTTGGCTACCTTTGATTTAGAGATGGAAATGGGTCTAGGACCCAACCCAGACTCGGCGATCCCGACCCGTTAATATAGGGTCTGGATCTTCAAGTTTTAGACCCGATGGGTCTGGATCAGGTTTGGATCTGGACCTGAATAAACAGGTCTAGATCTGGATCCTATAACCCAGACTCGTTTAATTTAAAATATATATAAATCATTAAACCCTAATATTATTAGGTCGAGACTGGAATCCCGACTCGAGAGTGGAGAGTCTCATCTCATACTTCCGCATACTCTCACTCACTCTGCATTGCGCCGTCCATAGACTCCATACTCCATACTACTATATCATTTAGGTCTAGATTCTTGACTCTCGACTCTTGACTCGAGTGGCTGACTGGCTATCGACTGGTTGACCATCGACCTCTTTCGAGTTCCCCCGGCCCGCCATTGTGTGCGCAGTGCGCTTGTGTGTTGTGGTTGTGTGCTGCTGCCGACTCCCCCCACATGGCCATGCCACCACGCTGCCACGCCCAGTGCTTTGCTGCAAGCTCCTCCCCTCCTCTCAGAACTTTGAAGTTTGCACAACCACAACATAGGCTCCCAGTCTCCCACTTCCCAGTCGTTCAACCGTTCACACTTCGCAGGTAATGTTCTTGTAAGTATTATTTCCTTTATCGATTTACTCTGTATTTTTTTGTTTTAGTTTATCCCTTTGCGGGGGTGTTGAATTCCTTTACTCAATTTCAAGTTTCACGATCCGGATGTTGTTTATGTATGGCAATTGCGGAGGAAGAGTGCCACGCTGCTAGGCTAAGTGACCGACCAGTCCCACGGATGTTGAATTCCTTTACTCTGTATTTATTTGGTTAGACTTAGATATGGCTTCTTAATGTAATTAATATTATTGTTATGTATATATTATGGATGATCAGTGCTTGCTGGAATTCCTTGTGTAAGTGGTAGTTGGATGATGGATGTTTGGCTGTAACCTAGATGCTATGTTTTTTTATGCTTCTCTTGTGTCTCGCATATGATACTTGATTTCTTCCTTGGCAGAAGCATGTTCCTATATTCTATGTTATTAGATATTAGTGTTGGCACCTGAGAACTTAGCATCGGTTTGAATATACTTATATAGAAAAATCGATCATATTTTATTTTTGTTTGGTATTCTTTTATACTCTTATGGGATAACCTCTACTAAGATTTGTCAATATTGAAGGTCTGTTATTGACTCTTTGGACGGCATTACACATAAATTATAGAATATAGTTTGTTTCTTAATTAATAAAGAAAATGTGATTATGGATAAAAAAATTAAGGGAGGGGGATTGTTTCAAATATGAAGCCAGCTTACCATTCCATTATCATATCACATATAAGACAAAATCTTACAACAAATTAAAAAATATAATAGAATAAGAGGAGTCTTATAAAGCATATGTAAGCATTTTGAGATAAACTCTAAGTAACAAAATGGTCAAAATATATCAAAATGATTCCTATAGAACTAATAATCCCTAAGGTATTCGAGAAAAAGATAGCTATGATATAACCCAAATTATTTTACATATAGGTTAAAACACATGTAAGCAACTAGTAAACCACTAAACATTAAGGTGTCATTGATGGGGTTAGGATAGTATATGGTATGCCTCACATGGATAAGACAAAAACTAAACAAAGTAGCATTTATGGATTATGGTCTAGAAACAAAGATAATAAAGGGTATGGGGTGGGGCTAAACTAAAGGGAAAAAATGAATTGGTAGAGAATGGTTAGAGAAAGGAAATCTAAGAGGAGAGTAAGGAGGGGATCTACTTGAAATTGAAATCTTGAAAAAGTATAGTTAGATTAGGTTATGTAGCTCTTTGATAACTAACCTAGGAAATATAGAAAATAAAACAAGACTTAACTCTAAAATGTACAAGTACAACTCACGCCAACTTTTATTTTTAATTTTAGGCAAGTTAACATTGCAAGTTGTTGCATGGGTTAAATTTGATAATATTTTATTCTTGAGGTTGCTTCAAATTGTATTTTTTTTATTCTAGTAGGTCATGGAACATGAACAAGAATCTAATTGTGCTTCTTCAAAGTTTTCATGGTCTAAGGGCACTCATGTTGGTTCATTTTAGCATGCTACATTACGTGTGGATGATTTGGATGTAAACATGGAGGATGTTCAAAATTAGAACAATGAGGGGCACCTAAGTGATAAGGAAGTAGATCAAGAACTTGATTCTACTATTTATACACAAAAAACTAGGAAGTGCGCTTCAGTGGTATGGGATTTCTTTGATAGAATTGAAGTTAATGGTATGGGCAAGGCAAAATGTTGTCACTGTAAGGCTATTTTAACTTGTGCAACTACCGGTGGAACCTCAAATCTTAAAAAGCATGTAGATAATAGTTGCCTTAGAAGGCATTTGAGGCTTGGGTCAATAGGGGTCAAGCAACAAAAATTGAGTATAAAGACTCAATCCGATGGCTCAGCAAGTTTAGATATAAAGCAGAATAATGATACGCCCTTTGATCAAGAAATTTCAAGGAGGGAAGTAGTAAACATGGTGGTGATGCACGAGTATCCACTGTCGATTATTGACCATATTGGATTTAGTAGATTTGTACAAAGCCTCAATTCTTCCTTCAAGATGATTTCAAGGAATACTTTGAAGAATGATGTGATGAAGTTGTATGAAAGTGAAAGACAAAATCTAAAGGATTTGTTGGATCATAATCAAAGTCGAGTTGCAATCACCACTGACATGTGGACTGCATCCAACCAAAAAAAGGGATACATGGTTGTGACATCACACTTTATTGATGAAGATTGGAATTTGTGAAGTATAACTTTGAGGTAACTATTTAATTATTATCGTTATATTTTATTAGCTTGATTAAGTATAATTTTGTAATGATTGTTTCATTATTATTTTAAAGGTTTTCGTTTGTCCCATGTCCATATACAAAAGTCATTATCTCCAAGGTTTTATTAGATTGTGTGTCCCAATTTGGTCTTGAAAGTAAAATCTCTTTGGTATTGGTTGATAATTGTAGTACTAATGATGCAATGATGGGAATTTTGTTGAGAAAATTTGAGAAAAAGTCTCTTATACTTGGTGGAGCAATATTACATATGAGGTGTAGTGCTCACATTCTGAACTTGATAGTTAATGATAAATTAAATGTGAACAAGATGGGGATTAAAAATATTCCAGATTGTATCTCATTTTGGACTTTAACTCCTAAAAGGATTGAAAAGTTTGAGGATTCATGTCAATATTTGAAGGTCAATACTTCTAAAATGTTCTTGATTGTAAAATTAGATGGAATTCTACTTATCTGATGCTCCAGAGTGCTTTTCCCTATAAAGATGTGTTTAAAAGGTTGAAGCATTTATATGGTAGACTTAAGTTTGTAGTTCCTAGTGATGATGATTGGGATTTGGCTCATGTTGTATGTGAGAAGTTGGAACTTTTTTACAAGATTACCTTAGTTTTCTCTAGAAGAAATTACCCTACCGCAAAAAAAAAATTCAAAAAGTATGCATGATTATAATTGCTTTGATAAGTTGGCTACAAAGTGATGTTGAGGTCATTAGTTCTATGGCATCAAAGATGATTGAAAAGTTTGACAAATATTGGCGTGAAATTGATGGAATATTGGCTATTGCTAGTATCTTGGATCCTAGAAACAAAATGAATTGTGTTGAATACTATTTTAGGAGATTATATAATGATGAGGCTCATAATGAATTAGATAGGTTTAGAAACATATTTGATGCTCTCTTGGTTGAATATCAGAAAAAAGTTGATGATTATTCTAGCGACCTTGGTGGTTCTTCTAAAACTCCATTGAAAAATTCTCTAAAGCGGGTATCACCTCAAACTTCTGTTGATGATGAGGAATATGAATTTGCTTTAGTTAAGAAAAGTAAGTGTGAGGTGTCAGTTAGATCATTACTTGGAAAGTGATACATTGCCTGAAAGTGATCGTTTTGATATCCTTAATTTTTGGAAGAACGACCTCAAGTATCCAATTCTATAAAAGATTGCTAGGGATATTCTTGCTATTTCCATTTCTACTGTTACTTCATAAAGTGTTTTTAGCATAGGAGGATGGGTTGTAAGTCCCCATCGTTTGAGACTTCATGAAAAAACTGTAGAGTCATTGATGTGTTTACAAAGTTCGATGGTAGAAGACATTAAAGGTATTTTAATCTCTCTTCAATCATAACTTATTGTATATTTTATTTTATATGATATAATTTATTATTTATTTGTTTAATATTCTGTAAAGGTACATTGGAGAATCCATATGCATGTGCTAAAATGATAGAAGATTCGGACACTAAGGATGGAGTAGATGTAATTGATGTTTGTGATATGGTACATAATTATTTAATTTTAGTTTAATATTATTATTGTATAAAATTTCACTGATTAAAATTAATATTTATAATCTTATAAATTTTTAGGATATTGACAATGAAGAGGATGATTGATGTCAACTTACCGATAAATCAATGGTCAAGGAGGCAAGGATATATCCTACAAGCTGCAAGCCTGCAACCCTACTATTGTGTTGATTGAACAATTATTTTTACTTGATTTTCAGTTTGTTGTCGTTTGTATAATTACATTATGTCATTGTACTATTTGTATTTGTGAGCAATGATGTACTAGTTACTATTAGTATGTCATTGACTTATTGATTGATGTTTAAATTATCTTGAAATGGATTTGTGTGGATGGTCCGATATCTGATGTTCAAGACTTGTAGTTGTAGAATTGTAGTATAAGTGCATAAAACAGGTGGTTATGTTTCATTTTAGCTTTTGATTTTACGGGTTTAGTAGGTGGTTGTGTTTAAATATTTTTTTTATATTTAAACATGATAGTTTAGTAGGTGTACAATAGACTTAATATTTATATCATGAATTAATAGATTTTTTAGACATAAAATGACTAGACCCTTTTAGGACCCAATTACCCGACGGACCCACCGGGTCTGGATTTGGGTTTGAAATTTTGAGACCCGTTGGGTCTGGACCAGGTCTGGATCTTCTAAAATAAACGGGTCTCGGTCTAGATCTTGTTGGACTCGACCTAGACCGGACCCATTGCCATCTCTACTTCGATTAAATATTATCATACTCATCATATCTTTTCTCCATTTTAAATTTCAGTGGTCAATTATCGCATAAACCACCATCTTCTATTAAGCATGTGCCAACTTGTTTAGCATATGCATCACCAACTATCCATATTATTTCCATCAATCAACTCCTTAACCTTAACTTTCTTCTTCCCTCTCCTTTATCCTTATTCTTCCTCGATATTCCCTATTTTTAGCATCCACACCACTGATCACCATCCAAGCCACTACTAGTTGTCGTATAACAGGTGGACCAACCATCGCCACCGACTGCTGTCTCTTTTTCCTTCTCTTTCCCCTCGATTATTGTAAAGTTTCAAAGTGCATGGCTCGTGCATGACCTACTGCACGGTCGTACAAACACTCAGATACCTGCTACATAGCCGTGCAACCTTTGCACCATCTGACCGTGCAACATTTTTACTCTCCGCTTAATTCTGCACGGCCGTGCAACTTTTACATTGCCTGGCCAAGAATTTTATTTTCTCTCGACCTTTTATGCTCTAGTGTTGCAAGGTCATGCAACTTGTGCACCGTCTGCCAATGCAACTTCCCATATCAGCCATGCAACCCTATTTTCACCCCAAATCTTCTCCAAACACCACCAAAATTTAACCATAGCTCCACTACACATATTTATACACTTTCGTACAATTCAAGTTCCTATTCGACTTCGGTAAATTCTATTTTTACCCTTCTCTACCATAATCTTCATCTTGATTTTTAACCTCCGATCCTAATGTAACACCCCAAAATTTACACATTTTTTTTTTAAAAAAAAAGCAATAGTCATAAATTAAAACCGTAAATTTTGAGGATGTTACCGCCACAGTTAGTACCAGACCAGTTCACTTCTATGGTTCTGGTACCAAGTACTAAGGCTAAGAAAACACTATCAGTAATACCATACCAATTCAATTTTATAAAAAAACGGAAATCAGAGTACGCGCAAGTCTTATATAATTCGAAATACCAACTATTGTTTTTCAAATCATAATTAAACAACATTAATAAAGTTGTTTCTGCAACTTAAACATAATAAAAATAACACAATTCATAAATTAAAAAGAAAACGGCCACGTCTCTCTAGAAATTGATCCAGCCCAGCTATCACTCTGCCCCTCTTGATGTCCCGCAGACATCAATAGCATCAAAGTAGGTGTCTCCTACCTGCAACAAATTAGATGGATCTTTTACTCGTGGGAATGAGCAGCACCCATGAAATGGGTGATCACTACACTACGTACTGAGTAAAGTAACCGAGTACTAAGGCCGGCATATAACACATTAATTCATGTAGGATAAATGATCAACATACATTTACAAACCCACACATATGATACATAGAAGCATAAAATGAAATCCATAATTTATAATCAACAATCCACACACGAGGCCCAAAAAGATCCAAATTAATCATTTAATCTTTCTTTTATCAAAATTCGATACACACCATGCTCTTTATTAAATCCATACAAGTACGGGAACCCCACTATTTTTGCCGGTGGATCGGTCTCCAGGGCACTTTGGCTCCTGGCCACTATTATAGCCGATGGATCGGTCACTTAGGGTACATGCCCTACCACTATTATATGTCGGTGGATCGGTCTGGCCCCTTCTCGCACGGTGTTCCACTGTAAGTAATTAGTATCTTCTCATATCTTCACCACATATAAGGCTTGATTTGTTGAGCTCGGGATCCCCCACTATTTTAGCCGGTGGATCGGTCACTAGGGTAACATACCCTACCACTATTAAGTCGGTGGATCGGTCTCCCGGCTACCGGAGTACCTGGCCACTATTATGCCGGTGGATTGGTCTGGGCCCAGCTCAACATCTTCTACTTTACGTATTTAATAAGTTAGGTATCTTATTCAGATGTTCATTTCAAGACATGCAAATTAGGTTTCTACCATGCTTACTCCTTAACTTAGGTTAACCACTTCAACCCTAGTTAATCATCCCATCATACTTAATCATGACATACCCTAATATTTCTACAAACCCTAGCTACCATGCAAACCCTAACTCCACGTACCACACTTCCATGCAAACCCTAGCTCCCATGAAACCCTAACTCCACGTAGACACATTTTCATGCAAACCCTAATCCACATGCAAACCCTAGCTTCACGTAGACCACACTTCTATGCCACCCCAATTCATATCCAAACCCTAGCTCCACGTATATCACACTCATATGCAAACCCTAGCTCCACATATACCATACTTCCATGCAAACCTTAATTCATATGCAAACCCTAGCTCCACTTATACCACACCTCCATGCAAACCCTAATTCATATGCAAACCCTAGCTCCACATATACCACACTTCCATGCAAACCCTAATTCATATGCAAACCCTAGCTCCACATATACCACACTTCCATGCAAACCCTAGCTCCACATATACCACACTTCCATACAAACCCTAATTCATATGCAAACCCTAGCTCCACATAGACATGCTTCCATACAAAGCCTAACATCATTCCATTTCATGCAAAGCCCTAACACCACATTGTTACACTCCCCATCATTATTTACAACCATAATATACATGTCTTAGGGCCATATCATACAATAATAATAACATAAACATACACATAATCTCCATGTCATGATTTATTCATACCAACATATTTCAACTCTATAATCATACCACATACGAAATAATTAATAATAATAAACATAGAATACAAGGAATATGAAGCACATAATGCATATAAACACACAATGGCCTTAGTAAACCCTTACCTAAAATGACATAGGTCTTGGTACATGCTCCTATTCCACTTGATGGGTTTAAATGGGTTCACCTATTATATAAAAGTATATTAGAATTAGGCTCCCTTATAAATTTTTATTATTCTCTAACTTATTCTAAGATTTGGTTTTTAATTAAAACAATACTACACAATAATTAACTATACAAAATATTACTTAAAAATACAAATAAATTATTATTTTCAATCGAAAGGGTGGTGATATAAGGGTTTCTAACCTTCACCAAACTAGTAATAATAATAATAATAATAAAAGCAAAAACATTATTAATAATATTGATATTATTAATACCATAATTCTTAAAACTACAAGGTGGCTTTCAAAACCACTCCATTTAATAATATTATTATTCAAAAATGTAATAACGATATTAATATTATACATATACTTATAATATAAAAGTTAATAAAGATAATAATAATAATAATAATAATAATAATAATAATAATATAATTAGTAATAATGTTAAAAATGTTAATAATAGTAATAAAAAGCAAAGGTGCGAGATTTAATTAAATTTTTAGTTTTCTACCCCTCTTGGAATAATTAAAATATTAAATAAATAATTATACTAATAATAATATTATTAATATTATTATTAATAATAATAGTAAACATGTAATAATCCCATTAAATAACCAAAATTCGAGAATAATAATTTATATAACTCAAGAATAATTTCAAACCTGTCAACAAAATTTAGCAATTAGGATTCATTTGATAACAACAACAACAACAACAACAATAATAATAATAATAATAATAATAATCAAATTAACATTAAAAATTAGGATAAAAGCAGGATAATTATCAATAAATTGAAAGGAAGTGTTTAAAAGGTCTAGGGTTTCACCTTGAGTCGGAGGGGATGGGTGGCACTGGCGGTGGTGCCCAGAGGTGGCCGGAAAAGTGATCTAAGAGGGGTGAAAATGAAGAAAAAGAGGTAAGGGGGAAGGAGAAAAAATAGAATAAATGTATGGGTCGGTGGAGGAGACTTAGCAGGAGATATTGGTTGGTTTAGAGGGTGGCAGAAGTGGCAGATGTGGTGGTGGACGGTGGTTTAAGGTTTTGGGGTAGAAATTTCTAGCAAGAGAACTAGCAAACTTTGCACGGTTATTGAGGCATGTGCAAGGAGTACAGACTTAAAGTCAAAACAAGTTACGAAAATACTATCGTTAAAATAAAGTCTTATAAGAGAATAACATAAAGTATCACGTGAAGTTCAAATAAAATAAAGGAATGAAAATTCTAAAGATTACACAATCCTAACAACACAACTAATACATTATATGCACGAATTATTATTTTTTTCACAGTAAGTTATCTCTATAACATCACGCATAAAAATGAAGTTAGCACTTGGTTCAATGGCCCAAAACACTTCACTAACAATCTCTCTAATCTACGCTATAACTATGATAGTCTAGACACTTAAATACGAAAATGCTACTACTATAGCAACTATAGCATTCAAAGTCCAAAATTTTTATTTATCTATTGATTCATTAATAGTTCTCCTCATACAAGACAAAACTTAATACATTATCATTCACCGACAACTAGAAAAGAAAATATGCATATTTCACAAGGAAGGATTTTCATACACTATAGTTCAAATTACTAACACAAAATACAGAACCAAAATAACATGTAAATAGGTACTAATTATCAAATATTAAAATATAAACACAAAATGAAAGTCATATGACATCATTAAGATTACTAGGGTAAATTAGGCACCCTACACCCTGATTATAAAAACAAAACACCTCTATCTAAACCTCAACCTTATCATTATCACAATTCTAGATTTCTCCTAAGTCAAAAGGACACATCTATTTAAACATCACCATCAGGATTACAACCCTCAATTTCTTATAACTCCAAAAATTAAAACAACTCAATAAAAATATTACAATTTATATAATATCATATTGCATCCGGTAAGATACACCTTACGATTATCAATCCACCAAACTTGTGGGACTAGGGTTAACCTAGTAGGGTTACTACCCCCTTAAGAGCAAACTAATTACGAAGCTATAATGATTACAACACAAAAAAATTCAAAGTTAACACAAGTCAAGCATGTAAGATAATAAGTGACCATAGACAAGGACATAATTACAACAAAAAATCAAAATGCCACTTACACTACCCAAGCACACTATCCTCACAAGCTAGTCCAGATTTAAAATTTACTTAAAAGAAGGTAAATACATTTTCGATTAAAATATTTAGGATCGTGAGAATCGAATTTCTAACATAAACTTGTTTCTCAACAAGCAAAAGCTTTGATACCAACTTGTAACACCCCCAAAATTCACTCCTGAATTTTTTTTTTGAAAGAATAAAGCGGAAGCTAGAAGAGAATTTGGGGAATGTTACCGCCACATCTAACACAATATAATTGTCCACCATCTATCTCATGCTAGATGTATGGCTAAAACATGTCGAATAAAATTCCAAATAACGCCTATGTATTGTGGATAAACTCCCACAAGGAAATATCCACAGGCAGATGGCAAGTGAATATATTCAATAAATAAAATCATCACTTAATCAATCAGTGGAACCTGTGAAATAAATCCAAATTTTAAAAGCTTATCAAAGTACGAGAAATTGAAAGTTAATTACAATACCCTTGAAATTTTAAGTACAACACTTGTAACTTCCAAAGATGAATATAGTTAAACAAGATAAAACCTGATAGATTAAATTCCGGATTGCCTACTCTCTCAAGTCAAGCCTTCCACTTCAAAACAGTATCCGATCTTAAACCTGCAAAAGAGATCGGCTCCCCACCATCAGTGGATCATCACAGGACCCATTAAACCAAGGTAGTATCAGTTCAGGTCCAATACTGAGTAAATCCCACTACCCTATCTTATGGGAGAGGCGTAAACTATAACATCAAGTGCAAATTGATTCATGGTACATTACATTGATACAATATTATGCATACTCAATACCCACATCATAAGTCCTAGCATACACATATAATAACACGCGAAACATATGTAACATCTTATTTAGACATGTAAGTGTGGTATTACCGAAATATAAAGTAGCTCATGCGCCTCAGGTAGGAATAATCCATATTATTGAAAACTCATTACATGGCCACAATTACATAAGCAACATGTAGTAATATAGATAATGAAGGCCGGCTATGGTCCAGGTAGACTCATTCTTTAGATCTCGGGTAAATATAGTCGATTCACATCATAGTCTTAATCAATTTATGTGAGTGCGGGAACCTCACTATTATAGCTGGTGGAACGGTCACGAGGGTCATGCCTTGCCACTATTTTAATCGGTGGACCCTTCATGAGGGTAACATACCCTGCCACTATTATTTGCCGGTGGACCGGTCTGGCCCCGACTCACATGATGTTCCACTATATTTACTTTGTGTCTTTCCCATGTCTTATCGTTATTATGTTCGGTTTGTTGAGCATGGAATCCCCCACTATAATAGCCGGTGGAACGGTCACGAGGGCACATGCCCTGCCACTATTATAGCCAGTGGACCGGTCACGAGGGTAACATACCCTACCACTATTATTCGCCGGTGCACTGGTATGGGTCCTGCTCAACATCTTCCTCTTTAAGTGATTAGTGTCTTAACGTTTCTTATTTGAAAGAATTTTACCCTAAACATGCATGTCCTAAAAGGACACATGACATCCATCTTAACTTGCAGCATACCCATATTAGCAAATACCAGACAAGAACACGAGAACATACCTCGGTTTCAAACTACGCTACACAATAAAAACAGATAACGTATAGGACACAACATATAAATCATTACAAGGCATCCAGGGCAAGTAAAACACGTAACTCACAGGCGGCCTTAGTCACATCCTTACGAAACACCCATAAGTGGAGGTAAGTAGAGACTTACCTAAATCCGAAGATAGCTAAGCGAGATAAGATCACTAGCTCGAGGATCCGCAATAAAGCTTTCCTAGATCGCGTGATAGAAATCGAAAACTAAGTTAGAAACTATCCTATCGATCAATAATTCAATTATTATAAATAAATCGACACAAATAGACACAAATAATTTTTCTTGGAAAACATGGCCAAAACCTAGGACCCAAGAGCATAGCTCTATTAAGATTTAAGATTTAAAATAAATCAAAATGGATTAATACATATATCACTTGGGACATTTTAAATTAATTTGGAAAGCCCGAGAAAGAATAATCGATTATAACTTAATTTATTGAAAATAACTTATTCATTAGGTTTTACAACTAAATAGGTAAATTGACCATTTGCATAGAACCAAATCCAAAACAATTAGATTAAAACATAACTTAAATGATTTAATACCCAAAGACAGAAATTGATTAGATAAAAGACGCATATTAAGAATCAATTTTATAAAACCATCCCTGAAGACTAGGGTTTTTAATGTATAAACTACGAATCGACCAATTCAGTTCGATTACCTAAAATTGATAGTTTTAAACACAATTAAACTAATTTTAGATAAATCTATATAATTAATTTCAACAAAAAAAATATTCCTAGTAGCCAATTTAAGACTATCCATTTTCAAAATTAGGGTTTTTAAGCCCACAACACAAACTCCGGTAATTCTAATTAATTAATTCAAATTAAAGGTATTAGAATGCATTTAATACCATTTCAACTATTTCTATAAATTCAATTCTAGAAAAACAACAATACAAATGTTTGATTTCATAATTTCACTTGAAATTTAGGGTTTTAGGCCCGAAAATACAATTCGGTAAAATTCTATAAATTTAATCAAATTGAATGTTTAGAAATGAAATTAAACACATTTTATAACATATAAAATAATCAATTGATCAAAACCAAAAAAAAAAAAAATACCCAATTTAGCACAATTAGGGTTTTTGAGCCCGGAACGCAAATCCAATCAATTCTTGCTAAAATATATAAATTGGCGATTCGAAAATGTAATTAAATATATTCTAATATAAATTGTATAGTCAATTGAATAAAACAACCCAATTACACAATCCAATTTGAACCCGCAAGAGTTTTGACCTAAAAATCCAATTCCAATTAGTTTCGCACAATTTTCCCAAATCAATGCTTCTAATATGAAATTAAATATATTTCAAACGATATTGTAAAATCAATTGAGTGAAACAACTCAATTACGTGACCCAATTTCATCACACACGAATTTTGATCTAGAAATCAAATTCCGATAAATTCTGCATAAATTTCTTAAATTGACAGTTTCGACATGAAATTAGATATATTTTAAAACATATTGTATAATCAATTTATTAAAAATAGCTAAAACGGGTGAACCCAAAAAAATTTGGGCATAACCCGGCCAAAAATCCAATTTTCCAAAATTCAAACATAACCATACAATTAACCTATCTAAATCATTCTCGAAGCACATATATACATAACCAAATAGTTAATTTATCTTATCACAAGCTAAATCACACTTAATTAAATCAAATCAATGTTAGGGTTTTTCATAAAATTATACCAAAAGAAAATCAACGAATCAGGACAAGGGAAGGCCGTAGAAGCTTTGTCATGGGACGGGGGTGTCTCGCTAGTGACCGGGCGGTGGCGCGAGCTGTGTGGCTTGTCCCTGCTACGGTCATTTGCTGCTCCTCCTCTTGCGCTGCTTCGATGGCTGTCGTTGCGCTGCTTTGGTGGCTGTTGTTGTGGCGTCTCCAATGGCGGTCAACCGATGGGGTGGTTGGAGCAGGGAGGAGTTGGGGAGAAGGAGGCTGGGGGTTGCATAGGTTGGGAGTAGGGGACTACCGGGAAAGAGAAAAGAAGAGAAAGAGAAGCAGGGAAAAAGGAAAAGGAAGCGAGAGGGGGTCGAGGGCACCGGCTGGGTTGCATTTTTTTATTTACAAATACACATATAAAATAAAATAATAAATGTTTAAAAATTAATATTGGAATATTATATCTAAAATTTATTAAATGAAAATTATTTCATAAGGTTCCGAAATATTAAAATCGATATACGAGCTATATAAATAATATCAGGAATGTTTTTGGAAAATTTACCAACAAACGTAAAAATTTATATTACTTATAGAAATACATTATAAGACCTTGAAATAATATTTAAAAATATATAATAAAATATTTAAGTCAAATTCTAATGAACCGAGACTAATTTAAATAATTTCAGAAATTGATTTTCCATAAATCAAAAAGCATAAAACAAAAGAAAATTAATTTCGGAAAGAAATTTATAAATAATTTCTAAAAAACCCTCTTTAGTTTAAAACTTCCCGAAAATATTAACGATTACCGAAAACGAATAAATTTAAAGTCGAAAATCTTTTCTATAGATAAAATTATTAAAATATATTTAACTATTTAAATAGAAATTCTATAATGTAAATAATATATTTTGTTAAAGAAATATAGCCCCAAAATAAAGTCGAAATCACACGACAAAGTTATAATAAAAAAATAAATCTAAAATATTAAAAATCAAAACACGATAAGGAAAGGGAATACATATTTTTAACCAAAAATCGAAATCATAAGAATATAATAAAATTATTGTCGTGAACGAATTTATCTAGAATGGTTCGCAACAACAACGATTAATAAAATTCAATTATGAATTCGAAATTGTTGATAAATCCATAAAACGAATCAAAATTAAAATAAATAATTGTTTACATCAAATTACGCTAATGAAATCATTAAACTTAATAAATTTAGATTTTAAAAATATGGTGTATTACACAACAGGCCCAATTCGGGGAAGAAAAAGAAAAAGAAAAAGAAAAGAAGAAGAAGAAGAAGGAAAAGAAAGAAAATGAAAGAAAAAGGAAGAAAGAAAAAGGGAAAAAGGAAAAGAGAAATAATTAGGTTAGGGCCAATTAAATAAATTTGAATATTTAGGATATTTAAAAATAATAATATTTAAAATCCTTTTTAACCAAAAATAGGATTTTTTGAAGGATTTTTCTTAAATTCCATTTTAATTATCAAAGTACTCTATTTTTCTCAAATTAATTTATTTATAAAATTTATATTAATTTGAAAATATTTTGTTTATCTTAATTTGAATAGAATAATTTATTTAAATAAATTGTGTAATTAATGTCAAATTAAAATCTTTAATTAGATAATGTACCCAAATTTCCTTTACTTAACATTTTATAAAATTTCTTATTAATTTTCCCTGCTAAATTTCCTTTTTATTTTAGCAAAAATAATTTATTAAATTAAATTTTCAAATAAAAACTTATTTAAATATAATCTTGAAAATTAGAAAATTTTGGGGCATTTCACCTAATCATATTTTATCTTGTTTCATAGGTGACTTTTTTGGTGATCTTGGAGGAGGTATAGGATTTACGTGCATAGAGCTTGGTGTCCTTGTCGGTAAGGATACATGTCATAACTAAGGTCTTTTGTGCTCTATGTATTGTCCTTATAATGTTGATGTATACTTTTGTGTTGAATATGTTGTATTGAATATTATGGAAATGCTATGAGATGATGTTCTTAGGAGTAATGAAATTATGTAAGCACATGTTTGGATATAATATTGGTTGCAAAATATCTATGGAAAACTAAGGATATGTAATTTGGATAATAATTGGAAATGTATATGCTTTGGGTTTTATAAAGCTTTGGGAGAATACGATTGTCTTGCCTACCCTAAGGGTATTATGATCATTTGTGGATAAATATATGGTCGTACTTATGTGTTTAATTATATGTCTTGAGTTTGGCATGATAATATACAATCAACTCTAAATAAGATATTAATCATGTAAAGTGAAAGATCACTTGAGTCGGGCCAAGGTATTTGTACGGCTCCATTGTAATCCCCCAAAAATTTAAAAGCCTATAATTTAATAAAATAAATTTTATTTGGGATAAATTAGCATTCAAATATATTTAATTTAATTATTTTATAGATTTTTGAATATACAAGATTGGATATAAATATTTAATAATTAAAATAAATATTTTGTTATTTTATCATACCCTTTTTATTTAAATAATTTTTCAAACCATTATTTTACTTAAATTATCCTTTTTAAACCCTTATACTTTAATTATATTAAATTGAATTATTAGATAAATTTATTACCCATAAATATTGCATTTTATTATTTTATAAATTAAATTATTTTTAATTGCCCCTTTTCCCCTTTTCTTTTCTCTTTCCTTTTTCTTTTTTCCTTCTCCTTTTCTCCATTTTCTCTTTTATTTCTTTGTCCTTTTCTTTCCTTGGGCCGCCAGTCAGCCTACCATGCCTCCCTTCCTGTGCATTGGGCCTCTGGCCCATCTCTCTTCCTCTCCCCCTCTCCTTCTCCCTCATGCATCGCCGGCCTACCTCCCTCCTTCTTTTCTTTTCTTTCTTCCTCGACCAGGTCGGCCCGCTCCTTCTTTCCTTTTGGCTAGCCTGCTCGCCCAACACACCCAGCTCCCCCTTCCCCTTTATTCTTCTTCTTTCTTTCTTCTTCCTCTTTCCGCGGCGATAATCTCGACCCCCGCCATCTCTACCTATAACTCCCTCTCCCCCATTAACCTCCCCTATCTCCCTTTCTCTCCCTCTCGTCGTTTTCCTGCCATACCGGCCCCACCATCTCTCCCTCTCCCTCTCCTTGCCATTGCCATACCTTCCTTCTCCCGCTCCCTAGAACCACCATTCCTCTACCACCCTAACGTCACCCCTCGAGCTCCCTATTCCCCCTTCTCTTCCTCTTCTATTTCTTCCTCCTTCCCTGCCCGTTCTGCATTTTTTTCCCGAACTCCCCATGCTACCCAACCCTCTCTTTTCTTTCCATTCTTCTCCTTCCCTCACCGTCTTTGTTTTTTCTTCGCCACCCAGCCTCGTCGCTGCCGCCGCCTCAACAACCACCTACACCATCCCCTTCCACCTTCTACCTCATCCTTGAATCATCCCAACACCCATTGATCCACCCTGAAGCCTCCTTCTTCCTCCTCTCTTCTTTTTCTCTTCTTTCCCTTCCTTCTCGGCAGCCACTCTACACCGCCATATGTCGCCTCTGTTCCGCCGCCTATTCCGCCACCTAAGCCACCACATTACTCCCTGCACCCCCTCTACCACCCCAAATCATCCTTTGGCTAAAACCACCACCTGCAGGCCCTTGTTTTTCCCCTCCCTTTTCCTTCCTTCTCAGCCTTCCATTTTGACCCCTCCTCGGCCGCCACCTTCGCAGCCTCGCTGCTGCCACCTCTGCCGCCCTTAGCCACCCTCAACCCATCCCCGACCACCTCCTACAACCCCTCTCCACCTCTGCATCCTTCCATTTCCTTAAATCTTCCCCCACATGCCTTTTTTCTTAGCCCTAAAACCCCAACCCGAAAATGCCCATTTTTCCCTATTTTCACCACCTTCGAGCCCCCTATTTTTCCTTTCTTTGCAGGCAGCTCATATTGCATAAGCAGGATGAGTTGCTACCCTTCTTGATTTATTTGGGTAAAAATTTTAAGTTATAATAATATTTTAAGTTAATTATTTTATTAATTAAGTGTTATAAAGCCTTATACTTTGGTTTTTATTATTTCTAATGTAATAAGTCTTGATATTATTTCTAGGTATTGGTTTTGATAATAAAAGCTTGAACCTTTAACCGAAATACCAGTAAGGTTTATTTTTGCGGGAATCAAGGTAATTGTTAAATCCCACTTAAATGTATGGATTAACGTATGTTAGCACATTAGGATTTTTATTATGTTATTATGCTTAATATATGTGGGTTAATATCATATGCGTAGTTTATGGTGATGTTTGATATAAAGAACCATGTAGGTTATATTTTATGTATGGAAATATTATTTAGGGTAAGAGTTTGGTGGTTAATGAAAATGCTAAGTATTATCCATGTTGTATTATGGTATTGTGATCTTTATTGCATGATTAATATTTTGTGAGTCTTAGGGGTATTTTAGTAATATATCTTGTACAATAATATGGCATAATATATATATGGGTGTTAATAAGTATTGTATTAACTATAAGGGTTGTGGATGAGGTGTTAATATTAATATTTTATGTAGTATTAATAATAATTTGATATAAGTGGTGTACTAAGGGGCAAAATAGTAACTTTAAATTAAAAAGGGTATTGTGGTAATTTTGGAGGCAAGGGCAAAGTGGTAATTGGGTAATTAAAGCGTAAAATGGTAATTTTGGAATTAATGGATAAATTGGTAATTTTGGAAGTAAAGTGAGTAAAATGGTAATTTTGTAATCAAAGGGTAAAATGGTAATTTTGTAATAAAAGGGTAAAATGGTAATTTTGTAAATAAAAGGGTAAAAGTGGAAATTGGAAAGGAGTAACTTGGTAATTATAATAATTGAGAAGGGTAAAATAATAATTTAAATAACGAAAGGGTAATTTGATAATTTAATAATGGAGAAGGGTAAAATGGTAAATATGATAAGTGTGAGGGGCAATTCGGTAATTTAACCAACTAAAGGTGTCATTTGGTAATTAGGATTTTGAATAGGGTTAATTTGGTAATTTTGTAACTAAAGGGAAATTTGTTAATTATAATAAAGGAAATGGATAAATTGCTAATCTAACCAACCAAATGGGAAATATATTAAGTGTAACAATTACCAAGGGTGATTAGTGGCCTGATAAGGGTAGGAGATAGCTCAGTAACCTAAACCGAGTAAGGATGTAGCTAAGATCGAATGTGTACTATGTGTCTTGCATGCCTTGGATGTCCTATATAATTATATGTCGTGTTTTATATGTTATTGTCTTAACTGTTTCATATGTGGCGTGGCTTGGAACCGAGATGTGTTCATGTGCCCTCTTTGGTATATGATAATATGGATATGTTGTAAGTTATGATGTGATGTAATGTGCCCCTTTAGGACATGCATGCTAGGATAATTAATGTGGTAATGTGGGATGGAGGCATGAAAAAGAGAAATGGGAGAGAAAGATAACCAAGGGGAAGTAAGTTGGCTAATGTAGATATGGGACGAACTAGGGTTTGCATGGGATGGTTAGAGTCCTCATGGGGTAAGACTTTACGTATGGAAAGTTGCCTCGGGGTGTGAGGAAGGTAATAGAAGTGTTGTTTGGGTGTCTGGGGATTTTGAGCGAAAAATAGTACGTGGGACAGTATAAGGGTGCGTAGGAGACTAATCTAGGGTTTAGGAGGAAACCCTAATGTGAGAAGGTAGAAAAGAAAAAGAAAATAATAAAAATAAACGAGAATGAGTGGGGCAGAAAGTGAGGGTTAGATCTAAGGGTCGTGACGTGTAGGGTTTTGAAATAGACGGGATGTGTACGACAGAGAAGGATGGGCCACATAGGCCCGAGTTAGGGTTTTTTGGAGAAATCTGAGTTAGGAGGTGCAGAAGTCTCAAGATATGGGTCATACCCTCTTGGTAGGATAAGTGTGGATATAGTTAGTCATGCATGTCAAGGGTGAAATACTTTCAAATAAGATACGTTTAAGACACTAATCACTTAAAGAGGAAGTTGTTGAGTCAGACCCAGACCGGTCCATCGGCGAATAATAGTGGCTAGGGCCAAGGTGCCTTACATGACTGGTCCACCAGCGAATAATAGTGTCAAGGCATGTACCCTTGTGACCGTTCCACTTGCTATAATAGTGGGAGACTCCATGCTCAACAAACCAAACGTAAAAACGATAAGACACGGGGAAGATAATAATTACTTATAGTGGAACACCTTGTGAGTCGGGGTCAGACCGGTCCACCAGTGAATAATAGTGGCAAGGTATGTTACCCTCGCGACCGTTCCACCGCTAAAATAGTGGCAGGGCATGTACCCTCGTGGCTGTTCCACCGGCACTCACACATACATTTATAATCTGAGATGATTGACTAATGATGTACTAATGGCCTTAAGGCCCTAAAAGTATCGATTATTCATTATGGCCTATTAACATTTGGTTGACTTGTTAAGTATGAGAATGGAAATAAGTGAATGTTACGTATACACCATTGATATCAGATTGAACTGTTGAATATGCGAATGTATGGACATGAATGTTATATTTACACGTGTCGTTATGTATGGATTTAGTAGTATCATGTGTTATATTGCAGACCTATTTTTAAGTGTGTATTTAAAGGGTTACTCAGTACCGTAGTACTGAAGGGTTCCATTCGTGGGGCCCCTGCCTATTCAATGAGTAGAACCCTTTGTAGGTCGTATTCGGTGTTATTCAAGTGGGCCTCGGAAAAAAGCATAAGGATCTATCCGGAACTATTAGGGTTTTACTCTGTCTCCTTGAATTTCGCAATTTTAATGTATTCATTGTTTTGTAACCACTACTTGATGGATTATATTTACTTTCGCTACTTTGATTTAATTATTAGTCGAGTTTCTCGTAATTTGTAATTTTCTCCTTTAGCCTTAACACTTGATACTGGAATGATAGGAGTGAACCGATCTAGTACTAAGTGTGGCGGTAATATCCCCAAAGTTCACAGTTTATTAATTTGCTTCCACTAATTTTTTGTTAATTAAACAAAAAAATTCAATAGTGAATTTTGGGGGTGTTACATCCGTTCCACCATATAATAATAGTGGCTCGAGTGTATTATCCCAAAGAGGTACTCCAGTTTGTTCCAACAGATTAAGAATAGTAGGGACTCATACTCAATGTGAATGAAAATACAATTAAGAGTTAAAGTATAAATGAAAATATACTAATAATTTAAAGTGAAAGACTACGTGAGTTAAGACCAAGGTGTTGAGTCTGTTCCACTGGATAATAATAGTGGCTCAAGTGTGTTATCCCCAAGAGGTGCTTCAGACCATCCACGGGTTTAATAAATAGTGGTTCAAGAGTATGTTTACTCTGAGAGGTGTTGGCTCCGTTCTACTGGATAATAATAGTGGCTCGGATGTCTTATCCCTAAGAGGTGTTTCATACCGTTACACTAGTTTAAGAATAGTGAAGTCGCTGAACTCAACGTAAATAAAAGATTAGAATTCGGCATATCTAATTAAAGACTTGGAGTCAGTAGTTATCTAGCTTTTTCTATTTTCAAATGTATGAATTGTTAATGAGAATTCTTGTATTATGTGTAATCCTACTTTACTGTACCATTACCTTACTCAGTATGTAGCGTACTGATTATTCGTTTCATGGGTATTGCTCAATACAACGAGTAGAAAATCCAAATTTTTATATGCAGGTCAATGAGGACCGATTTGATGAATTCGCAGCTTTTGATGCTATATATGTGGAGGAGTAGTTCCTTTATATCAGGGTTGGGCATAGAGTCATGTTATCCAGTTGATAGTTTTGTCTGGATACCTTTTTAGACTCTTAGTTTCATGGGATCCCTTTTTGGTTATATTTTGATATTGTAATTAGAGTTAATCTCCAAACACTTATTTGATGTATAAAAAGTTGTCTCATCTTTTTCTAATCATGGTTTTAGTTTTCTAATCATTTTGCCTTGTGATTGATGTAAGGATGGAGGGATAAGCCAGAATTATGTCAATCACGGCGGTAACACCTAAATATTTGATTATATGCTCCTACTTAAAATAAAACTTTTCAGTAGTAAATTTAGGGGTATTACACTATAAGCTAGACATTATACTTTGTAGCTCGTATGTTGTCATCTATGATGTAGTGCTATGTTGTCAAGCATGATGAGTCATATATGGTATGAGCTTCCTATGCCTAATGTGGTTATGATAGAGCATGTATCCTAGTTATATGAAATGTGCATGAAATATGTTAGTATGAATTTTGTATTATGTTAGGATATTATGTGATAGTGACTCTATTGATGAGGTAACTTGGCTTACTCAGTACGAAGCATACTGATATGCTCATTTACTCAGTCACCTGCTTATTTCCAAGAGTAGAGGGCCATATGCAAGTTTTTGGGGATATTTAGTAATTTACCAACCTCATGTGGGGCATGGATCATAAGAGCATGGATATCCAAAGACTTTTGAGCAATCTGTGACAAACTAGAATTTAGGGCCATGTCCCATTTTTATTTCTATAATTTGATGATCATGTACTTTGACTTAATTTTTTCTCATGTATCTGAATATTGCTAATCGTTGAAATCTTATATTTAAAATCCTCTCTTTTGGTACTTATATAATATGTTTTAGCGCACTCCATATTGGTTTTGGTTGGTTTGGTTCTTAACCTTGTATCTAATATGGGATAGGAGGTTAGCGCCTATCCTATGTTAGGTGTGGTGGTAGCATTCCGTATTTTCTAAGTATATATCAGTTTTCCGCTTTCGCAAGGTTTTCAAAACAAAATTTTTTAGTAGTTAAAAATAGGGGTGTTACAATGTTATTCTTCATGAACTGTATTAGACTTGACATAGACTATGATGTGAGTTAACTAAGTAGGGATACTCACAAACCATATAGAGAACATTAGACAATACTTTGTCTTTTACTTAGATACCTTAAGGGTAGTAAGTATTCATGTTTTTATTTTTGTAAATTTCCTGATATGTTAGAAGGATTTATTTATGATAATTGGATTTTAGATAACGATGAGGTTGGTTGCACTAATGGATATGTTTTTACATTGGGAGGAGGGGTTGTGTCATGAAAGTCTGCTAAGAAGACTAGGATTGACTCGTCTATAATGTATGTTGATGTGACATTGTGGAGGAAATCAAAGGTACAGGTTTCCTTACATTGTGATTCTCATACAACTATTTATGTTGCCAAGAGCAACTTATATAATGGTAAAAAGAGACACATCTGTATAAGACACAATTATGTAAGAGAAATGTTGAGGAAGAGTTTGTTAGATTAGAGAAAAATCCGATAGATCCTTTTATGAAGTGTTTAATGAGGAGAGTTATCCTTAAATCATCAAGAGGGATGGGGCTTAAGCCTTGAGTTGAGGAAATTATGGTGGATAGCACTTATGGTTAAATGAAGCTATATAATTACTCTTTTGTACTACCATTCCATTCCTATGATATATGATAGTACTTTGATTACAGGTTGAGTTTGATCTCTTAATGAGTCCATATCCCTATTCTCGAGTGGTCCTAATGAGATGGACTTGATAAACTCACTACTTGATATAACAAAGGTTGAACATTGTAATGCTCTTAATGAATCCATAGCCTAATATGATAATGAGACACACTTGATGGATTTAACTAGGTGAGCGTGAAGGTGGGTACCTTCTATGAAAGACTAACCCTATCTTTCTAGAACACTTATGAGTACCCGAGGTGTATGTATGAACATTAGTTACACTTGTTTTTATCACGGATTTTACAGTTTTGAAGTTAAGACATGTGTTGTGGGGGTCTCAATCGAGGTTAAGGTAGTTTAAGATTACCGTAAATTCCTTAGACATTTTTGTTGCCTCACTCCACCACATATCAATTCAATTATTGTAATATTGATACTTAAGTATTATTTCTTCTTTGTCCATATTGTCTTTTGTATCTAGTTTCTCTTTCTACTTTACTTTTGGTGAGAGATTGTTGGAGCAAGGACAAAATATCAAGCTTTGCTTTTGCTACTTGTCAAAGTTTCATATTAGTAGGTAACTTTATATTTGTTCAGCTTTTATTTACCCAACTCTTTACCTTGTTTGAGAAAATTGTTTGGGTTATTTTATATAGTTTGTAGGTTGGACTATGCAACCACATGCTTGTCGTCGCTGTCCGTCTCTCCAGTTTGCATTGGATTGAAGTATAAATTTGATCGGTCTGATTTTAATTTTTGCTAAAAAAAAATTCATAACCTTTATGGATTATTTTTATTCAGAAAGTCATATTTTACTACATCTATTATTTTTAAACGTTGCAGGCCATTTAGTCTTTTTGTGTGTAGTGGATATTGAGTTTGGAGGGTTTTTTTTTTTAACGTAGCACAGTTTCTCTTTTTCTCTATTTAATTCGACTTCAGCTTAGATTTTAGATATACTAAAGGTTAAAATTCACAAGCTCTCCATTTTTTCGTTCTTTTTTTCTTAGCATTATTTTATTTATTCGATCGAATTTTTTTAGGGGTGTGCCTAAAGGAAAGTTTGTTGCTTTGCCATTACATGTGTTCGTACCAAAATCAAGGACGATTATCGTTAGTAGGGTTGTTCACGGTTCAAATATTCGATATTTCGGATATTTGATTGTCGGATATCCGAAATTTCATATATCTAAAAATAATATTTGATATTTGATTTGAAACTTCGGATATCCGGAAGATTGGATATTTAAATTTTCGGATTGGATATCAAATATAACCGATATTATCAGAATACAATTTCAAATATAAAAAACTACCAAATCACAAATATATTTGATATTATTCGATTTGCTAAGCGAATAATGAGTAAATATCCGATTCACTTAGCAAATATCCGACTTGTTCAACAAATATCCGATGTTAAAAATAAAATAAGAAAGGAGTGGGTAGAGTTTATTGGTATGTAGAGTAATTTTTTTATATAAATATCTAAAAAAGGATTGTATTAAAAATATGATTTCAATTAAATTAAATTTTGCCTCAAATAATAAATAAAGTAAGTAAAAATTATACACACACAACTAAATTTATTTATATTCAATTATATATATAATAGAAATTATAAAAAGTGTATAAATATTTTTCTTCGAATTGGATAGTATTTGTATTTGTCGGATCAGATATTTAATTTTGAAAAAAAATTGAATCGATTATTTATTTTTTCAAATTAAATCACTTCGAATATCGGATCAAATAAACAAATATCAGATAACATAAACAACCCTAACCGTTAGAAATTTGAAGGCACGCCATCGTTAATAAATATTACCAACAAAGTAGTTTTTTTTTTTTTTTTGCAGATCCTCCGCTGCCTTTTATTTCTTCTGGTCTTATCTTATAGTATTAGCGTTCCGGAAAAATTACAAGCAGACGCGGAAAACGGCAGTAATGCAAATAGGCACTGACACAAAGGCAAATTCCAATAAAAATATGTACCTGTTATTTGGAAAACAGGTATTTACTGCGCAGAAAATATTTGCGCAGTGAATATCTATTTTATCCCTGTCGTTGGAGCAGCATTATTTGACCTCTACAGCAGGCCAAGGCACCGGCAAAAACTGCCGATACACCAAATTTTTTTTTTCAATTTCGGCCGAAATAAGTAAGTTAACATCCAAGCCATCGTCAATTATTGCCGAAACCAGGTCATTCCATCGGTAATAACTATCGATGCAGCATATATATATATATAAATTTCGGCCGAAATTGAAAAAAAAAATTTGGTGCATCGACAGTTTTTGCCGATGCCTTGACCTGCTTTCGCCAATAAGTGTCGATGGCCTGGGCCAATTTTGGTAGAAATTGTCGAATATGATCCATTATTTCGGCTGAAATCGCTGATGCTAATCGTGGCTTTCGACAAAAATCATCGATGTCAATGTCATTTTTTAAATTTATTTTTAACGGAGTAAAAATATATTTTCTATATTACAGTACCCTAAAAATATCTTATGTTTTCGTTAATAGCGACCTCCAGAAGCTAGACGAATCGAAACGCATATTTACGTGGATAAACTTGAATCGAAAATAGTATCGATAGAAATCAGGTGACGAAACTTTCTACACAGTTCCAGATCCTTCTACTACATTCTGTGGGCACCCAAAAAGCTAAAACCGAAGTCATCATTTATATTTCTCCTCTCTGTCGGCTTTTTCCTTCAAGGCTTCAACCTTTACCAGTGATTCTCCATAAATCTTTCATATTCTCAGAAACCTTAATCCCACCCTCACACTCCTACAAATCTCCCTCTCTCTCTTCCTCCGAAATTACTGTAAATTTTGAAGCGGAGAATGGCCTCTGAATCGTCGGAACCAACATCACCAGCACCAGCTGCAGATGCGTCGGATGCAGAGTCTCAAGAATCGGAACCTCTATCACCACTGCAACGCCTGATTAATTCACGAAACAGAGATATCTCACTCTTACTCCCCCTTCTCTTCGGCTTAAGCGCGCCCCTTTCTTCCACTACCGACACGACAGCCACTGCGGATGTCGAATCTCCTGATCCAGATCAAAATCCACCCACACCTGACCGAACCGAAGTCGATCCAGGCCAAACTCCGCAAAACGCACAAGATGAGACGCAGCATCGAGAGAGGGTTATTCTCATAAACCCACTAACTCAAGGGATGTTAGTAGTCGAAGGCGCAAACCTAACCTCTTTCTTCGAAACCCTGCCCGCCGTAAAAAGAGGTCATCTGCCCGCCTCAAAAGTGTCGATCGAAGCGATGCCGAGCGTGGAGATCAGCGACGGTGAGCAAGGAGAGTGTTCGATTTGTCTTGATGATTGGGAAATTGATGGGAAAATCGTTAAGGAGATGCCTTGCAAGCATAGGTTTCATGGTTCTTGTATTGAGAAGTGGTTGGGAATTCATGGTTCATGCCCGATTTGTAGGTATAAGATGCCGGTGGAGGAAGAAGACAGGGAGAAGAAGAGCGAGGAGGGTGAAGAAGGAGAGAGGAGGAGTTCAGAAAGGGAAATTTGGGTTAGTTTTGGTTTTCAGTAGGACGGGTGGATATGGTGGCGATGTTGTTCAAAGGACAGGGGAGGCAGGGGAAGTTGATGGGAAGGCGTGGAGTCGTGTTGATGCGATTCTTCGTGAGACGATGCAGAGACCTCTGTTTGGGTCATTTATGTATATTGAAAAAGGAAATTAGTGTAAATTTCATAAACCTTTTTCTTATAATTTTTCTGTGTACTGAATTTATATTTCATGAATTATTTTGATTTGGAATAATGGCATCTCATGTTGGAATGTCAGATGATATGCAAGGTTCCAATGTCTATACGCTGAACATTGGTTCAATGATTCTTGCTATCAGGGGAAGACGAAGTTCGTCAATTATGTGAGGGCGCGGGGTGTTAATATTAGAATTAATCGTCTAATGTGGAAATAATTATTAAGATATCATAACTAAAAATTCTAAGCGTCAAATTATCCACAGAATAAGTTTTAAGAGCGTAAGATAATGCTCTTAGTTTTATCGATGATTCTGAAAATAGGTTCGATTTTTCATTTTAAATCAAAAAGGTATTTTTATAGAACATATTTCATATAAAATAGTTAAATACTTCTAAGATTTATTAGTAATAACTTTTAGAATACTATTGAATATTATGGTGAATAAGAAAACCATTAAATATTTTAAATAAAACTGAATTAGAGAGAAAGTATTATTAATATTTGTAATTATGATTTATATAAGAAATAAATTATTTTATTTTAAAATTGCATGTTAGGGTGGATGATAATATTAATTATTATTTATTATGTGTTTTGTTAATTATTTATGAGTATACACTATTTATGTCATTCATAGGAGAATGGATCTGTCTATTCATGCATGTTATCCGGGGCAATAATCAATATGCCGGTGAAAAACATAGTTTAGGAATATTTTCTTTGCTTAGGATTCTATTTTTCTTGGAAATCAGAGCCCCGATGCCCTGATTTTTTTTTTAAAGTTTCATTGATGTGCATACTCGTCGTAGCCGTAGGTATTAAAAAGTCAAATAGGATCCTCTTAAAAATGGTCACGTCGAATTAGGCGTGTGGTTAAAATGGGAAAACAGCCTGTGACATAGTAACATGAGATCTGCTTGAGGCCCCGCGGTTTGATTTTTTATTTTTGTGGTGTCAGTGCAAGGACTATGGTTAATACTTTATGACTAGCATAAATCTTGTATATTACTTAAAATAATACTATAATTTTTTTTTTACTATCCAACAAAATTCATCTTTTAATGGTAGCATAAACTTAAATAATTTTTCTAGCCTATTAATTTTATTTCCTTCAATTTAATATTACTATATCTTATTTATCTTAATAAATAAATTTATTTATGAAATTTGTATTTGTTTTTTAAAATAATTAATATTTTAAAAATTATATGAATTTTGAAAATATATATTTTGCTTTAAATAAATATTTTATGCTTTCTTACTTTAATTATTAAATATATTGTTAAATATATAGTCACCATTATTAGATATTAATACTAATTAATTTGTGTTTATTGAATATTATTTTATGTAATTAATTATTAGATATATTATTTAGCATTAATTAATTAATATTTATATTATTATATTTATTATTTAAATTAATATTACTAATCACTTAACTATATTAATTATAAAAAAAACCTTGTATTATTTAGCCATACTTTTTATAATTTTAATTATTTAATTTAATACTTATTAAAACTTTCAAAATGTCCTTAAAATAGTTGTTAATTGTGAAACAACTACAATAAATTAAATATTAAATATAAATATAATGACTTAAAGAAGAAAAATGGCAATAATGTATAATGAGAATTCAAGAAAACAACTACAATCATTTTTTTTTCTTATATAGTGCAATTAACTATATATATTTTGATGATGTAGCCGTATTTTTCCCCCTAAGTGAGGAACTGTCAATTTTGCTACTAATACTTGAAAGAAATTCAAGTATGGTTATAACATAGATTTTACAAATACTTTAAAGTGTCATTAAAAATTTGTTGTTAAAGGTTTAATCATTATTCTAAAATTGTCATAAAATCTAAAAAATCAATAAAAGTAGTACAATAAGAACTTATAATAATACCTTTATTGAAAATAGTTATCAAAAGAGGCATTTTAATAAGAGTTTTTAAAAAGATCAATTTTAAAACCCTATTTTGATAATTGTTTTGTCATAAACTACCGTTTAAATGTACCTAGCCATCAATTATTAGTTATTATGTCAAGTTTTGATATTGTTTATGGATGGAAATCGTTATAAAAAGCATCAAATAATTGTTCAAAAAATCAATATAATGGTGGTGAAAATACTATAGTTTAGGTTAAAAATATTAATAATCTGAAATAAAGATTAAAATTAGGTTAAGATTTAGGACTGAAAAATTAAGATAAGGTTAAAATATTAATTTTTTTAAATATTATAATTAGGTTAATAAATTAATTACTTAGAATTAGGATTAATTAAAATTTGGTGTATTACAATCAAACTCAACAATCATTTCAAAAATACTTAAAAAAATCATTAAATAAAAAATCTTTATAGATTTTTTCATTTGTCTCTCAAGATTCCAACCTATTTTTCGCAAGAATTTTCACTAAACTAATAATTCTCAATAATAAATTTCACAAAAGTTCTTTTTCTTTATTTATATGATCTTGTAGCCCATTATCATTTTTTTTCATTTTATGAGGTTACATTCGCATCAATCCAAGAAGTCATATTAATGATACGATCATTGCTTATTACATGTGTCTTGAGTTTAGCACCAAGATTTTTCCAATCTTTGCAACCATCAAATGCTAGTTGAATATTAAAATTTGACTTTGAAAATAATTTACAACAAAAGAAAAATACTCTATATAATTTCTTTAAGTAAACTAGCCATGTTCAATCATGTATTTATTTATTTCATAATTTTCTATTATAATGTATTATGAAAACATATCTTGAGTTTTCATCGTTAGGAAATTCTTGAATTTCGTATCCAATAGGTATCTTCCCAACTATCAAAATTTTCAAATTATTACTAATATTCCTCTAACTTTTAGGATCATATATATCTGCATCTACATGTGAATCTATTTTATCTATACATTACTTTTTCTCCTCCCATCCTTTAACTTATTTATTACATTCCAAAGTATTACTAATATTATCATCACCACTAGGTAGTTCATTTGCAAGAATGTCACATGTATTTTTTGAAGTATTTTGCTTGCTAGTGCTACTAAATCTATCAAGCACACCTTTTTGAGATTTAATATATTATTTAATTTTCCTTTTTTTAATGCTTTTCGATATATGGATTCATATTTTCTAGTAGGCATAACTAAACATGGAAAAAAGATATAAAAAAAGTAACACCAATTTTACAATAAGCTAATGAAATAGAAATTGGGGAGTGACACCTAGCCTTCGGCTTAGAATAATACAACTGTAATATTTAGTTGTAATATTACTATTATAATAATTAAATGGCTACACAATAAAATTAATAAAAAATATTACTAATACAGTTGAAAACAAATAATCAAACTACTGGATTAAATATAAAATTAGTTAAATACACCTACTAAACTATAAAAAATAAAATACAAAATTACAATTAAACAACAAATTATTCTTAAATATAAATATAAAAAACATTAAACTATGGTAACTATTTAGATTAATTCCTTGCTATTTAGATTTTAGGCTCTTGTAGTCTTATTTTTATACTACAAACAAAACTATTTATTACCAAACTAAATTAATTAAACATATAAAAGATAAAGAGATACGTGGGGCTTTGGTTAACACTAATTAGATTCAAAGAATTCCTTTAAAGAAGAAAGTTGTGGAGATTGACCGAATTTTTTTTAAGGCGAGCAGCCAGACAAACCCATCAAGTTGTAGCATGAACGATGGTGGTTGACTAGAAAATTGGGAATAGAAGAATATAATAATTATCTAATTGCAACTAGACGGTTATGAATAAACACATTCAAATCAATTCCCAGTTATTTGATTCTTGAAATCTAGCCTGTCAACAAATGTGAAACCATAATTGCATTAAATAGAAGCATTTTTTTCGTGGAACTAGGATTGTGTTAAACAAAAGTATATGTTTTTCCACCATTGATGCTAAAATTAATAAGAGATAGAGAAGATTATACCTATCGAATATTGATAGATGCATTATGAAGTTGTACAGAAATAGAACTTATCAATCTTCATCTTCATTCTTCAAAATTCATTTTTTCCTTCTTTTGTGTTTTACTATGACAAGGCAACCAAAATATACACTGTAGTGTGCTTCTTTTCATCAAATGACAAATGCAGACCAATGGGTAAATTTTCTTTTCCCCTTGTAATGTATACATGAAATACCCCGAAATCATAATTTACGAAATTATGGCAAAATAATAATTTATTAGAGAAATTAGTTAAATAAAGTATTTTATTAAAATAAGAAGAAGAAATTAAGGCAAAATCAAGAGGAAAATAATAAATAATTTAATTAGGAAAATTTAGGGTGTTTTGCTAATTAAAATGGAATTTAAGGAAATATTTTCAAAATATCCCAATTTAATCTAAAAAGGAATTTAATTATTATTTTTTTAAATATTATTTTTTTTAAATATTCAAAAATATCAAAAAATTCAAAATACTCCAACCAACATATTTTTCCTTTTCCTTTTTCTTTTTCTCTCCTTTTTTCCTTTTCTTTCTTTCCCTCATTTCTCCCTTCTTTCTTTCCCCTTCTTCCCTGATTGGGCCAACCCTCGTGGCCCAAAACCCTTTCCCCTTCTTCTTCTCCTTCGACCCGGCCTAGGTCCGCACAACCATTCTTCTTTCCCTCGTCGCCTAGCTGCCAGTCTATTTCTTTTTTTTTCTTTCTTTTCTTCCCAGACTTCCCAGTCCAGTCCTTTCTCCTTCCTCCCCCTACCCTACGTGCAACCCCTGACTTGTAGCCCCGATTCCCGCTGGTAGCCACCAACCGCACACCAGCCACCCCTTCCCTCTCTCCCTCGTCTTTTTCTTTCATGTTTTTAACCCAACCAACTTTCTCCCTCTTCATGCACGCCTGCCCCTTTCCTTTTCTCTACCCTGACCAACAATTCCCCTCTGCCATGGCAGACCTAAGCTCCCTGCCACCGCCGGTTGGTGGTCTTGCCTCACCTATCCCCTCTTTTCCTCATCCCCCTCTGTTGTTTTCCCCTCCATTTGGCTTATAAATACCCCATAGGCAATCATAATCGGGCTCCTTTGATTCACATCCCATAAAACCCTCCCTTGTACCACCCCCCAATTAGACGATCGCCCCATTGCAGCCGCCCAACACCACCACCGAGCCACCCATCTAACCACTCCTTGCATCACCCTCTACCAAAATATACCTCCCTCTGCCCTCAATTTTCCTTGCATGAGCCACCACGTTCATGCAAAGTTCACGTCCTGATCAGCCCCATCTCTACCATCGCTGCCCTTCGCACAACTGTCCGCCGTCGATTCCGCCAAAACAACCACCCCCTCTACCCTCCAGAAAAACCATAGGAGCTTCCTCTACTTCCCCATACCTCCCTTTTTCCTTGCCTCCCTCTCCTTCTCCTTTCTCCTCCTTCCACCACCTTTGACCACCATACCCGCCGTTGTGCGCCGCCCCCTTTAACTGCACCACCACCTCCTTTCCAACCCTCTCCACCTGAGGTACCCACCACCACCTCAATCACCCCTAATTCCCTCTCTCCTAGCCTATACAACCACATCTCCATCTCTCTTGTCCCTCCACAACCGCCGTCGCCGTCGCCACTGTCCCTAGGTGGTACTCTAACCTCCTCAACCCCTAAACCCTTTTTACACAAGTGTTAGCAATTTTTAGTATTATTATCATTATTATTATTTAACCTAACTTTGGAATATTTCTAACTAATATTATTATTATTAATGGTCTACAAATTATTATTATTATTATTATTATTATTATTATTATTATTATTATTATCATCATCATCATCATCATCATCATCATCATCATCATCATCATCATCATCATTATTATTCTTACTATTATTATTAATGCTAACTTTGACCTATTATCACTTTTATTATTATTATAAATATTTGAACCCTTATATTACTATTACCATTTCGATTATTATTATTATTAGAATTATTCTTAACATTATTATTTTTTTTTTACCATCATTAATATTATTACTGTTACTATTATTATTATAATTACCATCACTATTATTATACTTAACTATATTATCACTAAGGTTACTATTATTATGATTATTAGGACCCTTGTTAGTATTATTCTTAAGATTAGAACTAGTATTAATATTTCAATTATTATTATTACTACTTTGTTATTATTGTTAATATTACCTATGTCACTAACATTACTATCACTACTAGCAGTATTACTATTACTATTACTATTATTATTATTATTATTATTATTATTATTATTATTATTAAGATTTGGGTTGTTATTATTATTATCACTACAACTATTATTATTATTATTATATCTATTATCTTTAATAATATAAATATTGCTATTAATACTTTAACATGAACTAATGTATCTACTAAGACATATTTTGACTAGTAATGATATGGTTAGCTACTTTGAGAATAATAATGAAATGCCCCGAAAATTTCTAAATTTAAATATTATATTTAAATAAAGTTTCATTCGAAAAAAAATTAATTTAATAAATTATTTTACTAAAATGAAAGGAAATTATTAGGACAATTAATAAGAAATTTTATAAATATGTTAAGTAAAGGAAATTTTGGTATATTATCTATTGAGCATTTAATTTGGGAAATTATTTAAATAAATTATTTTATTCAAATTATTTAAGAAAGATAAAATAGTTTCAAATTAATTTTAATTTTATAAATAATTAAATTAAATAAAATTTGAGCGATTTATTAATTTAAAATGGAAATTTTGAGAAATCCTTTAAAAATACTATTTAGCCTAAAAAGGGATTTAAAAATTATTTTATTTAAATATTATTATTTTTAAATATCATAAATATTCAGATTAATTTAATTGGACCCAACCTAATTAATTCTCTTTTCCTTTTTCCCATTTTCCTTTTCTTTTCTTTCCTTTTTCTTTCTTTTTCTTCTTCACCTGAATTGGGCCTGTTGTGCGGCCCAATCTTCTCTTCTTTCCTATTCCTTCGGTGCGGCCCAGCCCGCGCATCACCGCCCCCTACCTCTCTGCGCTGTGTTTTCCTCCTTATTTCTCCCGAACACTGCGTTCCACTCGTCTTCTTTTTATCGTTGCGCGTCAGCCCTGA
The DNA here is from genome assembly GCA_039764185.1 of Tamarix austromongolica. NCBI lineage: Eukaryota > Viridiplantae > Streptophyta > Magnoliopsida > Caryophyllales > Tamaricaceae > Tamarix > Tamarix austromongolica. The sequence goes on along the minus strand of CM077809.1, from coordinate 42,633,489 downwards.
AACGTCCTTGTTCATTCCTATTTACACCTAAAACACATCGTTTCATTTAATGCCTTCCCCATCGCACCGAACCGCCCGGTCTCCCTCCCTTTTTCTTTCTTTTCTCCCCCAATAACCGCCCGGTCCAGCACCCCCACCTTCTTCTTCCTCCTCCAGCTCGACGCCATAACCGCCAGCTCCCTTTCTCCTTGAAAATGGCGTCGCCAGCCGCACGTGGCATGACCGGCCTTTCTCCTGCTCATTCTCTCCCTCTCGAAGCAAAATTTGATTTTAAACGCTCCACTCTCCATTTTCTTCTCCACGATTGCTCCATTTCTCTCGCAAAGGGTCGGGCAAAATTTGAAAATTTTGCCGCCTGATCGACACCATAACCATCACGTTTCTCACCAGCTTCGACCCCCTGATAACTCCCCCAACTCGGACCTAACCTCCAACATTATAAATACCCCCTCTGATGGCCTGGGTTTTGGATTTTCTTTCCCCAAAACCCTAAGCATCGCCCGTGCGCCACCGCCTCTTTAGACGGTCTGTTCTCCACTGTTAGCCAATCTCGATCCCTCTTATTCCTCCAAAAATCTTCCCTGCAACACCCTATAATTAACTAAACCATATACACCTCTCGATTCACCTTGTACAAGCCTCCATAATCGTGCAAAGTTGACTAGTTATCTCGCCAAAAAATTCCACCCTGAGACCTTGAACCACCATCCACCACCACATCCGGCGCTTTTACCACCTTCCAAGCCAACCAATAACTCCTGATAAGTTCCCTCCACCGACCTATAATCTTATTTTATTTTTCTCCTTCCCTCTCACCTCTTTTTCTTCATTTTTACCCCTCTTAGATCCATTTTCCGGCCACCTCCGGGAACCATCGCCGGTGCCACCCATACCCTCCGACTCAAGGTGAAACCCTAGACCTTTTAAACACTTACTTTCGATTTATTGATAATTATTCTGTTTTTATCCTAATTTTTAAGGTTAATTCGACTTTAATTATTATTATTATAATTATTCTTATTATTGTTATCAACTATATTCTAATTTCTAAATTTTTTTGACAGGTCTGGGAGTATTATTGAGTAAGATAAATTCTTAGTCTCGAATTTTTCTTATTTAATGGGATTATTACATGTTTACTATTGTTATTAATAATATTAATAACATTATTATGTTTAGGGTAATTATTTAATTAATGTTGTAATTATTTCAGGAAGGACAGAAACCAAAATTTTTAATTATGCCTCGCACTTATACTTTTCATTAATATTATTAACATTTTTAACATTATTTCTAATTATATGATTATTATTATCTTTATTAACTTTATATTATAAGTATATATAATGTTAATATCATTATTACAATTTCTAATGGTATTATTATTATTAAATTAGGGTGGTTCAAAATCCACCTTTTAATTTTAAGAATTTTGGTATTAATAATATTAATATCCTACTAATAAAAGTATCATTAATAATATTATACCTTATTATTATTATTATTATTATTATTATTATCATTATTATACTATCATTATATTTTGGTGAAGGGTAGAAACCCTTAGATCACCACCCTCTTCTAATGAAAATAATAATTCATTTGTATTTTTAAGTAATAGTTTCTATAGTTAAATTATTAAGTAGTAATATGTTAATTAAAAACCAAATCTTGGAATAAGTTAGAGGATAATAAAATTATGTAAGAGAATCTAATTCTAGTATGCTTTGATATAATAGGCGAACCTAATCAAATCCCTCAAGTGGAATAGGAGCGTGCACCAAGACCGGTGACGTTTTAGGTAAGGGTCTACTAAGGCCATTTATGTGTTTGTATGCACTATGTGTTTGATATGCCATGTATTTTATGTTCGTTATTATTAATTATTTCGCATGTGGCATGATTGTAGAGTTGAAGTATGTTGGTGTGAATAAGTTGTGGCATGAGAACTATGCGTATGTTTATGTCATTATTGTATGATATGACTTGAGACATGTTGTTAGGGTTCATGAAATGGCATGGTGTCAAGGTCTTGCATGAAATGGCATGATGTTAGGGTTTACATAAAATGACATGATGTTAGGGTTTGCATGGAATGGTATGATGTTAGGGTTTGCATAAAATGACCTGAGGATAGGGCTTGCATGGAAGCATGTCTACGTGGAATTAAGGTTTACATATGAATTGGGATTGCATGAGAGTGTAGTACGTGGAGTTAGGGTTTGCATGTAGATTAGAGTTGCATGGAAGTATGTCTACGTGGAGCTAGGGTTTGCATGTGCGTTAGAGTTTGCATGGAAGTATGGTTTACGTGGTGTTGGGGTTTGCCTAAGATGGTATGAACTAGGGTTTGCATGGGAGTGTGGTATACATCGAGTTAAATTTGTGTATGAATTAGGGTTTGCATGGAGATATGGTTTACGGGGAGTTAGGGCTTACATGGAGCTAGGGTTTGTATGGGAGCTAGGGCATGCATGGGAAGATGACTTACGTAGAGTTCAGGTTTCATGGTAATTAGAGTTATTGTAGTATTGGGATACGTTACCGGATGTGCATGTCTTGAAACGAATATCTGAATAAGATACATAAATTATTAAATACGTAAAGTGGAAGATGTTGAGCCGGGCCCAGACCGATCCACCGGCATAATAGTGGCCAGGTACTGCGGTAGCCTGGAGACCGATCCACTGGCTTAATAGTGGTAGGGTATTTTACCCTAGTGACCGATCCACCGGCTATAATAGTGGGGGATCCCGAGCTCAACATACCGAACCATATATGTTAATAAGATATGAGAAGATATTAATTACTTACAGTGGAACACCGTGCGAGAAGGGGCCAAACCGATCCACCGGCATATAATAGTGGTAGGGTGTGTACCCTAAGTGACCGATCCACCGGCTATAATAGTGGCCAGGAGCCAAAGTGCCCTGTAGACCGATCCACTGGCAAAAATAGTGGGGTTCCCGTACTCGTATGGATCTGATAAAGAACATGGTGTGTATCTACATTTGATAAAAGAAAGATTAAATGATTAATCCGGACCTTTTGGACCTTATGTATGGACCTATTGATTATAAGTGATTTCACTTTATGCTTCTATGTATCATATGTGTGGGTTGTAATTGTATGTGATCATTATCCTGCATGAATTAATGTGTTATATGCCGGCCTTAGTATTCGGTTACCTTACTCAGTACGTAGCGTACTGATCACCCGTTTCATGGGTGCTGCTCATTCCCACGAGCATAAGGCCCGTCTGATCTGTTGCAAGTAGGAGATATTTACTTTGATGCTATCGATGTCTATGGGACATCAGGAGGGGCAGAGTGATAGTTGGGCTGGATTGATTTCTAAAGAGACGTGGCCATTCTCTTTTTAATTTATGACTCATGTTATTTTTATTATGTTTAAGTTGCAGAAATAATTGTATCAATGTTGTTTAATTATTATTTGAAAAACAATAGTTGGCTTTTCGAATTATATAAGACTTGCGCGTACTCTGATTCTCGTTTTCATAAATTTGAACTTGTATGGTATTATTAATGGTGTTTTCTTAGCCTTAGCACTTGGTACCAGAACGGTCCGGTCTGGTACTAAGTGTAGTGGTAACATCCCCATAATTCACGGGTTTTAAATTAAGTGTTTTAAATTCTTCTACTTTAAAAAAAAATAGTGAATTTTGGGGTGTTACACCCTATTTTTATTTATAAAACAACTATTATTATTAACCTTAATAGTTGGCCATGATAAGGGTAAGGTAGGAAATGATGGAAATTTTGGTAAGAGGGAGGTTAACCTTTAGTATTTTTTTTCTTATAGGTGAATCAAGTCAAAACTCTGAGGAGGAGTAGTAACGTGCTCCAAGACAGATGTCGTATTAGGTAAGGATGTGGTTAAGAAAAACTGTGTGTGTGTTATGTACCTTGTGTGTCATATGTTATGCCATATTGTGTACTTTATGATTATAATGACTAATTACTTGTAGCGCAGCTTGGAGTTGAGGTATGCTTATGTGAATTCCTTATGGCATATGTATAATGATTATATATGTTGTGCTTATGATGTTATATAATGTGACCCTCTAGGACATGCATACTTGGAATTTTAATAATGTGATATGAGATGAAAGGATAAAAAAGGAAGGAGGGGAAGTGAATTGACTAAAGGGACATGAGATTGACCTAATTATCTCATGATCCATGAGGGAGAAAATAAAAAGGAGGATATGATCAAAATGAATGAGTGATGTGAATCTTACATGGAAAATTTCTAGGTTTTGCATGGGATGGATGGAGTTTACATGGGGATGATCCTTATGTGAGAAAAGTTTTCTTGAGGTGTAAGTAAGGTAAGGGGAGAGTTATGGAGTGATTGGAGACTTGGGTTGAAAAATAATATGTAGGTTGGTATAAGGGTGTATAGGGGACCTGGTTAGGATTTAGGAGGAAAACCCTAATTGGAGGGGAATGTGATAAGAGCTGGAACTTAGTATATGAGGGATGAGTATAGGTGCCATGGGAAAGAAGAGACATTAGGTGAATAATGGAGAGGTAACTTGTGAGGGAAGAAAGGTGCTAGGGTTTGGAGTGGCCAACTAGGGTTTCACAGTCATATGTGTAATAAGTGAGTGAAGTGATATGATTTGGGTTGAATATAAATGAGATGAGGTATCAGGGGATAAAATAAATAATGGTAGTGTAAGTCAGAGGAAGGTTGGGCCACATAGGTCCAATTAGGTTTTTAAGGGAAAACCCTAGAAGTAGTAGTAAGAGGATTTGGATGTTATAAGGTGATGGGCCTTAACCCACACCCTTAAGAGTTGGGTTTTTGTTATGAGTAAATGGAAGGAGGAATAGATATCAGGATGTGATAGGAGGTGCATAAGTCTCAAGATATGGGACGGGCCCTCTTGGGTGGATAGAAGTAAAATGTTGGTGACATGTATGTTAAGGGTGAAATATTTATCGAATAAAACATGAATAAGATACTAACCATTTAGAGATAATGTTTGTTGAGCTAGGGTTAGATCGGTCCACCGGTGAATAATAGTAGCCAGGAGCCGGGGTGCCCTAGAGACCGGTCCATTGGCGAATAATAGTGGCCAGGAGCATTTTTCCCTATATGTTTTTCAGCCCACCGGCTATAATAGTGGGGGATTCTATGCTCAATAAACCAAACGTAATGATGATATGACATGGGAAACACACTAAGTAATTATAGTGAAACACCATATGAGTCGAGGCCATATCGGTCCACCGACAAATAATAGTGGCTAGGAGCATTTTTGCCTTAGAGACCGGTCCACCGGTAATAATAGTGGTTAAGAACGTTTTGTCCTGTATTTATTATGGTCTACCGGCTATAATAGTGGGGTTCCTGCACTCGCATGGATTGATAAAGAGTATGTGTGAAATGAGTATATTGATCATCGATCTAAAGAATAAGTTTATCTAGACCGTAACTTGGCCTTTATTATCTGTATTGTTGTATGTTGTCTATATAATCATGTTTGTGTTATATGCCTTACATGTTTGGCCTTATCTACATTGTTACCTTACTTAGTACGTAACGTACTGACCACCTGTTTCATGGGTGCTACTCATTCCCATGAGCAGAGGGCCCACATGAGTTTGTGTGGGTGGGCGATGATATCTTCGATGCCTACGATACGTACGAGGCATCGAGCAAGGCTGAGAGTTGAGACTGGACTTGGCTTGGGGATCGAGGGCAATTTGGATGAATTCTATTTTAATCTATCTTATACTGTTTTCCTTCAGCGTTTTTTTGTCGTACTGTACCATTTGTCTCTTTGGGAACTTTAATCACATACTCTTTGGATTGTAACTCTTTTACGCTTGCTCTGATTTTGATATTGTGAACTATTCAGTTCTTTTATGAATTTTTAGTTTAAGTATTAACTCGTGTTTGATGATAATTCTCTTCAGCCTTAGCACTTGGTACCAGAATGGTAGGAGCAAACCGGTCTGGTACTAAGTGTGGCAGTAATATCCCTAGAATTCACAGTTTTGTTATTTCGCTTCAGCTAATTTTTTAATAAAATGAAATTTTTTAGTAGTGAATTTTGGAGATGTTACAATACACATGAACAAACACACAATTAACTCGAAGGCCCTTGAATTTGGTTTGGGCCTAGTTGGGTTAGCTCGAAGGTCGGGTGTAGGCCGTATATATCCGATACTTTTAGATCTATACAATTATATGCATCTTTCTTTTATGTTAGTAAAAAGAAGAAGTTATTTCTATTGTGTAAAAACGACAGCGGTTAGTAAGAGTTAAAAAAATAGTTATAATCACTACAAAAATTAAGATAATTGTTACAATAGTTGACATAATTACCCTATAAATACACGTAATTATTATTATTATTATTATTACAGTAGGAACAATTACCATAGAGATAAACATAATAACTCCAGTAGGTGATATGATCACAATATAGATCTTTATTTTATGATAAGAGTTGAGAATCCTATATTTTTCTTGACTGAGATGTTTTTTTCTATTTTTACATAATTTATTTTTTTCTTAAAAAATACGCACGTTTGGTACTCATATCCTATCATTTTTCATCCTTTACAATTGTTTACCCTTTCTATAGCTTCATAAATTTTCTTCTAACATCAAAAAATGAATATTTTCTTTGGGGCAATTAACTTTTCTAAACTTGTGCAAAACTTACTTATTAAAAACAAATAATAAATGAATTTGGATAATTCACAGCTTTCTAACTCAAAATATATAATGGAATGATACTCTAACTGATTTAATTAGTTTTTACTTTATAAAAGTAGATGAGAATACTGTTTTTTTGAGCTTTCACCTTTTCTTTCACAAACTTTCTTACAATTTCTGCAATTTAGCTTTTCTCTCTTATTTAATATATATAATGTTTTTTGCAGACTTTATGATAATTTTATTTAAAGCTGTCAACTCTCCTAAATTCGTGCAAAACTTACCTAATAAAGATAAATAAAGAGTGAATTTGGATATTTCACAACTTTATAACTCAATGGCTATAAAGGAATGATACTCTAAATGATTTATTTAGTTTTTATTTTATAAAAAGTAGATGAAAATATTAGTTTTGGATCCTTAACCTTTTCCCTCACAAATTTTCTATAATTTATCTTTTCTCTCTCTTATCTAATATCTACAATTTTTTTTTTGTAAACTTTGTACCAAAAAGTGAAAGCCTTTTAAATTGTCATCAACATTTCATTTCCATATAATTATAAGTGGTTGTGATGTTACCTTTTGATATAAGCTTCATACTATTTACTTTTACGAGAATTTTAATTAAATCATTTTAAGACCGCTTATTCGTAACTAAAATTTCATCAATTGAGGAGTTTAAGTATATCTGTCACATATTAAATAAGTTCTATTATTATTATTATTATTATTATTATTATTATTATTATTATTATTATTATTATTATTATTATCTTTTTATCTTTATTCTTCTTACTTTTACATGTATTTTGTTGATCCCCTTTATTTTGATATTCATTATGTAACACCCCCAAATTTACTACTGAAAAATTTCGTTTAAGACAAAGATTTTAGCGGAAGCGAAAGAATTAAAACCGTAAACTTGGGGGTATTACCGCCACACTTAGTACCATACCGGTTTACTCCTACCGTTCCGATACTAAGTGCTAAGGCTAAACCAAACAATCATTAAGTAAGAGTCATCAAAACATAGGTCCATAGTTAACACAGACCATTCACGAAAACCACGAATCAACAACAGTTACACATCATTTAGGAATACAACCTCGAGTACGGTTTCAAAACAATAAGCGTAGTACAAAATATAACCAAATAAAACAGATCCCAAGGGACCAATATCCGGATCACCTACTCACTCAAGCCAAGCCTTCCACCCCACAATTGTAACCGATCAAACCTGCAAAGGAGGTCTGCTCCCCACCATTGGTGGATCATCACAGGACCCATTTAATCAAGGTAGTATCAGTACGGGTCCAATACTGAGTAAGGGCGTTGGTGCGCTAAGGCCAAGCATACAATCATACAACATAACGTACGTAGCACAATCATATAGACAACATGCGATAACCAGCAAGATAAGGTCCGAATACTTTCCGATGGCTTATTCTTATTTCTCATTAATAATAATACGTTCATTCCACACATATTCTTTAATAGTCCGTGTGAGTGCGGGAACCCCACTATTATAGTCGGTGGAACGGTCACGAGGGCCATGCCCTGCCACTATTATTTGCCGGTGGACCGGTCTGGCCCCGACTCACAAGGTGTTCCACTGTAAATATTCGTATCTTTCCCGTGTCTTATCATTATTCTGATTAATTCGTTGAGCACGGAATCCCCCACTATTATAGCCGGTGGAACGGTCACGAGGGCCATGCCCTGCCACTATTATAGCCGGTGGACCGGTCACGAGGGTAACATACCCTGCCACTATTATTTGCCGGTGGACTGGTCTGGGTCCGGCTCAACATCTTTCTCTGTAAGTAGTTAATGTTTTAATGTGTCTTATTCAAAAGGTTTCCACCAAGGATACACATAAATCATTCTCTTTGTGCTTTACACATCACAACCAATATAGGTCAGTGTTCATATCTACCCTTTAATCGATGATACACATGATAATGCCAAACGACTCTAAGTAGTCATAACCAACCCTAATTTTCCACACCAACCCGCGGTTAACCTCTCTCATCCCTATTATACCATAACCACCGTACTTAGCCATCCCAAACCTTAATCATCCTCAATAGTCACAATTAGTTACTCCATCCCTTCTTAATCACAACGCCCCAGAGTTAATCACTCCAAATCCTCATTCCATATGATCGTTAACTCCTATGCAAAACCCTAATACCGCCATACTAACATTAATACCACCATACAATCCATAACACCACCATGTAAACCTTAATACCACCATAAGTCATTAATACCACTATACAATCGTTAATACCGTCATACGAATATTAATACCACCATACAATCCATAACACCACCATGTAACCCTAATACCACCGCAAGTCATTAATACCACTATACAATCATTAATACCGCCATACGAATATTAATACCACCATACAATCCATAACACCACCATGTAACCCTAATACCACCGCAAGTCATTAATACCACTATACAATCATTAATACCGCCATACGAATATTAATACCCCCATACATTCCATAACACCACCATGTACACCCTAATACCACCATAAGTCATTAATACCACTATACAATCGTTAAAACCGCCATATGTATATTAATACCACCGTATAACCCTAATACCACCATGCAAACCCTAATACCACCATACAAACCCTAATACCACCATACAACACTAATACCTCCATAAAATCACGAATAACATCATACAACATTAATACCTCCATAAAATCACAATTACCACCATACAACATTAATACCTCCATAAAATCATGAATAACATCGTACCACATTAATACCCCCATAAAATCACAAATACCCCCATTCAACATTAATACCTCCATAAAGTCACAATACCACCATACGAACCCGAACGCCCCTTAAGCCATTAATACCACTATGAAATCATTAGTACCAACATGCGAGCATTGATGCCACCATTCAAACCCTAATCCCACCATACAAACTTCAAGACCCCCATGATGGTCCCCAACTCATATTACCATTTTACCCTAACATGCACGTCCTAGCGGGCCATAGCATATTACATCATAAACATCATACATATACATATCATGCTCACGTCATAGGAAACACATCCACACATACCTCAATCTCCAAGCTGCGCTACACATAAGACAAGTTATACACAATCATATAACACATGGCATAGCATGACATACATAACATTCAACACATCCATGTCACACATAGTACAGGGCCATTGGCTTCGTCCTTACCTAAAGCGACGCCGGGCTTGGAGCACGCTCCTCTAACTCCTTAGGGCTTTGGTCGGGGTTACCTATAAAAGGGGAAAATGCTAAGTATTAGTTTCCCTTATAATTACTATCAATCCTCATTTTAGTTTAAGGTTAGGGTTTTTATTACTAAAAAGGGTTTTATACAAAAACTAGGGTTTTTACTTTAGAATTAGTATATCAAATATTAGTAGTTAAAAATATGTTTATTTATGATACTTATTGTTACACTTATTTTATTAAGCCCATTAGTTCCATTCTTATAATACTAGTGTTCACTAGTCATAGTAAAATAGTGATAGTAATAATAATTATAATAAGACCACTAATAGTGACACTTATGTTTCAAGTAATAGAACTCTAGCATTTTTAAGATTAAGTCTAACAATGGTGTTGGGTTTGAAATAATAATATTATAAGGTCACAATATTTCAAGTAAATTATTCCTAAGGGTGATAATGATAATAGTAATAATGCTAATAATAATGATAATAATAGTAATAATAACCATAATAACCCTAGCAATAATAATAACAATAACAATAACCTAGTATGGTTAAGTATTAATAATAATAACCTTAGTAAGGTAATAGAGATAATAATAATAATAGTAGGGTTGTTAATATTAACACTTATAAAATAAACCAAAGTTGAGCATAATAGGAGTTAGGGTTCCAAGAGATGTTTGTATGGTAAAATGATAACTTTAATATTATAAGTCACAATATTAGAAATGATAATAATAATAAAAGTAATAATAATAATAATAATAATAATAATAATAATAATAATAAAAAGAATAATAATAATAAGGATAATAGTAATAATTATAAGTATATTAGTATTAATATTAGTAGAAAATATTAGCAATTATATAAAAAGGGGGGTTAGGGTTTGGATGGGTGGAGAACCACCTAGGGTCGGTGGTGGTCCGGCGGCGGCGCGTGGCGGCGCGTGGCGGCGTCGGCGGCGGCGGTGGAGGAGGAGAAGAGGGGGAAAGATGGAGGTGGCGGTGAGATGGGAGGAGGAAAAAGGAAGCTAAGTGTGGGGGAGGATACAGTAGGGAGAGGGGAGTGGAATGAGGGTGGTGGCGTGGCAAGGGGCGGCGGCGCGCAGCGGCGACGGCGGCGGCCGAGGGTGGTGGAGAGAGGTGGGAGATGAGGGAGGAAGGAGGAGAGGGAGGCAGGGAAAGTTGAAGGCAGGGAAAGGTAGAGGGAGGTCTGCTGGGCATTTTGGAGGGTGGAAGGGTGGCTGGTAGCGGCAGAGGAGGCGGCAGGAGGTGGCGCAAGGCGGCGGCGGGCTGGAAGTGGTGGTTTTCGGGATAGGAACTTTGCACGACGAAGGAGGCACGTGCAGGGCAAGGCGGAGGGTGGTGGCGGCTCGGTTTTGTCGAGGGAGGTGCAGGAAGGGTAACGGTGGCCAGAGGTGGCGGCGGCTGTCTCCAGTGACGGCAAAAAGCCCGTCTGTTTGAGGCGGCGGAGAGGCAGGGTTTCGGGGCAAAAGAAACGAAAAGGGCTGATCGGGGCTGCCAATGGGGGGTATTTATAGGCCAGGGGAAAAGGACGAGAGGAAGGGAGGTGGCACGCGGGGCAGGGGTGCAGGTGGCCGGCCGATGGCAGGCGGTGCAGGTTCTGCCATGGCAGGCTGGGTCGGGGACAGGGAAGAAGAAAGGAAAGAGAAGGGCACGCGGGAAAGGGAGAGAGGGACTCGGTCGGGGTCGAAAATAGGAAGAAAACGACGGGAGAGGGGCAGGGGAGTACAGCCGGTACTGGGCTGGTGGCTGCTGGCGGGATTCGAGCTGCAGCGTCAAATTGCAGGTCGGGGCGCAGGTCGGGGGAGGAAGAAGACAGGCAGGGTGGACCGGTGGTCCAGGGGAAAAGAAAAAGGGGAGGGGAACCGGCCGGTTCGGCGGCGGTTAGTTAATCTATAAGTAAAACGCGGCGTACTGGAGGTTGTGTGAGTAAAACGCAGCGTCGCGTAGAAGGTGGGCAACGGTCATAAGGTCATTTAGCGTGACGCGGCGTTTCGACGGCACTGAGGCAAAAACGCAGCGTACGGGCGCATGGGGGTCGCGTCGCACGGCGCTGGGCCGCGGGCGGGAAGAAGGAAGGAGAGGCCAGGGGCCTGGGCTCGTGCGCGAGACGGGGGAGAGGAGAGGGGTTTGGGCCGGTGGGCTAGCCCAGCCGGGGGAGAAGAAAGAAAAAAAAAGAGGAGGAGGGAGAAAAAGGGAAAAAAGAGGGGAAAATAGGTAATAAATAGGATGGGGAAATTAAATAAAATAACTTATGGGTAAATTGGGGTATTTTTGGGTTATTTATAATATTAATATTTATGAAATATTAAATAAATTCCTTTTTGCTTATTTTAGACTATTTTAGATAAATTCCCTTAACCTTCATGCTAATTAGAGAAATACCCAAATTTTCTTCCAATTAAATTCTTTATTATTTTCCTCTTAATATACCTTAATTAATTCTCTACATTTTAATAAATGAATTTATATAATTAATTTTCCTAATAATTCTTTATTTGGCCATAATTTCGGAAATTAGGATTTTGGGATATTACACATTACCTAAAGTACTTAGCCTTAAATTTTATTTTGCCTTTTCTTCTAAATATGTATTGATATTTATGTATTAATCTTATATATATATATATATTTACAAATAACTATGTAGAAAAATCTCATTAGTTGCTCAATGTATATTAATATGAATAATTGTTAGTTTTGCTTGCAACACTATGCATCTACTTGTGATTATTTACGAGGTTTCAAAGGATAATTCTACCTCTATTGTCCATCACTGTCACATATAAAACAAAGCATTGGAATACCCCTAATGAAGTTTTTTCTTTCTTATCTCTTTATCATTATCCTTGTTACTCATATAGCTATATCCACAATATCGCTTTTATTTTTACACGAATTATTTAAATTTCTTAGCCCTAAATTTGATTTTGCAAATTTATTTTACTATCATATAATTATTCTTTTGTTAAATTATTATACAAATATGTATTAATGATTATGTACTGTCTTGATATATCATAAAAAATTTATTTACAAATTTTCACTTTATAAAAAAACATGGTAATATTGATGGATATAAGTAAACCAAAATGGATTTTTATATTTCAATTAGTCATACATGAGTTCTAAAATATTGAAAAAGTGTTCATATATTGGAATATATATAACTGTGCCTTTTTAGGTGTATATAACTATAAAATAATGACAAGAGGTACAAGGAGGACAACAATGATACACGTTAGAACATACTAAAAGAATATATATTTAAAATTTTAAAGGATTGCATATGTTATGTAGAAATATGTAAGTTGAGATTCTCATGTATTGTAACACTCCTATTTTTACTACTAAAATTTTTTTATTTTACAGCGGAAGTAATTAAGTAAAATATTGAGGGTTAGTGCAGTAATCAACATAATCATCTAGTTGATCTTTTAAGACCTACACATAAGATTCAGGGTCTTCTGCTTATGGGAATGAGTAGCACCCATAAAACGGATGGTCAGTACACTATTTACTAGCCAAGGGAAAAATACTATCGAAACAGGGATACAAATAGCATATGCTTTCACATTAGATAATAAGGGAATAACATAAAAAAAAATGAAACACCTCATAAGACAGAATATGATCCTGATTCATTCATTAAGTATAATTCATTTTCATTCTTTTTATATACATTGAGTACAAGAACCCTACTATTTTTAAACCGGTGGAGCGATTTGAAACATCATCTCAGGGATAGCACACCTGAGCCACTGTCCTTTTTGGTAGAATGGAGATTAAAAATATCTTCTCAAGGCAAAATGCTCCTGAGCCACTATTCTCCCCCGTGGAATGGGAATACATACATACATACATACATATGTATATATATATATATATATATATAGAAAAATAGATCACATTAGTCTTGACTCACATATTCTTCTACTTTAAATCATTCGTATCTTTTCCATAGGTTATAATGTTATATTTTTATTTCATGATAAGTAGGGGTCCCATTATTCTTAATCTGGTGGAACAGATTAAAGCACATTCTTAGGGAAAAATGCACCCAAGCCACTATTCTTTTCGGTGGAATAGAGATTAAAAATATCGTCTTGGGGAAAAACACTTGTGAGTCACTATTTTTCGTGGTGGAGCGGGAATACATACATATATACATACATACATACATACATACATACATACATACATACATATATATATATATATATATATATATATATATATATATATATAGAAAAATAGATCACCTTGGCCCTACTCATGTGCTCTTTTACTTTAAGTGATTAGTATTTTATTCAAGATTGATTTTCAGGCATAGAACTTGTAACACCCCAAAATTTACTACTTTTTTTAAAAGCAGAAGAATTTTAAATTGAAAACCTGTGAATTCTGAGGATGTTGCCGCCACACTTAGTACCAACCCGGTTCTCTCCGATTGTTTCAGTACCAAGTACTAAGGCTAAAAAAAATTAACATTAAGCTTAAACTAAGAGTTTACGAAAGAACTAGAAAGATCATAACACCAAAGATCAGAGTATGCGTAAAGAACTGTAATTCATATCCAAAAGATAAATAAGCTTACAACTGATAAAAGGTTCATTTAAAATACGCAATACAAGTAATAAATCATAAGAGGGTAAACCCGATACAAAGGAAATAACAGAAGGAGATAAAATAATAAGAAGAGTGAATCCGATCACACTACTCTCGAACTTGGAGCTAAAAATGCTCAATACACAGCTCCGCCTGATGTCTCGCCCACCTACACAAAGTCAGAAGGGCCTGCCACTCGTGAGAATGAGCAGCAATAATGAAAATGGTGATCAATACTCTACGTACTGAGCAAGGTAACCATGCACTAAGGCTAACACAAAAATCATATAAACCATGCAGAATAAAAAGAGCATAGAGACCATCATGATAACATACTATCGTACAATTATTTGAGTAGATACATAAAGGACCATTTATAATCCAGATTAATTACTTAATTAATCTCTGATCGAAAATCAATTCACACCATGCTTTTTATTAAATCCATGCGAGTACAGGAATCCCACTATTATAGCCATTGGACCGGATACATGCATGGCACATAGCTCCTGACCACTATTATTGCTGGTGGACCGAAAACACACAGGGTATAAAGCTCCTGACTACTATTATAGTCGGTGGACCAGAAACACACAAGGCATAAAGCTCTTGACCACTATTATTCACCGGTGGACCGGTCTAGCCCCGACTCTCATGGTGTTCTACTGTAAGTACTTAGTATTTTCCCATGTCTTAGCACAAATATGTTCGATTCTGTTGAGTACAGAATCCCCCACTATTATAGCCGGTGGACCGGAAACGCATAGGTACAATGCCTGACCACTATAATTCGCCGGTGGACCGGTCACATATAGGACAACATGCCCTAACCACTATTATTCGCCGATGGATCGGTATGGGCCTATCTCAACAATCTTCCACTTTAAATGATTAATGTATTACGGTATCTTATTCAGAAAATTTACCCTAGACATGCATGAATCATTCCCTTTACACTTATCCTCCAACTGACTCGTACCACATCATGATAACCCTGTACCTTTTAACTTGCCTAACAACCTTTCCTTTATACTCAAACTCACACTAGAATTCCAACACCAAAATATATGGGTCAAGGCCCACTACTACACACCTCCAAGTCCACCTATTTCCTTAATCTAGGGTTTTCCCTAGAAACCCTAATTTAGGCCTAAGTGACCCATCCTACTCCACCTCACATAACCCAAATTATTTTTAACACTCCATACATCACAACTCATAGATTCCGCCCTCATCATTACACTTCAATCACCAAGTACACATGCCACCACAAAAACCCTAGGTAGTCACACAAACCCTAATTGTTCACATCAAACCCTAGCTCGGTCTCCTACGTACCCTTATATTGCTCCACGTACTATTTTTCATCTAAAGTGTTCAAACACCCAAACAACACTTACGTTACCTTCCTCACATCCTAAATCAACTTTCCATACGCAAATTTCACTCCCATGCAGACTTTACACATCCCATGCAAAATTTCGAACTTTTCATGCAAACCCTAAGCTCCCACGTAAAACCCTAGATTCACCCATGCAAACTCTAGATCCATCCATGAAAAACCCTAGATTCCACCATACAAGACCTTAGATTCCTCCATGCAAAACCCTAGATTCATTCACACCAAACCCTAGATTCAATCCATACAATACCATAGAATCTGCCATGCAAAACCCTAAGTCCATCCGTACCAAACACTAGTTTAGATTCTCCCATGCAACACCATAAAATCTGCCATGCAAAACCCTAAGTCCATCCGTACCAAACACTAGTTTAGATTCTCCCATGCAACACCATAAAATCTGCCATGCAAAATCCTAAGTCCATTCGTACCAAACCCTATTTTAGATTCTCCCATGCAACACCATAAAATCTGTCATGCAAAACCTTAAGTCCATCCATACAAAACCCTAGTTTAGATTCTTCCACTCTTTTATTTTATTTAAAACCCCCCTTTTTATTCTTTCATTCATGTATCATTAAAATATTCAAGTCAACTCACATCCCTTGGTCAACTTATTCCCCTTTGGTCAACTTACTCACCTTAGTCAACTTATTTCCCATTTTCCATTTTCAACCTTTTTCTCACACAATACCACTTTATACATCCTCACATGCATGTTTTATAGGGTCACAAATCAATCATCACATACCATAATATTTCATCACATACACATAATACACATGCCATATAATAACATAGAAACATACTTCAACTCCGCGTCATACCACACACGAAATAATTACAATGATAAACATAGGATGCATAAAATATAAAGCATATAATACACATCAACATATATAAGGCCTTAGTAACACCCTTACCTAAAACGTCACCGGTCTTGGAGCACGCTTCTACACCTCCTTAGGGCTTTGACCGGTCTCACCTATATGAGGAAAAGGCTAAAAATTAGATTCCCTCATACTAAAAATATTATTACTTACTCACTTATTCTAAGACTAGTTTTTTGATAAAATAATAACATACTAATAAAAACGTCATTAAAAAATTACTAACTTTGTTAAAGATATAGGAAATAATAGTAATATTATAAAAATTGATAATATAAGGTTTGAAAACTTTATCCTAATAATAATAATAGTGATACTAAAATAATAATAATGATAATAGTAAAAATAATAATGATGATGATGATAATAATAATAATAATAATAATAATAATAATAATAATAATAATAATAATAATAATAATAATAATAATAATAATAATAATAATAATATGATTTGAAATAAAAGGTGGAATAAGGGCTTTGACCCTTCACCCATGGGTGTGTAGTCGAGAAGGGATAAGGGAGCAAAAAGAGAAGAAAAAGAAGAAGGAAAGAAGTAAGGTGATGGGTGATGGATGTAGAAAGGTGATGGTGCAAGTATGTAGATGCTAGTTGCAATATTTTTCAAATGTTGCGGCTTGGACTTACGGAATAAGGGAGAAGAAAGGAAAGAAAAGGAAAAAGAGAAGGGTTGGGGGATTAGTTTAGGGGTGATTTTGGATTAGTCTTAAGTAATTAGGATTAATGATAATTTTAGTGGGTTTTGATTTTGATTTTCAAATTACAGTTTATCTAAATCAAGGTTTCAGATTCGGTTAAAATTGTGGGATTAAGGGATTGAGTTAAGGCTAAAATCAAGATTTCTTGATATTAGAATCAAATTAGGGTGTTAGTAATATAGGATTAGGCTAAACAAAATTTCAGGATATTACATGTATAGTTCTAAATATATTTTGATGAAGATTATTGTGAAAATAAATACGGATTGACACAATCACCATAATTTTGCCATAGCAAAAAATGGCAGCAATATATCATACTTTAAATAGAAAGCTGAATTGGAATATATAGTTATTTAGCAAAAAATAATTAAAAAATAATAATATATGTAATGAAAAACAAAAAGATGTAGAAGAGACTCCTTAATAAATAAATAATTAGCCTATGATTTCCAAACATCAGTGTGTTGCACAAGATCCAACAATTAGCATACACAAAAACCATAATAGCAGACATAACTTCTAAAAAAATGGACATCACATAGTAGTAAGCATAATTACTATATAAATATGCATAATTACCAAGTAATTGATATAATTACCATAATATATTATATAATCATCCTAGAAAATATGTATAAAATTTACGGTATCATATAAGATAGCTATAGAAATATACATAATAATACATTCATGATAAAAAAAAAATATGACACATACTTGGTACAATGTTCTATCAGATAATAATACTAATAATAATAATAATATATCTTTTTACCACAAAAGTGGAAAAATAAAAACACATATTTTTTTTACATCAAAAGTATATTAATATGAGTCTATATTTATAGAAAATAATATCATAATCATTATAATATAATTATTTATTTATTTGATAATATTCATTAAAGATAAAATAATTAAAAAATAAAATAAAATAAAAGTTGATGGAACAGTTCATACTGTGCACAATGTGGCCAATCATAGCATAAAATCAACAAATATCAATATAACTACCGCAATTACAGACATAATTACTAAAATAATTAACACATTGTTATACATACTTCAAATTCCTCAAAAATAAATAAATAAATAAAATCAACAAATAAACTATGTCATGCCACATCAACCTAAGTATATCTAATAATTTGAGTTTCTTTGTAGAAAAAACTATTTTTTTTACTTACATAGCTATTTTAATATAACATATGTCTAGTGTAATACCCTCAAAATTTACTACAGAAAATTTTTGTTTTATTAATATTTGAGCAAAAGCAAAAACAGTAAGTTTTAGGGATGCTACTATCACACTTAGTACCAAAACGATTTTCCTCCACTATTCTAATACCAAGTGATAAGGCTTTTAAAAGAAGAAAACCAACTATACACAAATCTAAGTTTTCAAAACTAAATCAGAGCAGCACATTAATTATATTACAAGAATAAAATCCACTATTAGTGGTCACAAAATAAAAATTATTAAACCAGGGAACATAAAAGTTTAAAGGAAAACCCTAAAAACTTCCCATATAGTCCTACACTTTTTAACCCAAAAATAAAGCCTGGAAACATCTACTGGATAACCTGCAAAGGACACTGCCCATTGAATAGATAGAGACCCACAAAAGAACCCTTTAGTGCTACGGTGTAGAGCTTAAAGGTAGGGCCTGCATGTAACACATCAATACAAACATAAGAACAATAGATTACACATATACATGGAAAAAGATACAATAAACATTAGGATGTACTTGTACTTCAAGAATCATATGTCATAAGGTTCATTCACTTAGCATTAGCAACACTTACTAAGAGAGCATCCAAGTGAAGCTCTTTTTAGTATAATTAAGTGTCCAACATCACACTCAATCAATACATAGCACCACTCAATTTCAAGGCAGGCCCTAAGGCCATTATCGTACCATGACAACAGGTCATCACAGTAGAATCATCATTATCTAAGCTTAAGCCATTATTTAAATATTAATCATAATTATCTCTCGAATTATATCCATATAAGTTTGGGGACCCCACTATTATAATTGGTGAAATGGACACAAAATATCCAACTCTAGGATAAAATGCACCTAGCCACTATTATAACTAGTGGACTAGTAAACATATACAATCTCTAGGGCAACACGCAACTGGCCACTATTATAACTAGTGAACTGGTACAAATTATATAATCCACATGGTCCCGACCTACGTGGTGTTCCACTATAAGTGATTATTGTCTTTCCATTTAATTAGCACACTAATTCCATTTATTTAACTCAAGGGGGAGATCATGAAACTGGAGACACAAAGGTACACCGGTCATACTAGTACATACAAGCAGCACAATACCCTCCCAACTATCAACTCAGGGACGCAAAGGTACCTTGGTCACACTGGTGCACAAAGGCATACGATACCCTACAGACAAGGACACTTAATCCATAAGTATGCATACCCCCTATATGGGTTCGTAGAGTTAAATAGAGTAAGATAGGACACTAAAGCACACCAAAACAATCTAAAATAATTATGGGTTAAACTATATCTTTAGGGTAGAGACCCCTAAAGAGCCACCATTCCCGATCTAGAGGTTTTTCACTTTAAGTATTAGTCTCTGAATTAAGCTGACCATGAGAAATACATCAGTCATGTACTTAATCATTCTTATTTGTTTCTATTATTATTAAGTAATCATTATTAGTATTATTATCTAGGTTAACTTAAATAGTCCATTATGCTCATCCTAGGTTCCAGTACTTAATTTAGGCACTTAGGTCAAAATGATCAAAATGCCCTTAAGGCTAAGGCTTCTTCTTATCATCCACTCCCATCATGTAATTCATTTTTATTCATCAACAATCTATAATAGGTGACCATGTCATGATTATATTATTGATTATGAAGTTAAACTACCCTACATGCCAAATGATCATTTAACACATAAATCCTAGTATGCACTTCTAGAACAACCAGCGTACATTATCATGTATAATTAACAATTAAGGCACCTCTTGCACGTTTATGAAGATAACATCGTAACACAACCTAATTTACCAACTTACCCTTAGATCACGTATACTCATTATGATACACTCCTATTTACTAGAATACCCCTAACCTTATAATATCCATGATTATACCTAAATAAGTGATGCTAAGGCCATAAATCCTTATTCTATTATTTGACACCAGTTATTACTTATTATGGAAGTTCATTAGACCAATTATCATATTACATATTACCTAATTACCCCTTCTTACTTATAGAATTACTAAAATGCCCTTCTTAAATACGAAATTACTAAAATACCTTTCTTCTTGCAAAATTTACTAAAATACCCTTTGTACTTACCAAATTATCAAAATTCCCTTCTTACTTGTGAAATCACCAAAATACCTTTCTTACTTGAAAATTACCAAAATACTATTTTTACTTATAAAATTACCGAATTATCCTTCTTACTTGTAAAATTACCAAAATACCCTTTTTACTTATAAATTACCATAACATCCCCTTTCTCATGCAAAATTACTAAGATACCCCTAGCATATAAAATATTAACACCTATAGTCCACATGTATCATTTAACACCACAAAACCCTTATTATTATTCTTAACACCCATTATCACCTACCATGCACATTTATTTAGGTCACTTCCTATGTACAAGTAAAATTACTAAAATACTCCTAGTGCTCATATTAATATTATTTCTACTAAAAGTATCTGTATTTACTTAGCATAGTACATATATATACAAAAACATCATTATTAACATCAACCCCCTTTCTTAACCACTATTTCCACACATGTCACATTTCATACAATATAGCATGCTTTTCATTCTATGTTCCAACATAATATTAAAAATCATGAGATGAATAGCAGCATATCATATACACATAAGATACATTCCAAAACCCTAATGTGCTAACATACATAAATCCATATATTTTAGTAGGGTATAATGGTTACCTTATTTACGGAAACAACCACACTTTATTGTTATCCTAGTGTAAAAGTTTAAGCTTTGATTAGTAAAAATTGTACCTAAAAATAATATCATAAGTAACATATTATTAGTAGATAATTAAAAGAATAATTTTTTTATGAAAAATACTTATTAAATACATATTATTACTAAACTATATTTTACCTCAAAACTAATTAAATAAGCTAAAAATGGGACAATATACTCACATTGCATGAGCAATGTGAGTACACCATGCACACACATAATGGTGAGGGGGAACGATTGAAAATGGAAGAAAGGGGGAAGAAGGTTCGAGTAGGGTGGTTGAGGAGGCGGTAGAGGGGAGTTGGGTTGGTTGTTGGGTGTAGGAGGAGTGGCTAGGTATAGTTGGTGGCTAGGGTTCATAGAGTGGCGGCTTAAGGTGGCGAAGACAGCAACAACAGTTGCTAGAAGGAGGGTGCAAGAAGGGAGGGAGAAGAGGAATAAGGGAAAAGAAGGAGGAGAAAAGGAGGGTTGTAAGGGGAAATTTTGGCAGGCTGAGGTAGGGAGGTGTTAGAGGGATGTCAGGTGGCCGAGGGGTGGCTTTAGAGGTGGCAGAAGAGGGGAAATGAATGGCAAAAGGTGGCATGCAGGGAGGGGGATCAAGAGGAGAAAAGAAGAAAATAGGGGGAGTTAGCTATATGTGGAGGGCATGGATTCTTAGGGTGGTATATAGAGGAATTAAGGGAGGTAGGGGAGCCAACATGGTAGTCGGTTAGGCAGTGGAGACGGTGGATAGGGGCGGCAAAACAAAAATAGGGGAGAAGAGGAAGGAAGGAAGAAAGGGACAATCAGGTTGGGAGAGAAATGGCTTGAGAGGGAGAGATGGGGCAAAGGAGAAGAAGAGAAGGAGAAGAAAAGGAAAAGAAGAGGAGGGAAGGAGGGAGAGGCACATGGGTTAGGTGGGTGCAAGGGGGAAGAGGGTAGGTTGGCATGTAGGGTGGCAGGGAGAGGAAGAAGAAAGGGAAAGAAAAGAGGGGCATGTGGAGGAGTTGCAGGGGGTGTGTATGGTTAAAAATGGAAGGGAAAGGGGTAGGAGAGAGAGGGGTAGGCTGGGGTTGCAAGTGTAGGTGGGAGTAGGTGGTTGCGGGCAGGAGAGGTTTAGGCTGGGCATTATTTGGCTTGTTGACATACACAAGGAGAAGCAAGAAGAAGAGAAGAAGAAAGGAGAAGGTTGGGTAGGGAAAGAAAGGGACGGGCAAGACGACCCATGCGAGGGAGAAGAGAAAAAAGAAAGGAAGGGGGAGTTGGGTTGGCCTAATAGGGGGAGAAATAAGGAAAATAAGGAAAGGAAGGGAGAAGGGCATGAGGCTGGGCTAACGAGGAAGAAGAGAATGAAAGGAAAGCGGGGGAAAAAGAGGGGAAGGAGGCTCGTCGGCACAAGAAAAAATAAAAGGAAAAAGGAAAAAATAAAAAGGAAAAGGGAAAAGGGAAAAGAAAAATAAAATAATTTTTAGAGTTAGAATTATAAATTAGGTTGATGGAAAAATTATGTATTAAATTAATTTATTCAAAGTTTAAAGTATTACTTTAAGAGGGTAATTTTAGTAAAATGATGGGTTTGGGAATTTATTTAAATAAAAGAGTATGATAAAATAATAAATTATTTATTTTAACTTATTAAATAATATATCCATTTTATAAATGAAAGTTTAACAAAATAATTAAATTAATAATTTAGGATTAAATTATTCCAAATAAGGAATTAATTATTAAATTTTAGATTTTAAAGTTTTAGGGTGTTGCATGTAGTATATACTTATTTTGTGTTCAAAAAATATTTGATATATGTCTAGCATAAGTCTACTCATTACGTGCTTATGACTAATTTTTGTTTGTGTTCAAGCAATACATACTCACCCAACATCTTAAGTATATGTTTTTTAGCTAATGATTGTTGTGTATTCAATATTTATTTGATATATGTTCAACATGTATTTGCTATGTGTTTGGCACCTATTTAGTGTGTGTTTAGCATGAGCTTATTGTGTCATCAACATTTATTTAGTATGTGTTCAACAATTATTTTCTATATGTTTAATATCTATTTGGTATATGTTCAATACATATTTGTTACATGTCCAACAACTATTTTTACAAATATTCAACACATGTTAAGCAACACTTTAATTATATATTCAATGTATGCTTATTTTGTGTTCAACGACTACATAATTATATGTTCAATAAAATTAAATCAATATTCATTATAACTTACTAACAAGTCAAATATATATATGTATGGTTAGAATCAATAATATTTAAACTAAAAATAAATTAAAAAAGGAAGATATAAATTTTAAACTTATTAGGGGTAATACTCCAAGTTTTGGGATACCTAATTTGTTTACTATTGTTATTAGTGGAGGTTAAGTTTCTTTAATTTGGTGATTTATTATATCTTTGTAGAGTTTTCACACCCTAGTTGTACTTTCATAATGTTTCGTTCAAGACTCTTTGTTATTTCTTATTGTTTTGTATTTTGTGAGATGTTGGAGCCACTTTTAGCCTCCAAACTATTTCATATTCTTATTTTGTGTGGATATTTGATGTCCTCACAATTTTCTAAATCACCTAAAATTTTTCAAAGTGCCAAATCATGTTGTTGGTACAAAAAACATTATTTATCATTTTTATGGACCTCAATTGTGTATTTTTGATACTCAAATTTCATGAAACTTTTGGGATCATATCATTTTGGTAATATTGAGATAAATATGATTAACAAATATTCCATTATTATGTATATCATTTTTGGAGTATTTTAGATATTATTGGCATGTATAAGTCATTAAATTTAATTTTTTTTCTTTCATTTTTATCCAAACTTTATGAGAATGCATATGAACCTTTCAATATTTTTTAGTATGGATTAGAACTCCCCATTTGGGACTTGAAATTTCGTGGCTCCTTAGTAGAGATAGCAAATTTAGCTTTGTCTTCTTCGTATATATATATATATTATAAATATCTAAGGTTAGCAAATTTTTTTTTCTACTCACCTATTTCAGTCATTTTTGTTTGTTGTAGCTAAAGGAGGAACAATCCTATTCTCCACTTATATGTGGTGCCACATCACTTAATAATTTACCTAATATATGAAGTAAATCTTAGTCATTAATATTTCTACCAAATTTAATGATTAAGCCTTCTAACTTAAACATATTTTTTATCATCTTTATCCTCTCTTCTCTCCTCCGACACCAACCCTCCAATTTTCTATCCTTCATGGATAATCTCCACCATGGTTGAATCATTCCAAAATTTGAGGATAAGTTCCTATATTCGTTCTCCTTTAATTCTTCATATTTGATTTGGTTTTAAGGATTATCTTTTACTAATATTTTCTATAGTATTTATAGGTTATTTTTGTTAATTTTATTAGTTTTAAAGCTTCGAGATTAAAGGTAAACCTCAAATACCCTAAGTAAATATGAATTATATGTGCATATGCTTTGGTTTCAAGTTAGCATGATTTTAGGTGTTTGACCTTTTGGCCATAATTTATGATTCATGGAGTTTTAGTTAAGTTTAAGTAGAATATGATATCCCTTTATGTTTTTAGGATGATTTTGGTATATAGCATAATGTGATTTGGATTTGTTTGTTATGCTTTATAATTGTTTAAAGATTAGCATACTTTAGGCCTTTTGGTTTGGTATGTCAATTTTGGATATGTTTGGGAGATATTGATGTCATTATTTAACTAATGATACAATGTGATTTGTTGGTATGTTTAGAATACATTTTATGTATAATTAATCTCAATTTGAGCACGATTAATATAGTTTAATTGTAAAACCTAAAAATTTACTATTAATTTTTTTGTTTAAGTAGAAGCATAATAATAAGATAAATGGGTGTGATCATTGTACTTGACATATGTCCTGCTTACTATACCATCATTACATTGAATACAAAGGAAAAATACTTAAAACTTAAAATAGAAAACAAGGGAACTCTTTATAAAACATAAATAAGGGTTTGGAGATTAACTCAGAATATAATATCACAAAATATAATTAAATGGGATATAGTGGAATTAAGAGTTTAAAAATGTATCTAGATAAAAACAGACAAGCACATAACATGCATCTACATCCAACTCCAAAGATAATATGAGTACTCCTCCCCTGGAAAGGAATTGTAAGTAGCAAATGGAGGGGTATACATATGTGAGGATGGTGCAATTGGTGAGAGACAACAATAGTGAAGGCACACAAGGGGTATGGGAAGAGCACGATTAGGGGAGATTCAAGGCAAAACATTCTACAACACACATCCTTTGAGTTATGAGAAGTGATTGTAGTGATGATGGATTTAAGATAGGTAGATTACATGGTGGAAGCTTAACCAAATAAAATGGATTGGGGGAAAGAAAATTCGTGTAAGGGAATAATAAGGAGAAGAAGAAATTTGAGAAGGAGAAAAAAAGGAAAAAGAAAAAAAGAAAGCAAAGTAGTGTAGAGTTAGGATCAGAATTAGGTTTAAATTATAATTAAATAAGTAGGATAAAATTAAAATATTAATCATATGGGGTTAGGGTTAGGGTTAGGGTTAGGGTTAGGTTAAAATATTAATTACCTAGAGTTAAGGTTAGGTTAGATTTGAGGTATTATATTAATTTTGGTTGAAGTTTAGTTTGTTATAGTTTTATTCAAAGTTTTCTTCAAGTTTTCTTGAACTTCTTATGAACTTCAAAGGGTTTTGAACCATTTATGATTAAAAGTTAATATATTGAGTTTCTTAATTTGGAACATTTTTAATATTTTTTTTCATATTTAAGTGTCATAGTTCTTTTAATGAGAATAGTATTTTAGCACAAATAGCATCTTTTGTGAATAGTGATTTGATAGTTTTTTTGGTGATTTGTATTTTATGGTAATAAAATATTTTTGGTTTTTGGATTTAAGTTCCTCGGTATAAATGACATTTTGCATCCTTTGTAAAATATTTTTTAAATAAAATTTCCATTTAACATATTTTGATGTTATGAGTTATTCTTACCATTGGTTTGGTTTTTAATTTATAGCTTCAAATGTGATTCTTTGGTGTTTGAAGTATTTTGGGATATTAGATTAAATGGTTTTACTTGGTGAAGAGTTCATTGATCCTGGTTTGGCTAGTATGTCTTTTGTGAATGGTTTTTGTTTGTCTTATATTAAAGTCACGATTTTAATGATTTTGGTTTTTAATCGGGCTTAAGGTTTGGTTTGGTTTGCTTTAAGTAGTGATTTATGCGAATAAGATCCTTTGTGATATGTTACGGTGAACTAAATTCACCTATTTGCTGAGTAAGATGTACCTAGGATGGCCATAGAGAACTTCTAGTTGAATTTATATTGGATTTGAATAATTGAATCTAAGAGAGTAAGTTGAAAATAAAAATTAAGTTAAAGAAGAGTTTGGTTTGTTGTGAGGTTATGAATTTTTTTTTAACCTTATCCATTTATGGCTAATTGTGTTTGTGATTTCTTTCTTGGCAAGAGAGCCCAGAAGTAAGTATTGTTTGTGGGATCTTGTGATCCTTGGTTGGAATAAAACACTATTTAATAAAGTGAAAGATAGTTGGAGTTAGGCAGATATCTCGAGCTTCGATTAGCCTCGAGTACTAAAAGCCTTCGTGTGGAAGGGTCCTTTCTACCTTCATAGTTAAAATCATCAACCCTATATAGGGTTTACATTCTTAAGAAATTGGAAACTTAGCTCTGGTGAGTAGCTAAATTTTCATAATGGCTTCTTTGACAAGGTATATAACCTTAAATTTCATACCATGGGTGAGATGATAACCCCTCTCAAGTTTAATTATATATCTTGTTTGAGATGCATACGATTAGGTGGTTGTGTAAATTTCTTGAATATTTTTTCTTGGAAGCGAATGAGTTACTTTTGCTTTGATGAGTTACACACAAATAGGTAGTTATATAGTTTCCTTAACTATTCTATATTGGAAGCGAGTTGGAGTTATATTTCATTATGTGTTATTATTTTAGTAGGAAGCATTATGTGCACTACCAATGTGTGTTATTATTTTGGTAGGATGCATTATATGCGTTACCTTTATTATTGCATGTTGGTACATGTGTTACTTGGATTTTATGCCTTCATTGATGTTATTGCATGTGAATTGTTAATTATGCATGGTTTTACACCTTTATATATTGTAAAATTGTTGAGAATGCTAGGGTTTAAGTACATTAAGTTGTCTTTGAAAGTAAGAGTATCATGATAACATATTTTTGGAATTGTTACATATTACAGTGGTTATATTCCCTAGTGGCATATCATGCTATTTTTTACCATATTATTATTGCATGTGAATATAATTTTGTGAGCATGCAATTTGCTTATGGTTAGAAGTGTTTACTCAATACTTTTGTACTGAACATATTATTTTTTAGTGTTTGTGGTGTAGATTGTTGGACTTTGAGTTAGAATCAAAGAGTAGAGCTTCTGTTGTTTTATCCCATGTTAGAATTTTTCTTGTTTTGGTTTTACTCTGTATGTTTTAGCTTGTAATATTTTGTTAATATTTTGTAATAAAAAGAGTTTTACCTGTCACGATGTTTTATATTTCTTGTTTTTTAATGTTTTGGTACCCAAAATTGCATTTGATGAACACAAATACCTTTCCTCATGATATATGTGGTGATAACATCCAATGTTTTTAGTTTCAGCTTCCACATTATACCTTTATAGAAATTCAAGTAGAGAAAAAAGGGTTGTTACATGAGTACTTAATAATATGTAAAGAAAAATAATCTAAAAAAATAAAACAATGAAGTTATTAAGATTTATGAAAATTACAAAACTACAAAAAAGTGAGCCCATGTATCTCAATAAAATTTATACAGTTAGAAAAAAGAAAGAAAGGGAATTAGGTGTACCTTGTAAGGTGTGTTAGGTTTAAGATATAAATTACCCAAAAATTATAACCTATTGTGATTTATATTATTTATCCATGGTAAATAAACTGATTATAGATTAATAAGGTGCATATTAAGTTATGTATTATGTTTTTGGAATTATAATCTATGAGCATACTTTGTCATAGGCATGATAATTCTCCTTTGCAGAGTTATGGTTCATGTTTGGGTTCAAGTGAATAATTCTGGGATTGGGTTTGTGTTAGTAGAATTTTCTTAATGAATTTTTTAGGGATGGATTTAGGGTCTCCATCCTGAAACCCATCCCAAATATGCATGTGTGTGTGTGTTTATAATTCTAATCTTTAAAAAAGTCCAATCCCCATTTTTATTTAATGTATGATGTAAACACCAGGCAGGATCAATTATTGGGGATAATGGTGGATTTTGGGGATTAAGGTAGGTTTTAGAGTTGAAGAATCAATCATGGATGGAAAATAGAGTAGCAAACTGATTGGATATAAGGATTTGATTGTTGTAGGAATTAGGTATGGATTTCCTGATAAGGAAAAAAAATCAAGGATTGGAAACTATTTTATTTATTGTGTTTGGGTATGGGAAGGGAGTCCTCGACCTCAACCTATTCTATTGACATCCCAACTCTATCATTTACTAAATGAAAAATATGTTTCAAAGTTAGTAACCACTAGTATTATTTCCTCTTATCACTGCCTCTAATTCATAGTAAGTATTATTTTAGCAAATTTAACTTTAACCAAAGTTAGTATCTTTTAAAAATTTTAATATAAAATATAAAACACTTTTCCACATTTGTCATTTATTATCATTAAATGTTTCACTTTATATTTATATATTCCCTAAGCTTTTGTTATTAAATATTTACAAATTACCACGTTTATATTAGTTATTTTACTTTTGTTCATGGAGTTAAAATGGCTCATATTACTAACTACATTTAGTACAATATAGTTCAAATTATATCTATTAACTCATTCTAATCAATGCGTATAATGTGTAATTGATTGTATGGTAAAATAATGTACAACTAGTTGCTATATAATCATTTTCTTTAAAAAAATTAAAATAAAATTTATTTAATTAGGATTATTATATAATAAAAAAATTATACAATAATATTTCTAAGATTATTTTTCTATAAATATACACCTATATTGATATAGTTTTCACTTAATTAAAACATTATTTATATATATCTTTCACTGATGTTGTACCTATCTGTTACCATCATTATTTTATCATACATAAACTGATCTTTCATAATAATTGGGTGGATCTTTTATTAGTGTTGAGTGGATCTTTCATGATAGGATATATTAAAATATTGTACATTCTAAAAAATAAGTATGTGCTAAGAGAGAAAAGTTAATGTTTCACCACACATAAATTGATTTTTCATCATAATTGAGTTGATGTTTCACTAGCATAATTAAGTTGATCTTTCACCATAAAATATTAAGACACAATTGAGCCACATTTTTCAACATGTACCTATGAAACCCTAGCATATTAACACACATTAATCCCTCTATTAATGCACATTTTGTCCTATAATTAAATCTTTGATCACATCATTAACCCCTTATTAAACCCATCTTAATTTCCATAACCATCCACACTCAAACAAACCCTAAAACCCTAACCTTAAATAACGTTTGTAGCATTAATCTTCATATATTCTTGGTTTAGTTTTCTTTTAGTTTGTTCTAAATTGATCTACTTTAGGTGCATATGTTTTTTCGACGCAACATTGTATGTTCTTAAAAATAATCTTTCACTATGCATACATAAAATAATATTCTCTCATAACTAAACTAATTTTTTTTTCTAGCGAGCTAAAATTAATTTCATCATATACTTTTGTAAAATATTACACATTCTCAAAAATGATACGAAACCAAACAATATAGTTAATATTTTACAATGCATAAAAAAATACTTTATCATAACAAAAATATTTTTTTACCAATATTGAAAGATATTTCACCTTAGTTATGCTAGTTCTACTATTTCACCTCAATTCTACTAATCTTTCATTCTAGTTATATTAATCTTTGGCCATAAAATTAACTGTTAAACTTAAATACTATTATCTTGATCTTCCACTATTATTTTACATAGTGTATATATCTTTTACTGTTGTTGCATACATCTTTCATAATATTCTACTAAAATTTAGTATATAATTTCAATACTATTATCTTAATCTTTTACCATTACTGAACATATATTTTATCTCTTTTTTTCCTTTCATTGTTGATGTGTATATCTTTTGTCATTTTTTTTATTTAAATATCGTCATCATTTTTGTCGTTGTCATCATACTAAAGCTAATCTTTTACTATTATTGTATTGATATTTCACTATAATTTTTTTGGGTAAAAAATATATCAATATAGATCTTTATTTGTAGAGTAAAATTCTAGAAATATTATAATATATTTTCTTTAATAGATCAATTTAAAAATAAAATTTTACAAAAAAAAACAAAAAGAGTTGATGATATAGACTGGTGACACAATGCCACACCATGTCACTCAGTCACATGGTATAATTTGTACATTCTAATACTCTTTTATTAGAAATTTAATTATCATATTAGTATTATAGAATATTTATGGTATGGAGGTCAAATTATTGAAGTGTTTATTACAAGAAATAATCCTTCTAGATCATTGTATATGATTTTATTTAGATTCATGCTTACTTTATATGCATTATTATTATTATTATTATTATTATTATTATTATTATTATTATTATTATTATTATCATCGACCAAGATTGATAAGCTTATTTATACATATTTGTTGTGACTTTTGTTGGCAAAGATAGCAGCATTGCTACTTCTAAGTTCTAATCGTCTACTTTGTTCCAAGTTTTTAATTCGTAGTAGGCTTCTTTGGCCAATTGATCAGACATTACTTTAACCCTGTTTGGAGCTACCATTTTATAAATGAAACCAATATTTTTGCTCTTTAGAAAACAAAGTAAAAAGTTCTTATTAAATTTTTTTTTTTAACTTTTATTGGAAGGACAATACCCAAAAAACAAAGTACAAGAAGTAAGCAAACAGGGAGCCAGACAAACCCATAACTAGCCCTTCCACCATAACAAACATACCCCCATATTACATATAGAAGGTGGAAAACTTACAAAGTGAAGATACAACATATGTTGAAATCTAATTATTAAAAGTAGTTATTTAATATCATTATTTAATTTAAAATTTTTGTAATCATTTTTGTTAAGTAGTTATTTATTTTAAAAACTTAAATGCAGCGATGCGTTTACTTGTCCTAGAAACTAAAACTATGCCACAAACTTAAAGTAGTGCGAGCAAATTAACATAGGAAGCGGCAGTGAGGAAGGGTTGTTTCGGCGTCGGCGTATTACCTCCTTACCTTGCACTGCTCTTCTGACTGACCATGATAAAACCAGAAGCACTAGTTTGCAGAAAGCATATTCAACATCTCAGGCCTAGGGGTGCATTTAGCCAACAAAGGCACGACCTTAGGCATGCTAAGTCCCGGCCCTTCCCTCATATCCACCGGCTCTTCCCCGACCCTTTCCCAATCGAAGCACTGAATGAGCGAGCCTAACGTGAGCCCTATCATTCGTACCGCTAAATTTTCCCCAGGACAAACTCTTCTCCCTGTCCCAAATGGCATCAATCTGAAGCCAATTCTCCCCACCTTCTCTTGTCCTCCAAATCTTTCCGGCTTAAAACTTCTCGGCTCATCCCATATCTTAGGATTGTTCTGTATGTCCCATATGTTAACGAGCAGCATTGTGCCGCGTGGGATACTATAGCCTCCAATTATACAATTTTCTGATGATTCATGAGGGACAAGAAGTGGACCTGCCGGGTACATCCGAAATGTCTCATTTGTTATGCATCGTAGATAAGGGAGGTGATCGAGGTCGGCTTCTGTGATAAGCCGACGATTGCCTACGTGGTCGTCAATCTCAGCTTGAGCTTTTTTCAGAACATCGGGATGGTTTAGCAGAAGTGACATTGCCCATTCCATTGTAGTCGTCGTTGTATCAGCCCCTGCCAGTAACAGTGTCTGCATAACGCAGCACCCAATTTATTTTAATTTTATAATGAAACAAAATCATCAAAAGCATGAATAAAATAGCCTATTTTTCCTGGAATAGGGGGTCGTCCAAAAAATTTCTATTCGGGTTTGAACTTAGGGAAGAATTTCTAAGATTCTTTCGGGGATAAGGCCTTGATTAGAGTTTCATAGGTATATTGGATATTGGGGATAAGGTCGATCGAGTTGGGTTTCAGAAAACAGAGACGGATTTTGAGGATGGAGGGATTTGGTTTAACGTTGGATATTTGATCCCCAATAGGAGTCGGGGTGAAAATTCGCCCGAATAAGAAGTCGGATATCGGGCAGGATTTGAGGAATCGGGAGGAGGAGTTGGGTTCGCCTTTTGAATAGCAAACGGTCACGTCATCATCCCCTCTCACGCATCCTTTGTGCATGTGGCAGTCTCATGGAGTCCTTCGACAGTTGCAGTATTTCCTGCCCTCTGGGCTTTGTTCTTAATTCTTATGAGTCCCCCATCCTGAGGTGTCTATCCAAATTATATGTTTTTAAATTTAAATTTTATATCTAAACAATAAATTTGCATCATTCTTTATATATATTATGTCATCTCTAAAACGTTTCTCAACTCTCTCAACATATATAGAAGTTTTTTATGAAAAAACATATATATTAAGGAAAACCAAGTTGTAGTAAATTAATCGCACAGCAAATAAAATTTCGACGACTTACCCTTACGAGGCCTTTTGTGACGCCATCTTTGCTTTGCCCGTCGCCAAGCTCTGTTTCGTCCAACGACAACAGTACCTCAACCATGGTTTTCTTCCTCTCACCTCCATCCGATCCGTCATCGCTCTCCGCCTCCAACTTACCCTTGTACTCGTCAATTAATTCCTGCAAAAACCGATCAAACTTCGCGTGCAACCTCCACATCCTCTTCTCCATTCCACGCCCACTACCAAACCACCGCAGCACGGGCAAATAATCCACCAAGTTCGATGCACCAGCTAACCGAAACGTTTCCGTTACCATCTCTGTAAAGCTGCTTGCCTCTTTCGAAATCGCTATCCCGTCATCGTAGAACCTCTTCCCTGCTATCATCCTCATCATCATATTCAACGTCAGCTGAAAGAACGCTACCCTCATATCTGCCGGTCGATCTCGTGCATCGATCTTATTTAAACTACGGATCAAGGATCTCACCTCCTCGGTGCGGATGTTCGAGTGTACCTGGAGGCGTTGTGTGGAGAGGATCTCGACAGTGGAGATCCGTCGGAGACTACGCCACTGATTGCCGTAGGGAGCCCAAACAACGGAAGCAAAATTGCAGCCGATGATTTTCCCGAAGAGTAGGCGAGGGCGGTTAGCAAAGACGACGTCGTTTCTGCTGTTGAAGCATTCTTCGGCGAGCGAAGGAGAGGAGACGAGGAGGACGGTGCGGGTGCCGAAACGGAGGTAGAGGATTGGACCGTGTTTGGATGAGAGTTTAGAGAGGGTTCGATGGAGTGGCCGTCTTAGTAGGTAAAGATGGCCGAGGATCGGGAGCGAAGGAAATGGGCTTGGTGGAAGATTGTGAGCCCTGTGAGAGAGGAAGCTTGTGAGGACATAGAGGAGTATAAAAATGGCGAGGTAGGAGACATAGGAGAGTACCTCCTCCATATGCTTCTGCGCTTGCTCCGTTTTCCAAGGGAGGTCTTAAACAGCAAGAAAGTCCAACGTCTGCGAGCAGAGGGAAATAATATTTATGATGAAATCACTTCCGCATGTAAAATATATATAGTGTTATGTATACGTTAATAAAATTGACTGAGTCACTTAACAATTTGTCGCATAGGAGAGGAGCCGTATGGTTTATAGGCCAGCTATATCATGGGGCCATGTGGCGGGGGACCACGCACGGATAAAACTTATACAACTAAACTCGGTTCATATAAAAATAAGGAATATTTAATCTATATTAAAAAAATTATTCTATTAATTTATATATTTTTAAAAAATAATAAAAATAATGTTAAAATTATATGTATATTACTCATTAAAAGTAACAAAATATTTAATATACACACATATATATATAATTTAAACAATTTGAGTATAAAAATATAAAAAATAAACTTTAACTTTTCTAAAATAATTTACTTTCTGATATAAAACTTTAATCTAATACAGAAATGACATCTTATATTATATTACTATATATGAAAGAAGAAAAAATAAAATATTTTCTTCAAACTAATTCACCTATGGTGACGACTTTCTGGTTGTAAAAAAAAAAAATAATTAGCTCAGAGTTATGACAGAAAACCAAATCAATATCATGTCAACAATCCAATTCATGGTTTCAAAGTATTGAAATTATGTCTATGGTGCCTATATATACATCATCTATGTTATTTTAGTTCCTTAGTAAAACATTGTTTCTCATGTTAATATTTGCATAGTAGTCGGAAAAGCTTATTTAACTTTGATGTTGGAAGGCTTCGTTTGTTGATTTGCAATCAACTAAAATCATGTATGTCTTCAATTATAATCAAATTTATATCAATTTTACATATTAAGAACAATATCACAGATGATAATGCTTATTTATTTGCACAACTCATTATTACGAATACAAAATTAATCCAATATTGAGAAAAGCTATTCGTCATTTTTTGTCATATTTATAATAGTATTCATACATTTTGTCAAATTTTCTTAAATAGTTGCACAACCAAATAAAATTAATCTGAAAGTAATATTATTCATCCACTTCTTCAATTATCTTCATTCTTTATACTATCATATATAGACTGATATAATCAAAAATTATTTGCTGATAACAGAGTGGATTATATTTGCAGATTGAAGAGATCTTAAAGAAATAATGATGTACACAATTCTTAATAAAATACATCTTACAAAAAGTGATTGGTGTATGAAGCTTCAACTCATAAGGCTTTATGATAAACCTTCGTATGGCAACAAAAATGAGTCATATAGTTTAGAATGTGTATTTCACAACTCTTAAGCAAGTTGGTAAACACCTCCTTTCTTTTTTTCCTTATACTTATAAATGGTAATATATAAATATATGTTACACTTTATGATCTTTAAATAAAATAGGACACTGGAGTCCATGCTTCTATCAACAAATCTCATATTCAATAATATAGAACAAAATTCATTGAAGAACAATAATACTATGTCAAGAATTTTATAGTGGCTGACAACCAAATGAAAATAAAAACTATTTCTTTCAGATATATCATTTACTTCAACAATTTCACACATTACAATATGTCAACAACTATACAATTATTTCCAAGACAGCTATTCAAAATCACAAAATTTGACGAATTGGCCAGAATAGCTCAAACACGCCTTAAAGGTACTAGTTAGATAATTATAAATTGTAAACACCTTACTATTTTTTTCATACTCAACATATTAACAATTAATTATATGGTAGGAATTACTGGAAGAGATTGCATAATATATGTATTGAAAGAGAAGGAAGTGTTTAGGAAAGTCACAAAATATATCGATTTTGTTTTGGATGATGAAAAGTAAGACTATGCATAATAATAAACACCTATAGTTATACACTTCCTACAATTGTCAGCATAAACTCATTATTATTTATATACATTTTATCTATCAAAAGAGAGTTGAATTCTTACTATTGAAAGATTATAAGACATAACTAAGAAAATATGTAGGAAACACAACTCCAAACCATCTTCTTATTGTTATCTGATTATGTCAAATTAGCAAATTTAATGGTAAATGTTTCAGCATTTTTTATCGCATCAAAATTGTATTAACTTAATAATAAGTACATGATTAATAATTCTAGACTAGATCAAGATATCAAACACTTGGAATGTGATGAAATTGATTCTTGACACTATTATGGAGGTGATTAAAGACTTAAAGAAAAAAAGAAAAAAGGTAAGCAGTTAAAGACATGCATATCATTTTATTACTTTAATAGGAACAAAAAATCTAAGTTCGTAACAAAGTTGTATTCACAAATTACCCAAATGTGAATCTTCACAAATCAAATTTTGGGAACAAAAGCAATCATTATCATCGTAAACAATAATAGAGGAGCTAGCAAGTGGGAGATCAATTTTCAAAATGGTTGAGAAACTTTAAGAAAATGAGGTGCGTTTAATTTAATTCAATATAGTTGATGATTGTTTAATTTGTAACTCAATTGATCAATTTTGTTTTAGGTGGGAAAGTTTTGGATCAATGTTTGGGTTTTAGGAATAAAAACTGTAGGTGAGTGGTTTTATGTGGCATACAAGATATGTCTGAAGAAACTCAGGTTGTTGGACAAACATTCACTTTGAGAAGTGTAAGAAAAATGATAAAGGAATTCTGAGACATGAGTTGTAAAGTAGAGTTATTGATGGAATGGGCAACATCCTAGTACTAATCAAGCATAGGGACTATACATAGGTTATGGGAAATTCAACACATATGCTTAGGGAAATCAACGCAGAGGTTATTCATAATTTAATATCATATTAATATTGAAATACCCCAAAACCTTAATTTTAAGAATTATGGCAAATTAAAGATTTATTAGAAAAATTGTTTAAATAAATTATTTTATTAAATAAAAGGAAATAATTAAGGAAAAATCAAGGGGAAATTTATAAATAATTTAATTGAAAAATTTAGGATGTTTTTCTAATTAAAATAAAATTTAGGAAAAACCTTTTAAAAATCCTATATTACCTAAAAAAAATTTATTATTATTTTATTAAACTATTATTATTTTTAAATATTCTAAAATACCCCAATTCACCTATTTTTATTTTTTTTCTTTTTCCCTCTTTTATTTCTTTTCTTTTCTTTTTCTTCTTTTCCTCTTCCTTCTTCTTTTCCTTTTTCAATTCCTTCCCCTGACTTGGGCCAGCCCAGCCTGCAACCCAATCCCTCTTCCCTCTCCCTTCCATCCGCGCAGCCTACCCCCTTCTTCCTCCCTGTCGCCTAGCCAGCCCTGTTCCTCCCTTTTCTTTCTTTTTCCTGGACCGTAGGTCCGCCACACCTTTTTTTCTCCCCCTTGCCCCTAACTCTCCCTCTCCCCAGTGCCCAACCATCCCACTTTCCGGCGCAGGCACATGGCCTCTGGGCTGCTGCATGCCAGCCTACTGCCCCTACCCCCTCCTTGACACTCCCTCTCTCTCCTCCTCTTTTTTCCTTCCTAAGTAGCCTAACCTATAAATTTTGTAGGCCTTCTCCAGCCATTAGGCCATTGGCCGGCGACCTACACGCTTGCCACCGGCCTCCCTCATCCCCCTCGCTACTTCTCCTCATCGTTAGCCTACAAATACCCCTCTACCGTCCCCGTTCAACCCTTTTTTTATCAACCTATAATTTTGCACCCCTCTAATCGTCGCCACATGTTTCACCACCAGTTGCTCCGCCACCGTCCAGCATTGGCGCTCGAGCCACCTACCAAACAGCTCCCTACATCACCCTCCACCACCCTCGATTTTTCCTATACGAGCCACTTTGGTCGTGCAAAGTTTACACCTCGACCAACCTCAACCCAGCCATCATCGCCCTTACGCCGCCGTCCACCACCACTCCTACCACAACCACCACCTCTTATACCTTCCAAAATTACATGTAGACCTTCCCCTACCTTTCGCTACCCTCCTTTTCACCTTCCTCCCTCTCCACCACCCTTTGCTACCACAGCACTGCTGCTGCGCCGCCACCACCACTCCAACCCTCTTCGTCTGAGCCTCTACCACCACCTCAACTTCCACCTTCATTCCCCCTATCCTATCCTAAACACTCAACTTTTTCCCTTTTCTCCCTCTCTCCCCGCCACGGCCACTACCAGTGCTGTCGGTCACCACTAACCTTAGGTGGTACCCTGACCCCTCTCAACCCCTAAGCCCTAGTTATGCAAACCTTATTCTCTTTATTTATGTTATATCATTATCATCATCATCATCATCATCATCATCATCATCATCATCATCATCATCATCATCATTATTATTATTATTATTATTATTATTATTATTATTATTATTATTATTATTATTATTATTATTATCGTTATTATTTACAACCTCGGAATATTAATCTTATTTTTATAAAGGGTCAAAACCCTATTTTATTATTATTTCTATTATTATTATTATTATGATTATTATTAATACTAGTTTTGGCATGCTATTATTTTGTTCCTAGAAAAGAAAAATATTCAAACCTTAATATTATTATTTATTATTCGAATATTACCATTACTAATATTATTCCTAATGCTTTTATTATTAACATTGCTACTATTGTTATTATTATTATTCCTATTATATTTATTATTACTATTACTATTACTACTACTACTATTACCATTATAGTAAAAATATTCGAACCCTTATATTATTATTATTTTAAATATTACTATTATTATTATTATTATTATTGATGCGTGCACGGTTAGAGTTTTAGACTTAGATGGAGTTTATATGGAGTATTTGATGAGTATAGATTATGGAGGTTGGTGATGGGGATTTGAAGGGGTGGATGATGATGGAACATGAGGTAGAAGGGTAAATTAATCTTTAAACCACACAGAAATAAAGATTAAGGTTTCGAGAACAAAACCGTTCACACAGATTCGGTTTTATTTTGAGATAATTCGAAACAAATCATTCACACAGATTCGACTTGTTACGAGATGAATCCAAACAGAATTCGGGTTTTAAGCAATGCTTAAGGTTGTTCTTCTTATTCAAGTTGTGTCTTTCTACTTGGTTTCCTATGGTTTATATAGCCAAGGAACCAAGCATCTTCTCAAAAGATTACAAGCATATTCCCTCTCAAAAGCATTAATTCCCTTAAGACTAGCTAGTTAATAGTCAGTTACTAACTAACTAAAAGTAAATAACAATAACTAGTACTTAAACATAAACGTTATGCTAGCTAACAAACGTTGACTAAAAGTAAATAACAATAACTAGTATTTAAAAATAAACGTTACGCTAGCTAACAAACGTTGACTAAAAGTAAATAACAATAACTAGTACTTAAATATAAACGTTACGCTAGCTAACAAACGTTACATGAAGCCATGCATACCCCCTATTCATGCACCCATTCTGAGTAGTGTAACTGTCTTCCTTGGTTTTATGTTCTGTGACTCTGCTCTCACATCAATTATTATTATTATTATTATTATTATTATTATTATTATTATTATCCTTAGCAATATTAGTATTTTATTTGTGTTACTATTATTATATTATTATTTTATCCCTAACCCGATTATTAGCCTTAACCTTAAAAATACTAGGGTTTCTATTACTATGAGTTTTAGTACTAATCATACTATTATAAGAGTCTAAAAATGTATCTAGATAAAAACTGACAACCAGATAAGATGAATCTACATCCAACTCCAAAGATAATATGAGCACTCTTCCCCTAAAAAAGAATCATAAGTAGCAAATGGAGGGGTATAGTTGTGTGAGGATGGTGCAAATGGTGAGAGATGATATAAGTGGAGGCACACAAGGGGTATGGGTAGAGCACGATTAGGGGATATTTGAGACAAAACGTTCTATAGTGCACATCCTTTGAGTTGTGAGAAGTGATTGTAGTGATGATGGATTTAAGATAGGTAGATTACAAGGTGGAAGCTTAAATAAATAAAATGGATTGGGGGAAATAAAATTCATGTAAGGGAATAATAAGGAGAAGAAGATATCTGAGAAGGAGAAAAAAAGGAAAAAGAAAAAGAAAGCAAAGTAGTGTAGACTTAGGATCAGAATTAGGTTTAAATTATGTTTAAATATTAATTACCTAGAGTTAAGGTTATATTAATTTTGGTTGAAGTTTAGCTTGTTATAGTTTTATTTAAAGTATTCTTCAAATTCTCTTGAATTTCTTATGAACTTCAAAGGGTTTTGAGCCATTTATGATTAAAAGTTAATATATTGAGTTTCTTGATTTAGAACATTTTTTTTTCATATTTAAGTGTCATAGTTCTTTTAATGAGAATAGTATTTTAGCTTAAATATCATCTTTTTGTGAATAGTGATTTGATAGTTTTATTGGTGATTTTTATTTCATGGTAATAAAATATTTTTGGCTTTTTGGATTTAAGTTTCTTGGTATAAATGACATTTTCCATCCTTTGTAAAATATATTTTAAAAAAAATTTCCATTAGACATATTTTTATGTTATGAGTTATTTTTACCATTGGTTTGGTTTTTAATTTACAGCCTCAAATGTGATTCTTTGGTGTTTGAAGTATTTTGGGATATTAGATTAAATGGTTTTACCTGGTGAAGAGTTCATTGATCTTGGTTTGGCTAGTATGTATTTTGTGAATGGTTTTTGTTTATCTTATATTGAGGTCACGATTTTCATAATTTTGGTTTTTAATTGGGCTTAAGGTTTGGTTTGCTTAAAGTAGTGATTTTTGAGAATACGATCCTTTGTGATGTGTTATGGTGAACTAAGTTCACCTATTTTTCAAGTAATATGTACCTAGGATGGCCATAGAGAACTTCTAGTTAAATTTATGTTGGATTTGAATAATTGAATCTAAGAGAGTAAGTTGAAAATAAAAATTAAGTTAAAGAAGAGTTTGGTTTGTTGTGAGGTTATGAATTTTTGTTTAAACTTATCCATTGATGGCTAGTTGTGTTTGTGATTTCTTTCTTGGCAAGAGAGCTAGGAAGTAAGTATTGTTTGTGGGATCTTGTGATCCTTGGTTAGAATAAAACACTAATTAATAAAGTGAAAGATAGTTGAAGTTGGGAAAATATCTTGAGCATCGATTAGCCTTGAGTACTAAAAGCCTTCATGTGGAAGGGTCTTTTCTACCTTCATAAGTAAAATCATCAACCCTATATGGGGTTTACATGCTTACTAAATTGGAAACTTAGCTCTCATGAGTAGCTAATTTGTCGTAATGGCTTCCTCGACAAGGTATATAGCCTTAATTTTCATGCCATAGGTGAGATTATAACCCCTCTCAAGTTTAATTATATATCTTGTTTCAGATACATACGACTAAGTGGTTGTGTGACTTTCTTGAATATTCTATCTTGGAAGGGAATGAGTTACTTTTGGTTTGATGAGTTGCACACAAATTGGTAGTTATATAGTTTCCTTAACTAGTCTATCTTGGAAGCGAGTTGGAGTTATATTTCATTATGTGTTATTAGTTTAGTAGGAGGCATTATGTGCACTACCAACATGTGTTATTATTTTGGTAGGATGAATTATATGTGTTACCTTTAGTATTGGATGTTAGTACATATGTTACTTGGATTTAATGCCTTCATTGATGTTATTTCATGTGAATTATTAATTATGCATAATTTTACACCTTTATATATTGTAAAATTGTTGAGCATCCTAGGATTTAATTATATTAAATTATCTTTGAAAGTAAGAGTATCATGATAACATATTTTGAGAATTGTTACATATTACAGTGGTTGAATTCCCTAGTGGCATATCATGCTAGGTTTTACGATATTGTTATTACATATGAGTATAATTTGGTGAGCATACAATTTGCTTTGGGTTAGAAGTATTTACTCAGTACTTTTGTAATAAACATATTATTTTTTAGTGGTTGTGGTATAGATTGTTGGATTTTGAGTTGGAATCAAAGAGTAGAGCTTCTGTTGTTTTATCCTATGTTGGATTTTTTTTTGTTTTAGTTTTACTCTATATGTTTTAGCTTGTAATCCTTTGTTAAGATTTTGTAATGTAAAGAGTTTTTCCTATCAAAATGTTTTATATTTCTTATTTTTATAATGTTTTGATACCCAACATTGCATTCAATGAACACATACACCTTTCCTCATGAAATTTTTGGTGATAACAGTTAGTGTTTTTAGTTTCATCTTCAACTTTGTACCTTTGTCAAAATTCAAGTAGAGAAAAAAGGGTTGTTACATGAGTACTTTATAATATTTAAACAAAAATAATCTAAAAAAATAAAGTTATTAAGAATTACAAAAATTACAAAACTATAAAAAAGTGAGCCCATGTATCTTAATAAAATTTATACAATTACAAAAAAATAAAGGGAATTAGGTGTACCTTGTAAGGTGTGTTAGGTGTACCTTGTAAGGTGTGTGTTCATGTTTGGGTTCAAGAGAATAATTTTGGAATTGGGTTTGGGTTAGTAGAATTTTCTCAAGGATTTTTTTAGGGATGGATTTAGTGTCTCCATCCTCAAACCCATCCCAAATATGCACGCGTGCGTGTGTGTGTTTATAATTCTAATCTTTAAAAAAGTCTAGTCACCATTTTTCTTTAATGTATGATATAAACATAGGAAGGATCAATTATTGGGGATAATGGTGGATTTTGGGGATTAAGGTAGGTTTTAGAGTTGAAGAACCAATCGTGGATGGAAAATGGATTAGAGAATTGATTGGATATAAGGATTTGATTATTGTAGGATTTGGGTCTCAATTTCCTGATAAGGAAAAAAATTAAGGATTGGAAACTATTTTATTTATCATGTTCGGGTATGGGGAGGGAGTCCTCGACCTTGACCTGTTCTATTGCCATCCCAACTCTATCATTTACTAAATGAAAAATATGTTTCAAAGTTAGTAACCACTAGTATTATTTGCTCTTATCACTACTACCTCTAATTCATAGTAAGTGTTATTTTAGCAAATTTAACTTTAACCAAAATTAGTATCTTTTAAAAATGTTACTATAAAATATAAAACACTTTTCCTCATTTTTCATTTATTAT
Source organism: Tamarix austromongolica (assembly GCA_039764185.1). NCBI lineage: Eukaryota > Viridiplantae > Streptophyta > Magnoliopsida > Caryophyllales > Tamaricaceae > Tamarix > Tamarix austromongolica. The sequence goes on along the minus strand of CM077809.1, from coordinate 42,590,148 downwards.
CATTAAATGTTTCACTTTATATTTATATATTCCCTAAGCTTTTGTTATTAAATATTTACAAATTACTAGGTTTATATTAGTTATTTCACTTTTGTTCATGGAGTTAAAATGGCTCACATTAGTAACCGCAGGTAGTACAATATAGTTCAAATTATATCTATTAACTCATTCTAATCGATGTGTATAATGTGGAATCGATTGTAGGGTGAAATAATGTACAACTAGTTGCAACATAATCATTTTCTTTTAAAAAATTAAAATAAAATTTATTTAATTAGGATTATTATATAATAAGATATATATATATAATAATATTTCTAAGATTATTTTTCTTTAAATATACACTTATATTGATATAGTTTTCACTTAATTAAAATATTATTTATACATATCTTTCACTGATATTATACCTATCTTTCACAATCATTATTTCATCATATATAAACTAACCTTTCATAATAATTGGGTGGATCTTTCATTAGTGTTGAGTGGATCTTTCATCATAGAAAATATTAAAATATTGTACATTCTAAAAAATAATTACGTGCCAAGAGAGAAAAGTTAATGTTTCACTATACATAAAATAATTTTTAATCATAATTGAGTTTATCTTTCACTAGCATAATTAAGCTGATCTTTCACCATAAAATATTAAGACATAATTGTGCCACTTTTTTCAACATCCACCTTTGAAACCTTAGCATATTAACACACATGAATCCCTCCATTAATGCACATTTGTCCTATTATTAAATATTTGATCACATCATTAACCCCTTATTAAACCCATCTTAATTTTTGTAACCACCCACACTTAAACACACTAAAACCCTAACCCTAAATAACGTTTGTAGCATTAATCTTCATATATTCTTGGTTTAATTTTCTTTTATTTTGTTCTAAATTGACCTACTTTAGGTGCATATGTTTTTCTAACACATCATTTTACGTTCTTAAAAATAATCTTTCACCATGCATGTATAAAATAATCTTTTCTCAAACCTAAATTGATTTTTTTTCTAACGAGCTAAAATGAATTTCATCATATAATTTTGTAAAATATTACACATTCTTGAAAATGATATGACACCAAAAATATGGTCAATATTTTATAATGCATAAATAAGTACTTTATTATAACAAAAATATTTTGTTACCAATATTGAATGATATTTCACCTTAGTTCTGCTAGTTCTACTAATCTTTTATTCTAGTTATATTAATCTTTGCCCATAAAATTAACTATTAAACTTAAATACTATTATCTTGTTCTTCCACTATTATTTTACACATTGTATATATCTGTTACTGCTGTTGCATACATCTTTCATAATATTCTACTAAAATTTAGTATAAAGTTTCAATACTATTATCTTGATTTTTTTACCATTATTGAACATATATATTTTTTTTCCTTTCATCGTTCATGTGTATATCTTTGGTCATTTTTTTATATTTAAATACCATCATCGTTATCATCATCATCATCATCATCATCATCATCATCATCATCATCATCATCATCATCATATTAAAGCTAATCTTTTACCATTATTGTATTGATATTTCACTATTTTTTTAGGTAACAAACATATCAATGTAGATTTTTATTTGTAGAGTAAAATTCTAGAAATATTATAATATATTTTCTTTAATAGACCAATTTAAAAATAAAATTGTACAAAAAAATTAAAAAAGTTGATGATATTGACCGGTGACACAGTGCAACACTATGTCACCGGTCACATGATATAACTTGTACATTCTAATACTCTTTTATTAGAAAGTTAATTATCATATTAATATTATAGAATATTTATGGTATGGAAGTCAAATTATTGAAGCATTTATTACAAAAGATAATCATTGTAGATCATTGTATATGATTTTATTTAGATTCATGATTAATTTATATGCATTATTATTATTATTGAATAACATTGATGAGCCTATTTATACATATTTATCGTGGATTTTTTTTTGGCAATGATATGAGCATTGCTACTTCTAAGTTATAATCGTATTCTTTGTTCCAAGTTTTTAATTCGTAGTTGGCATCTTTGGCCAATTGATCAGACATACTTTAACCCTATTTGGAGCTGTTAGGTCCCTAGAGATGGCAATGGGTCGGGTCCAACGAGATCCAGACCCATACCAGTTTATGTTAGAAGATCTACACCCGGTCCAGACCTGACGGGTCTCAAAATGTCAGACCCATACCCGGTGGGTCTATCGAGTAATCGGGTCCTAAACGGGTCTTTAATGGGTCTAGTCATTTTATGTGTAAAAAATCTATTAATTCATGCTATAAATAGTATGTATATTGTACACTTGCTAAACTATCATATTTAAATATAAAAAATACTTAAATATAACTACCTACTAAACCCATAAATCAAAAGCTAAAATGAAACATAACCACCTGTTATGTATGCACTTATACATTTCTTCAACATCAGAGTATGAGACCATTCACACAAATCCATTTCAAGTTAATTTAAACAACAATCAATAAGTCAATGACATACTGATAGTAACAAGTACATCATTGCTTACAAATATAAACAATACAATGACATAATTCAATTATACAAACGACAACAAACTAAAAATCAAGTAAAAATAAATTTTCAATCAACATAATAGTAGAGTTGTAGGCTTGCAGCTTACAGAATATATCCTTGGCTCCTTGACCATTGATTGATCAGTAAGTTCAAGACTTCAAGTTGACATCAATCATCCTCTTCATCATTATCCATATCCTAAAAATTTATAAGATTATAAATATTAACTTTAATAGGTGAAATTCTATACAATAATAATATTAAAGTAACATTAAATAATTATGTACCATATCACAAACGTCAATTACATCTACTCCATCCTCAGTGTTCGAATCTTTTATCATTGTAGCTCATGCATATGGATTCTCCAATGTACCTTTACAGAATATTAAACAAATAAATAATAAATCATCTCATATAAAATAAAATATGCAATAAGTTATGACTGAAGAGAGATTAGAATACCTTTAATGTCTTCAACCATCCAACCTTGTAAACACATCAACGCCTCTACAATTTTTGCATGAAGTCTCGAACGATGGGGACTTACAACCCATCCACTACCACGGAAACAACTTTTAATAACGGTTATTTTTGAGTTTTAATAACGATTTTCAACCGTTATTGAATCGCCCGTTATTATATCTTTAATAACGGTTCATAACCGTCATTAAAAATACACAAAAACCCGCGAATATGTGCATAAACTTCATATTTAATAACGGTTTTTAAGTAAAAATCGTTGTTAAAAATGGATCTTTTAATAACGGTTCTATGGGAAACCATTGTTAAAAATAAGGTTTTCATAACGGTTCATCAGAAAAACCGTTGTTGAAAACCATGTTTTAATAACGGTTCGTAAACAAAATCGTTATTAAAAACCGATGCTTTAATAACGGTTATATGCGAAACCGTTATTAAAACCTTAGTTTTTAATAACGGTTTTGTTTATGAACCGTTATTAAAACATGTTTTAATAACGGTTTTCATAAAACCGCTATTAAAAGTATATGTTTTTTTTAGCATTTTTCTGTTTTGTTCCTGCCCACATACACAGTTGTATGTTCAAACAATTACCAAATCTGTAATGTAAAACAACATCAATTCATACCAGCAGGGTATCACACCATAATTTCAATCAATCTATAATTAGTATGCATGTCTCAATACACCAACTATACTTAGGAATAAAAGTTGGTGGGCATACCACAACTTGGTAGCTCTACACCCCAAAGTAAAGAGTTCACAAATCTAGGCTGAAAGACCGAAAGATGTAGACAAAATACAAACCTGAAAATGCATGTCGAATATATAGATCGCTACCTAATACCGAATGAATGAGTGCACGTGCTTGGCCCATTGGTCTCTAACTTCATCAATTTCATCAATATTATATTGCTGGCCTCGTGCATAGTCATCGGTGAAAAACTACAACACACATGTTTCAATTAATATACAGTTAGACATTAGGTCAAAAATATATATGTCATGATTCATTAATAGAAAAATATGGAAAAGCAAACATACATGGCTTGGATCTATGTTGACCGATCTATTCTGGACTATAAGATCCATTGCTTTACATACATAGTATCCACAATCATTGCCGTTTTGCTGTTGTGGACACTGTCAAATGAATTCAATTTGCTCTCTAAATATTATATATTAATTTGAATTAAAACAAAATACAAAATAGTTGTCTTCCTACTTACCATGATAGGCTCATATTGAAGATTCTTTGGGTCTGGGACACCATTCTCACCTCTCCTTTGATATGCCATCCGTATTGCCCTAATAAATAGAGTTGGATACATAATATTGTAAGTATATATACCTCAAATAATGAAAATAGAATATATATATATATATATATATATATATATATCTCTATAAATAAGCTAATAAAGAAGTGAAAAGTATACTAACATGTCTATAAATTCCTTCCCACCATGACAAGCGACCTCAAAAGGCACGTCATAGGTTCGAAGGGAATCAAACACATAAACTTTATTAAGATCAGGTCGGACGGCGTACAAAACCCAATGTTCAGTTGCGAGGTGAGGAATGAGATAGAGCTTGTTGTGTCCCTCAATCAAAATGCGATCCGCTAAATAGTTTATGTGCCTACCCTCTGTTATTGTACTACTGTCAGCTATGTAGTATGGGCACACAAAAACAATAGAGGAAAGCATTCCCTCCAACGCAGCGCGACTAGCTACCAACCTATATATGGACGACAATAATAATGGATATTTGTTAATAACTAATAACTCATATAAGCTTAAGAGGTCGTAAAAATTCTATGTCTCCAAGAGTACTAAAATATGAAATATGAAATAATGCTTACGTGACATAAACGACGACACTTGTGGTTGACATCCATTTCTGATTATAAATGTCGCTTATGTCAACTGTCGATACCATGTAAGTAGCATCGTCCCTTCCAATATACTCAGGACGACAATCAATGGAAATATAATTATTCCTGAGGTAGTTTTGGGCATAGAAATACAATAAAGCTAATGCTGGTGGAGGTTGGCGTATTTCCAAAGAACGAATCTTTTGTGGGGCAACTGATTTTTCAGATTTAGCTCTCTTTTTTTTGGCAGCGCCCTCTTTTGTGTTGATCGTTCTACTAGTACCTCTCTTAGTTTTACTAGCAGGAGCAGTCTTCTTCTTTGATTCCTTAAATAATAATAATAAACAAAATATGTATTGAGCATATATATATGAAAAAGGTATAAACAATGTAACTACTAAACTAGGTCTAATGAAGATATTGAATGTCACTATATACCTCTTTAGTAGTGAGACGTATCTGATCCACAGGCCAAGGCACGAAGCTTCCATGAGCTTCTAGCATTGTGGCTGCCTCATCGCCCTCTTTATAATAAGGCAAGGGCGCACGACCAATGATTAGAGTGTCAATACTCACCGACCTTGTAAGTAGGGCTAAGTTGTACCCATGGACAGTTTGCGTTTGGGTACTGTGACTGATGCGGACCCTTCCTTTCGCCAAAAGAGTTGAAAGATCATTCGCTAACAAGTCACATTTATGCAAACCCTAAACGAAAATATTATACATTATTAACTATTTATGACACCGAATACCTATACCCTTGAGATTTAATAAATGACAACTCTTGCTCCATTGTTGCCATCCGTTCAAATGCCACGTTCAATTTCTGTGTAAGGATGGCGACTTGCTCATCAGTGTTACGAGAACCACGAGATTGACCACGTACGCTCGTTTTCGTAACACCTAATCCAAGACCCCTATGTCTTCCAGGGTGTTCTACAATTCCTATAGCCTGTGATACAATGTTATATTGGTCTACCCCCTCCTCACCATCTGACACTTGAAGTTTGTCCTGTAATGTATATAATATATGTAAAATTAGCTTACATGAATAAGTATAATATAATAGTTTTCTAAAAGAAAAGTAAGCAGGGTTCCAAATATCTAGAAACTTATAATTTTTTTCGCTGCAACATCTACATCTTCATTAATATATCCATCTTTTGTTGCTCTAACCTTCTTCCATAATATACCAATATTAATGGACGAGGTACATGGGTCTAAGTCTTGGGCTATGAGCTATAAATCAAAAAATATTCTTATAATGTACCAATATTATAAAATTCGTCAGTACGCTGTAAATAGATAAATCACAAAATACATACCAACTCCTCTTCAAGGCCTGCATAACCTTTGCGAGCCATATTATGCCGATATTTATTCTGCTTCGCAATCTCTTTATTTTTGGCACTTTTTTCCTATGTCACCAGCCAAAACATAGTGACATAGTTATTTCAATATTATGCACAATACTAGGATCGATAAAAAAAATTTAATTGTTATCTAACAAATACCTTAAAATCACCCGTAAGACGATATGCAATAAATTGGTTCCAACTTTCTTGATCGATGAAACCGTATCGTTTGGGTGGATTCTGCCGTAGAGAACCATCACTCTTTCTGTGCATTTTCCTACGAGCTAAAAATGACCTAAATGTTCTTAGACACTCCCCACAATGTCTAAGAAGCCATTTCTTTCTACTCTCTGCACATTAAATACTCTCTGCATTGTAAGACATACAAATGTATACCGATATTAATGTATTAAAATTAATAAAATTTTACATACATAAATGATTACATAAAATTGTATATTTACCGTGATTTCCTGCCAAATATGCTCCTTATGACCCGTTGGAACCTGCTTCCAATTATTATAGGAGATAGGAACACGGTTATGTGTCACAAGTGAAATGTAAGTCAAAAACATGTCTGTATAAGGGCCAATGGGAAGATTGTAAGTATTCCATCCCAACTCGACTAGTTCTCCTTTATTCCTCATATTTGTGATGATTCTCATAATTGTTGGCCCTCTTTTCCCTTCTTCATCACTGCTGTCCCTATCAATATTCTTATTGGCCATATCTTTAAAATAAATCAATAAATAAATTATGTTAGAATGTTATGTATTGAGCATAATTGAGTTGAAAAAAACCAACATAGATATTATATGTTACAATATTATTACCCTCATTGTCTTCTTTTCCTTCTTTTTTCCCCCTTGTTTTTGGATTAGATTTAGGATCTGATACATATATTACTTCCCGATGATCATCCCTGACATATATTTCCTCCTCATTAATTGTATTGTTATCATCGTTCAATAATTGAGTTGCTTGCACAGCTGAGACACACTCGTTATTCCAATTGGCATCATTTTCATCATCACATTCATTGGCATTTCTTTTTTTCATAGATAGTACTACAGACCATCCATTATCAGTAGGGTCAGTGACATAGAATACTTGTGTCACTTGTGATGCTAAGATGAATGGGTCTTGTTTATGCCCTGCCCTATTAAGATCTACTAATGTGAATCCATCTTCATATCTAACCCCACTGTTGTTATCATTCCATCTGCAGCCGAATACAGGGATTTTAAATACAGTGTAATCTAACTCCCATATATGTTCAATCACATCATAATAATTCATATTTGCATAAGTTGGATTCTTGTCTTTCGCACTAGCAACATGCATTGCCTCGGCCACTAAAGTCACCCCACTGTTCTGCATTGTACTCTTCCCATCTTGTTCTTTTGTATAAAAAGTGCAATCGTTGATCACATAACTGGTATATTGAAAAACTTCATAACGAGGTTTCTGAGACAACCAGTGCAGGGTTTCGGAAATTAAAGTTGGGGAATAAACGATGAGTGGAATGACGCGATCTCTTATCTAATCAATAAAGGAAATATTATGTTTATTGATAATCCATTTCTCAGTCTTGGATGGATTTTCAATCCGTAAAGAAGTCATATGCTCTTCAATGTACGGCTGAACATCATCACTATTGTGTAATACATATAGATGTGCTGCACGGAACATGTTAGGGTTTACACGCCCAAGCTGTCTGCCTCTAATACCCTGTCCTTCAAATTTGCCCGCATGTCGAGACTTAGGAATACCAAGAGCTTCAGCATTTGACAAGTACTTCGTGCAAAACTCAATTGCCTCTTCCACCAGGTAACTCTCAACAATACATCCTTCTAGCCGATATCGATTCTTCACATAACCTTTTATCAACTTCATAAACCGTTCAAAGGGGTACATCCAATGCCCATGAACAGGTCCTAACATCTTTATCTCATAAACTAAATGAACAGTTAGATGTACCATAATGTCAAAGAATGATGGTGGAAAATACATTTCAAGTTGGCACAAAATAATGACAATCCCTTTTTGCAAGCGACAATGAGTAGGCGGTCCGGATATTGGTCCCTTGGGACCTGTTTTATTTAGCTACATTTTGTACTACGCTTCTTTTTTTGAGACCATAGATCGTAACGTATTTTGGTGGTTTAGTTTTACTTTTGGAGTTGCAAGGAGTTTAAGTTATTGTTATCATTACTATTATTTTCACCTTTATAAGACCTTATTTTAAAGGACAATGTTTTGTGACTTATTTTGACCTTAAGTATGTACTTCTTGAATTTTATTATATTTGATTTGTTGGGCATCAATTCCCCTTCTTTTATTTCACCCTTCATGCCTTGTGTGATCCAACTTTACTGGGTTTAGTTTCGTAAACATTGTTTTACCTTTCCTCGGAATTCCTTTTAACCTACTTATCTTGGTGAATGTCTTATTCAATTGTTTCGTCAAGTTTTCACTACTTAGGTTTCTCGAACTTCGGGGACGAAGTTCCTTTCTAAGAGGGTAAGGATGTAATACCCCGTGTATTTTAAAATCCATATTTGTTAAGTCTAATGATTTTTATTAGTGTAATTTGATGTAAATGATTAATTATTTTAATTTTGATTCGGTTTATGGATTTATCGACGATTTTGAATTCATAATTGAACGTAATTAATCACTTTCAGGAAGTAATATTTTATTGACATTTTAATCATTTGAATGTAATATTTTCGAGAAGTTTAAATTAAAAATATTTTCCGAACTTATTTAAGAACTCCTTTTTGAAATTAATTTTCTTCCGTTCTACGCTTTTTAGTTTGCGGAAAACCGATTTCGGAAATTATTAAAATTAGTCTTGATCTATTAGAATATGACTTAAACATTTTATTATAGGTTTCTAAATATTATTTCCGGGTCTTATAATATATTTCCATAAATAATATAAATTTTTACATTCGATGGTAAATTCTTCCCAAAAATGTTTCCGAAGTACTTTATATATCTTTTTATTAATTTTAAGCCTTAGGATACTTTCAAAATAGATTTTCGATAAATAAATTTTCGATTAAATTCTTCCGATATTAATCTTTGATATTTAGTACTTAATTTGGACTTATACCTCAGGCACAACAATCCCTAGTTCGTCCCTAAGGGGGTAGTTAGGTTAAGTATAGCTAGTGATGCATTAATATAGAAGATTGGAATGCCCCAACCCTAACCCTAGGGAGCCGCAGGAGACTTCAGGGACGAAGTCTGTTTTTAAGGGGGTAGTGATGTAATATCCCAAAATCCTAATTTCTGAGATTATGGCCAAATAAGGAATTATTAGGAAAATTAATTATATAAATTCATTTATTAAAATGTAGAGAGTTAATTAAGGTATATTAAGAGGAAAATAATAAAGAATTTAATTGGAAGAAAATTAAGGTATTTCTCTAATTAGCATGGAGGTTAATGAAATTTATCCAAAATAGCCTAACTAATTTAAAAATGGATTTAATTATTATAATTAAAATAATTATTATTAAAATTATATATATAAATTAATTATATAAATAAATGGATACCCAAATACCTCCAACCCAACCATTTTACCATTTCTCCATTTTTCCATTTTCCTTTTTTCCTTTTTCCTCCTTTCTTTTCTTTTTCTTTCTTCCTCCTTTATTTTTCTTTCTTTTCTTCTTCCTTCCCGGTTTGGGCCAGCCCACCGGCCCAAAACCTCCTCCCCTCCCCGCGTCTGGCCTTCCTTCTCTCCCCTTCCCGCGGCCCAGCGTCGCGCGACGCCAACTGTTGCGCGTTCCATACGCCGCGTTTTACAATTATAACTGTCGAAACGCCGCGCCACAATTAATGGCCTTATAGCCGTTGCCAAACGGGCAACGCGACGTGGCGCTTTGTCGCCCATAACGTTGAAACGTCACGTTTGACTTACAGATTAAATAACCGCCGCCGAACCGGCCGGTTCCCCTTCTTTTCTTTTCCCCTGGACCACCGGTCCACCCTGCCATCTTTTTCTTCTTCGACCTGCCCCCCCCCCCGACCTGCAAATCGACCTGCAAGTCGATTTCGCCGGCAGCCACCAGCACGATCGTCCTTCCCTGCCTCTCTCCCGTCGCTTTCTTTCTTTTTTTCGACCCGACCGAGTCCCTCTCTCCCTTTCCCGCGTGCCCTTCTCTTTCCTTTCTTCTTCCCTGTCCCCGACCCAGCCTGCCATGGCAGAACCTGCACCACCTGCCACCGGCCCTCCACCTGCACACCTGCCCCGCGTGCCACCTCCCTTCCTCTCGTCGTTTTCCCCCTGGCCTATAAATACCCCCCATTGGCAGCCCCGATCAGCCCTTTTCGTTTTTTTTGCCCCGAAACTCTGCCTCTCCGCCGCCTCAAACAGACGGGCTTTTCGCCGTCACCAGAGACAGCCGCCGCCACCTCTGGCCACAGTTACCATCCCTGCACCTCCCTCGACAAAACCGAGCCACCACCACCCTCCGCCTTGCCCTGCACGTGCCTCCTTCGTCGTGCAAAGTTCCTATCCCGAAAACCACCACTTCCAGCCCGCCGCCGCCTTGCGCCACCTCCGCCGCTACCAGCCACTCTTCCACCCTCCAAAATTCCCAACAGACCTCCCTCTACCCTTCCCTGCCTTCAACTTCCCTTGCCTCCCTCTCCTCCTTCCTCCTCCTCCTTCCACCCCTCTCCACCACCCTCGGCCGCTGCAGTCGCCGCCGCGCGCCGCCGCCCCTTGCCACGCCACCACCCTCATTCCACTCCCCTTCACCTGCTGATTCTTCCCCCACCTCAAACTTCTTCTTTTCTCCTCCCATCTAACCACCACATTGATCTTTTCCCTTCTCTTCCTCCTCCACCGCCGCCGCCGTCGCCGCCACGCGCCGCCGCCGGACCACCACCGACCCTAGGTGGTCTTCCACTCATCCCAAGCCTTAAACTTTATTTCCATATAGTTGTTATTAAGTTAACTACTATTAATACCTTTATTATTATTATTATTATTCTTTTATTATTATTATTATTATTATTATTATTATTATTATTATTATTATTATTATTACTTTTATTATTATTATCATTTCTAATATTATGACTTCTGATATTAAAGTTATCATTTTTACCATACAAACATCTCTTGGAACCCTAACTCCTATTATGCTCAACTTTGGTTTATTTTATAAGTATTAATATTAACAACCCTACTATTATTATTATTATCTCTATTACCTTACTAAGGTTATTATTATTAATACTTAACCATACTAGGTTATTGTTATTGTTATTATTATTGCTAGGGTGATTATGGTTATTATTACTATTATTATCATTATTATTAGCATTATTACTATTATCATTATCACCCTTAGGAATAATTTACTTGAAATATTGTGACCTTATAATATTATTATTTCAAACCCAACACCATTGTTAGACTTAATCTTAAAAATGCTAGAGTTCTCTTACTTGAAACATAAGTGTCACTATTAGTGGTCTTATTATAATTATTATTATTATCACTATTTTACTATGACTAGTGAACACTAGTATTATAAGAATGGAACTAATGGGCTTAATAAAATAAGTGTAACAATAAGTATCATAAATAAACATATTTTTAACTACTAATATTTAGTATACTAATTCTAAAGTAAAAACCCTAGTTTTTGTATAAAACCCTTTTTAGTAATAAAAACCCTAACCTTGAACTAAAATGAGGTTTGATAGTAATTATAAGGGAAACTAATACTTAGCATTTTCCCCTTTTATAGGTAACCCCAACCAAAGCCCTAAGGAGTTAGAGGAGCGTGCTCCAAGCCCGGCGTCGCCTTAGGTAAGGACGAAGCTAATGGCCCTGTACTATGTGTGACATGGATGTGTTGAATGTTATGTATGTCATGCTATGCCATGTGTTATATGATTGTGTATAACTTGTCTTATGTGTAGCGCTGCTTGGAGATTGAGGTATGTGTGGATGTGTTTCCTATGACGTGAGCACGATATGTATATGCATGATGTTTATGATGTAATATGTTATGGCCCACTAGGACGTGCATGTTAGGGTAAAAGGTAATATGAGTTGGGAATCATCATGGGAGTCTTGAAGTTTGTATGGTGGTATTAGGGTTTGTATGGTGGCATAATTGTTCGCATGGTGGTACCAATGATTTCGTAGTGGTATTAATGGCTTATGGTGGTATTGTGATTTTATGGAGGCATTAATGTGGTATGGTGGTATTTGTGTTTTTATGGAGGTATTAATGTTGTATGGTGGTATTTGTGATTTACGGAGGTAATAATGTTGTATGGTGGTATTAGGGTTTGTATGGTGGTATTAGGATTTGCATGGCGGTAATAGGGTTTGAATGGTGGCATCAATGCCCGCATGTTGGTACTAATGATTTCATAGTGGTATTAATGGCTTATGGCAGTATTCGGGTTCGTATGGTGGTATTGTGACTTTAGGGAGGTATTAATGTTGGATGGGGGTATTTGTGATTTTATGGGGGTATTAATGTGGTACGATGTTATTTGTGATTTTATGGAGGTATTAATGTTGTATGGTGGTAATTGTGATTTTATGGAGGTATTAATGTTGTATGATGTTATTTGTGATTTTATGGAGGTATTAGTGTTGTATGGTGGTATTAGGGTTTGCATGGTGGTATTAGGGTTGTACGGTGGTATTAATATTCATATGGCGGTTTTAACGATTGTATAGTGGTATTAATGACTTATGGTGGTATTAGGGTGTACATGGTGGTGTTATGGAATGTATGGGGGTATTAATATTCGTATGGCGGTATTAACGATTGTATAGTGGTATTAATGACTTATGGTGGTATTAGGGTTACATGGTGGTGTTATGGATTGTATGGTGGTATTAGGGTTACATGGTGGTGTTATGGATTGTATGGTGGTATTAATATTCGTATGACGGTATTAACGATTGTATAGTGGTATTAATGACTTATGGTGGTATTAAGGTTTACATGGTGGTGTTATGGATTGTATGGTGGTATTAATGTTCGTATGGCGATATTAGGGTTTTGCATAGGAGTTAACGATCATATGGAATGAGGATTTGGAGTGATTAACTCTGGGGCGTTGTGATTGAGAAGGGATGGAGTAACTAATTGTGACTGTTGAGGATGATTAAGGTTTGGGATGGCTAAGTACGGTGGTTATGGTATAATAGGGATGAGAGAGGTTAACCGCGGGTTGGTGTGGACAATTAGGGTTGGTTATGGCTACTTAGAGTCGTTTGGCATTATCATGTGTATCATCGATTAAAGGGTAGTTATGAACACGGACCTTTATTGATTGTGATGTGTAAAGCATAAAGAGAATGATTTATGTGTATCCTTGGTGGAAACCTTTTGAATAAGATACGTTAAGACATTAACTACTTACAGAGAAAGATGTTGAGCCGGACCCAGACCGGTCCACCGGCAAATAATAGTGGCAGGGTATGTTACCCTCGTGACCGGTCCACCGGCTATAATAGTGGCAGGGCATGGCCCTCGTGACCGTTCCACCGGCTATAATAGTGGGGGTTTTGTGCTCAACAAACTAATCAGAATAATGATAAGACATGGGAAAGATACAAATATTTACAGTGGAACACCTTGTGAGTCGGGGCCAGACCGGTCCACCGGCAAATAATAGTGGCAGGGTACGTTACCCTCGTGACCGGTCCACCGGCTATAATAGTGGCAGGGCATGGCCCTCGTGACCGTTCCACCGGCTATAATAGTGGGGTTCCCGCACTCACACGGACTATTAAAGAATATGTGCGGAATGAACGTATTATTATTAATGAGAAATAAGAATGAATCATCGGAACGTACTCAGGCCTTATCTTGTGTGTTATCACACGTTGTTGATGTGATTGTACTATGTATGCTATGTGGTATGAATGTGTGCTTGGCCTTAGCGCACCAGCGCCCTTACTCAGTATTGGACCCGTACTGATACTACCTTGATTAAATGGGTCTTGTGATGATCCACCAATGGTGGGGAGCAGACCTCCTATGCAGGTTTGATCGGATACAAATTGTGGGGTGGAAGGCTTGGCTTGTGTGAGTAGGCGGTCCGGATATTGGTCCCTTGGGACCTGTTTTATTTAGCTACATTTTGTACTACGCTTCTTGTTTTGAGACCATACTTTTAAGTTGTAATCTCAAACGATATTTTCACTGTTGTTGACTCGTGGTTTTTGTGAATGAGTTATGTTAACTAAGTACCCATGTTTTGGATGATTCTTACTTAATGATTGTTTAGTTTAGCCTTAGCACTTAGTATCGGAACAGTAGGTAAACCGGTCTGGTACTAAGTGTGGCGGTAATACCCCCAAGTTTATGGTTTTAATTCTTTCGCTTCTGCTAAAATCTTTGTCTTAAACGAAATTTTTCAGTAGTGAATTTGGGGGTGTTACATGATTCTTCGGTAAAAACCTACGATGCCCAAGGAACACAGTCTTTCGGCCATGTGTTAGCTGAACAAATGAAGTATTCTCCTCACATATTGGACATGCATAATGGCCTTTCACACTATAACCTGACAAGTTGCCATATGCCGGAAAATCATTTATAGTACAGAATAACAATGCTCTCAAAGTGAAATTTTCTTGACCATATGCATCAAATACTTCAACGTCCATGTCCCATAA